>CALNXK010000038.1:2342500-2347500 GCA_942486035.1 Porites lobata | reverse complement strand
GTTTGTTTAAACCTAAACACATCTTACAAAAATGTATATGCGTTTTCTCAATCAAGTCTTTATCCCAGCGGCTATAATCACTTTTATCATAGATTCCCCAAACTTCAGAGCAATACGTTAAAATTGGGAAAAATAGTGTATTGAACAGTTTGTTGATGATGTGAATTGGTAATTTTAGAAAATCTAGATAACGACGAGCGGCAAAAAGGATCTCTTTGTTTTTTCTGTTAAGTTTTCCTTGTGATTTGTAAAATTTCCATTGGCTGAAAATTTCACTCCAAGATAGGTATAGTTATTGACGATTTCAATGTTTTCATTGCTAACCATAAAATTGTGTTTATCTATTGCTGATTTTCTACTTTTCTTTTGAAATACAATAACTTTGGTTTTAGTTGGATTAATCTTAAGAAGCCAATCCTGACAATATTTTGATAGTCTGTCAAGACTTTGTTGCAAACCTTCTGCCGAGGTAGATATTAGGAGTAAGTCATCGGCATAAAGTAGACAGTTGAAGTGAGAACCATCTGGTAGTAAGACAGAATCTTTAGCATTGTTATTTAGAATGAGGGGTAGTTCGTTTAGATAAAGGTTAAATAGAAGCGGCGACAGAATACAGCCTTGTCGTACACCTTTATCATAGTTGAAAAATTCTGATCGAGTATAATTGTCTTTCACACAACATATTGAATTTGAATACATGCTGGAAATTATTTTGTAAAAGGAGCCACCTATGTTATATTTCAACAGTTTGTATAGTAAACCTTGGTGCCAAATTAAGTAAGATAACGTAAGATAACGTAGCGTTAGCCGGGAAAGCGTTAGCCGGGAAGTACATGTAGTGGGCGCAGGTAGTGGGGGCTGGGGAGCAATGGACAGGCTGGCAAGTGCATTTCAACAAGCACTTTGAAAATGTCTGTGCATGCAAAGGTTTTGTATTTCTTTGATTGCGTCAAGCAAGTATATTACTGCAGAAGTGGGACATCTACGTTACAAATGGCCGAACTGAACACCTGGTCATTTTCCTTGTAATTTCTACCATGTCTACAACAAATGGAACATGGGGTTGAAATTTTCCTCTATTTACTTCTTTTCTGCTTCATTGAACCATGCTTTCTTTTTTGGTGTTTTTAACGCACTGCCAGTCACTCTTCGTTCGCGTCTTGAAAGGAATTCTATCCCGAATGAAAATTACCACTCCCCCACCTCGGGAGTTTCGGTCTTTCCTAACAATTTAATATCCAGGGAAGGTTATTTCAGTGTCAGTTACTTTAGGACTCAGCCAGGTTTCGGAAACTGTGAGGACATCCAAATTATTGTCTTTGAGGAGAAGTCGAATGGAATCCATCTTGTGCGTAATGCTTCGGACGTTGAGATGGAAAATTTTAAAGCCTCGCCGGGATTGTAGGTAGACTTGTGGACCGCGTAACTGTCGGTCCAGGATTCAAAGATACGTCGTTGGACAAACAAATCATCATCATTGCATAGGTAGAGTTGAGCATCAGAGTAAGGCCAGAATGAACTTTCACGAGGTTGTGTCGTAAACGAGACGATTCAGCAGATTTCGGTTTGGATGCGCCTTCGCTTGGTATTGTAGGCATGGAAAGCTGTTGGGAAGTATACAAAAAACAACGCCTTTTATATCAAGGAATAGCAGAATGGAACAGTCTTGACAAGTCAATACGTGACATGAGGTCACTTTTAATTTTTAAGCAAGCCTTGAAGACTGCAATTTTTTAGCTCGTTTTTATCCTGTAATTTGTATGGAACATTTAAATATTGTATTTTTAAAACTATTTTTTTAATTTTTCAAATTTCACATTTTTCTTTTCTTTTTTTTTTAGCAGGGTCTCACTGAATAACACCTTTGGTGATGTGAGCTCGCTGGTTAAATAACATTATTATTATATTATTATTATCATAAGGAGAAGGCAGGAGGAATCCGAGGGAAGTTTCTTCGGGGAGAGGCTTCCAGCTTCCCAACCGACTTCTAAACGGTTACCCTTTGATTCGCTATTTGTTCTTTTGACTAACAGGATAGCTCTTTCATATACCATCCATGAAAGGTGTTGCTCCTTAACATACCTTAAGTCGGCACAAGGCATCCTTTTTTTTCAGAAACTTGCTACACCTTTTTCGGGGAGAGCCTCCTCGTGTATTACAGGGAGTTCTTCCCTGAAAGCTGGGACCGGGGGGTTTAATTGATCTTTGTTTTCAATCGCATAGCAAAGTCTTTACCATAAACGGAATTTTCACACAGATTTTCTTTGACTTGTTCTTGGCCTTTCAGTTGCTCAAAAATGACGGTGTCACCCTAAATGAGCCAATCGATTTTGTGCCTACATCTTGTCTAGCGCTCGTGCGCACATTCGCCCATATAATCATCTGGATCATTATCCGAACTATCTTAAATCATCGAGTTTAACTAGCGCAGCGAAACATGGCAATCTACTTCTTTGATCCAGTCCAGGATATAACAGATCATGACTTAAACAAACCGTTTAATTTTAAGCTACCTGATTAAGGGCCTGTTCACATGGAAGTGGGGGACCACAGGTAGGTGAGGTCCCCCGCCTTGGTGGAGTTACCAATCTCTCCATACAGTCTCTCTTTTTCTCTTGACTGCTTTCACATGGGAGGTGGGGTACCTCACCTAGGGTGGTTGCCCGGTCAGCCGTGTCGGGTAACCCGCTTAGGTGGGGTTTTCTCCATGTGAATGCTGAAGGTGGGGTGGGGTGATGTTTAGCTGGGCATTTATCCATTATAAAACCAATTGAAAGGCTGACCGGACGGCCTAAAAATGTTAAATTTAATGCCCAATATTTCGGTTAGACAGGGCTAACCTTCCTCAGGGGTTACACTAAATGGAAAAGATTTTGAACAGGGCCTGTCGGCGATGTACACAAACATACGCCGATGTTTAGTTTAGCAATTGATTTCTTCGATGAATTTGGCCTTCAAAGGCTCACTGAGCACGAAAAGCCTTTGAATAAAATGAGCAGTGACTGTAAATAATAGCTTGACAAAGAATGAGCTCTTTTTAAAGAAAGGTTATAACCTCACCCCAGCGCCCCGGGATTATAGCGGGGCTCCCACGCGCGCGAAGCGCGCGTGAGACAGAGCCCCACACCCATAGATTATGGTCAACCTATTTTCTTTTGGTTGTCACGTGACTGACCGAGCGTACGTACGTACGTACGTACGTACGTACATACGTACGTACGCGTCTACGGATTGTACGGGTGGGGTAGGGGAGACTATCAAAAGGAAGGGAGGGGTGTCTCAGGCGTGTCTTGCCAAGTCCACATCTTTTACATTGGACATTCACAATATGGTCAATTGACAGCTGTCAAAACAGGATGACCACTGACCAGTATCTCATGACCATATCGCGGGCTCATGTGTCAACTCATTGAGGTGACGTGATTTTTGGAAGCTGTCCGCTGACCAGTTAATTATTTTACTAGATCGCGATCAATGTTCAGTCTCATACTTTCTAGCTAGTTTGGGATCGGAGCACAGGAAAACTGATACACGTCAATGTTGTGATCCATTGACAGCTGTCAAAACAAGGTATCCGCTGACCAGCATCACTTGACTGTATCGCGGGCTCAGGTGTCGACCCACCGAGGTCAAGTGTTTTTTTGAAGTTATCCGCTGACAAGGTACTGGTTTTCAAATGATCGCAGGCTCAAGTTTAATTTTTTTTAAATTCATATGAAATATGTTGTGTTTATGTGCCGAACAATTAAAATTTTGATTTGACTGACCTCGGACGCGAAAATTTAGCCAGCTGCTACAGGCAGGGAAGACTGTTGCTTTTGACTTTTCTCGCCATGTTCACGCGTTGGTCATGCTCTACGTCCAATTTTTATGCTCTGATTGGTCAAAATTTGACAGGTGAGTTCATGCGGAAAATTTATGCAGCATCTTGAACCTTGTTTACTTTGACAGCTGAAGCTGACAGAGTTTTGTGTCAACTTGTGATGTTTTTAACTTTCTTTTTCCACTGGATGTACAAAATGAAATGAAATGAAAGGAGTCTTCTGTTATTCATGGTATTCATGGCTAGTTTGTTTATTGGGTTTTTGATTGAGTCAAAGTCGGAAATCCGATTTCGGATGGCATCGTTTTCGTTTTCATCGCGCTTAATGCGTAAGACGGTTGCAAAGTCTGAAGCGATACTGGCCTTACTTGATACCTTTCAGGAGCTGCATCTCGAGTGGTAAGCCTAAGTAATTATTGTATTTGATGTTTGTTTTTTATTCTTAATTTAATGAAGTCGAGCGTAGTTTATGCGGCTATTTTGTTTACGCACGTTTGTAAGATTTGAGACAATGATCTGACCGAGTATCAGGTTTGTTATAAGCTTACAGATCTTTAAAAAGCCTTTAGACATTTTCTCACGGCAAATACTAGGAAAGAAAACGTTTTAAGGAATATTTAGTTATAATTCTGGCTGTAAAAGAAAGGTTTGAGCGATTTCCTTGCCTCAAGTTACGTTCGAGTTCGTCTTTGAAAAAAGCAAACACCGGGAAGCCGGCTTAAAACATAAACTTCAGCTTTAAGCTCGAAGACTCAGGATTGTTAGAGACACTTTACAATGTAATACTTGTCTTCCTGAATGAAAATTGTCGTCTCTGTATATGTTTCACCGAATTATATTTCTTTTATTGATTCTTAGTACTCTTTCTTGTAATGTTAATCGTTGTGCCGATTGTTTTCAGTCATTCAGTAAACAACGCTTCCCGGAGTACTCAAAATGCCGCGCGTTAAACCGTTTTAAAATAAAAAATAAACATAATAAATTCTTTATTATGTTGGAGCGTAAGTCTGTTAATGTTCATTCAAACACTCGCCACTGCTAGCACTGTAAAAGTAAGAACCGGCTGGCCGTATAGATGATTTTGAAAATTTTTTTAACGGTTTAGGGCTAAAACCCACGCGTGCTTCGATCGTCCTGAATAGCAATTTGTATCGCAATATTGTGAAATACTGCATTC
>CALNXK010000038.1:2312500-2330000 GCA_942486035.1 Porites lobata | reverse complement strand
TCCAGCTCGACATTCATAATTAATCATTTATTTCTTCTTAAGGCTTAGGCCGGGTTTAAACGTCGCATTTTACATGCGCCGAATCAAATACTAATTTTAGTCGACTCGAATGAATACGTTCGGCTGATTTGATTTAAACGTCGCATTGTTTTGCCGAATAAAATTGCTGAGCGCGAGTAACGTGTTTTAAATTCCCATTCGAGCAAACATAAATCATTTAACATAATTTCAATTCAATTCGGCACATGTAAAATGCGGCGTTTAAATCAACTGTCGAAGTTCAGTCGCATATTCGACTGGATCAGTCGAATATTCGACTGACTCGCATCGAATTGAAATATGTCGCATTTAATTGATTTAGACGTCGCATTTTACATGCACTTAATTCGGCAATTCGATTCGGCGCATGTAAAATGCGACGTTTAAACCGGGCCTTTAAAAGCAAATGTAAAATCATTATATACCGTAAAATTCTACGTTTACAATGGAAGCAGTCATTTTGCTTAAACAATAAGTACATCAATGGGAAGGATAACTGCTTAAGTTTAACATATCAACATTAACAAAACCTTCAGCTTTTAATCGATTCTTCCGTATTGTTTCTATCTTCTATTTTGCAGAAATTTCACTGTGCATAACATTATTCAACTGAACCTGTTAAGATATGCCATTGTAATATATAGGTTTCCATGCAGTGTACACAATTCACAATTTTCTATTTCCAATTCTGAAATATTTACTATCATAAATGCATCCCAGGTACGCTTCCTAAAGCGTCGCGTTCTTAAAATAGTCTCATGACGGAGTTTGAGAAGAAATTTAGAACACTCTAATTCAACATAATAAAATACTACAACATTAAGTATAAAGCTATAAAAAATTAAAGCACGCGTTTCGAAGAAAGTTGCGTCTTTAACTCTTTCATGAAACAATCTAACGGCTCACGTAATCATATATTCTGCGTAAAGCTAAGGAGTTCCAAGGAGTTGGCGCTGATACCGAAAAAATCTATAACCGTAACAACATAGATCATAGACTAAGAGTAAAATTATGAATTTCTGATCCATTGAGAAACTAAGATGACGCTTAGCTACATAAATAACTAAAAGATGGCGGTGGAATTTTATGGTGGTTTTCGAAGGGGCAAAGTCTAAATGTGCGTGAAATCTGAAACAGTATGCAAAGCAGAAAGTTGAATCTTATCCTGGTTCTCTCTCCCACTATATGCGTGCAGTCACATCAAGAAGCATGACGATAGGACTTCACGGAAAAGAATTCCATATGCGCGCACATCATTACCGTTTGGAGACAGCCAGTAATCAGCTCCTACTCCAGTTTCCGAAGCACTGATGATTTTAAGGTGACCATTACGATCAGGGTTAACTCGATTCTGGAAAGCAATTTTGTACCGTTTCCCGTTGTAAAGGAATTCCTGCGCATACAACCTTTCAACCATTTCAATGCTTGGACTTGTATAGATGCCAACACCAAACTTAGCTCTTGGCCCAGGTTTGAAGCCCTCCTCCACGATCTTCTCTGCGCTTTTGATATCCGTTCCGTGATAAGACACAGGCCATTCTCCGCTTGCTTCTTCCGTCCGGTCGCCATCAGGGCCAAGCCACACGTCGTTTTCGTACCTTCCAAGAGCCTTGACCGCAAATCGCTTCCAACCGTACGGTCGCTTGTACTCGAACCCTCCTCTCTTGTACTGTTGACCATTATCTCTCCCATAAGTGAAGTCGCAATCGAACTCAGGATCAAGCTCATCTGTGCTAACTCTGAGCGGACCTCCACCCCCCTTAAGGCGAAGCACCAAGTAGATGGTGCTTTCGGGCTGTAATCCGTAGTCTTTCACAGTTCGATCGTCATCAAGAAGCTTATTATCAAATAGTAGGTCAAACTGCCCCAGCGCTATCTGTACTTTTTCCTGAATTTGACGTTTCATTTGCAACACAGAATGCCCCTCTGTCACCTGTAAAGTGAGCGCCTCATCAAATCCAAAATCTGCGCCAGAACGGCGTAGACTTTTGCTGCCAAACAAGCCTCTCACAAAGATAGGAAAGGTCTCATGTACAGGTTCTGGGGAAGGCGGTCTGAATCCCGGCGGTTTCATCGTGTATGTTTGTTTAAAAGCATCATGGATTGATAAAGACGCCGCTCCACCTTCTTGTACTATCACTTCTTTGCCGAGGACTGCTGAGAGTCCTGCGCTTAAAAGCCCTAACTTGGACATTTTCACCGAGGAAGACAGTTTAGGTGTGATAACAATTTTCGCTTTTGGGAAACTACAGGGTGTAGGCACTACTTAATGTAGGCACCACTTACCATATTTGGTACTGAAGTTCCCGGACCATTACGTCAGTGCCTATATTTTGCTTGCGGTGAGTTTCACTGCATTTTGCTAGTGGTCAGCTTTTATTGGTATGTTAGGGTAATTCTGTATCAATTTATAGTGCTGTTCTGTAGTTTAAATGTGAGTTTCACTACCCGGATCATTACGTGATTGTCTACATGAAGTACTGTTTTGGGGTGGGAGCAATATATGCGGGATTCTAGGAAAACAGACTCCATATGTCTGTTCGATTTGCCTCAGGAGATATTTTTCAAACATTCATTTATAATTTATAGGGCAACTGATCTATCAAACGGTCGATAATTTATCACTGGTCAGTGAGTTTTTATCGACAAAACCTCCTCCTTATTAGCATGCGGTGTTTTATCGGATGTATTAAAAGAGACTGCAGATGACATATCAGGATGCAAGAAAAACAAGCCATGAACACTAATATGACTGACTTGATCATCTCGCGGTAGATGTTAAGACGGATTCCGCTCAAAGTTCGAGCAATAAGTGCAAAAATTATTTACTAAAAATCTACTCACAGCTTATTAACTTTTTGAATACTATTTAAAACCTCTCACTGTAAAAAATCGTTCAAAATTTTCTATACAAATGACAAAGAAACAATGACCTTGGCACCGAATTTTAGGTTTGACAAGTTACTCTTCAAACTAGGCTGTTCAAACAGTAAAAGAAGCGTTAAAATGAGAAGTAAACAGCGCGCTCATGGTCGTTCGAAGAAAGACCCCGGTTGCGGCTGGTCACGTGACAACCTGTAACACAAACTTTTTCACCGGGGTAGAGTCAATTTCTTTTTTGTCGATCTCAACTGAAGCGAAAGAAAACTAGAAAGGTCATCGCTAACTACACCTTTGAAATTTTCCAGTCAGGTTGTAAGCTTGACAATGGTCAGACGAAATTTATTTATATGTATATCTAGCGTATTGAAGTATCACCAGCCGGTCTATCTAGTATTATTAAAAACTGTATCATTGGATAATGCAATTCGAGAGTTTTCATTGGCTTAGCTATCGTGGGTTATGAGCCATTATACCATGCTCTGCAAATATGGTAAGCAAACGCGTGATTTTTGGGGCGTTTTTAGTTTTAGTTTAGTCCAGTTTTCTATATTTTGGGGGCGTTTTTAATAAAACAATTGCTAGTTTTCAGTGTCACGCCGTTCAAAATAGATCAAAATAAAATATCAATACCGTTCAATAGATTAAGTCTAGAATCTGGAAATAGAAAGAAGGTAGATATGCAAAGACTCAGGTCACAGCAATTTTTCTTATGGGAGATATGCAGAGAAACGCTTTCCCCAAATTTATAGAGATTTGTATGGAGACGCCATGTTGGTGCCCACCTAGAGGGCACCAACATGGCGGCCGGAAACCAGCAGAAACATCTGTCACTGAGGTTTGCTACAAAAGCGTGAATTTATTTCTCGAAGAACTCAAAAACGTAACAATAATACTTTATTCTAATACAAGAACCGTTCAGATAGCTGAATTCCCCGAAATAAGTCACTTTTTAACCAACATCACAGCTCTCTCGTCCGTCATGTTAAGGCCACGTCACGCAAAAGCTTAGAACTTCAAGCGTAGTCTATTACTAAACCAAGAACCCATTCGGAGTGAAAATTTGTGTGAATATTAGTTTTTAGATGCTCTTATACATCACGAAGGTAAAATCTCAGGGGGATCAATACGCGCTTGTTGGATATGAGATTGGTTAACTCGGCCCTACCAGGCCCTCGTTGATTATTTACCATCTCATATCCAACGCGCGCTCATGGAATAATTGTTAATTAGAAGTAAAACTGTTTCGCTGTTTCATGTTGCCTGAATTAACCTCACGGCACATTGTTCGCTAAATAAAACTATGTTTTATTAACCACTTTGCAAAATAAATTTTGTAAAATAAACCAGGGTCTTTCTTCCAACGACCAAGGGAGCCTTGGGAAGGAGGTTGCCGTACTGGTACACGCGTTATGACGTCACCGGAAGCGATCTTCACTATCTGCCGCCGTACTACAACCTACTACAGCCTAGCCATACCATATCTTGATCCCGAAAGCAGCAGAGCAGCTTAGCCTTTTTAGGCCGCGGTTCTGTGAGAATTCAGGATTTATCTTCAGGACTTAATGAAACTTTGGGAGATTAATGTGGGACTTAGCTAGAGGAACTTTGGGAACCAGAACGTATAATTTAGGCTTCAAACATTAAAAAGTATTTTAATATTTGACGCTGAATACTGTTTGGCTTAATCTTTAAACAGTGGAACAACTTAACCTATTGTTTTATGCTTCAGTTAAGAATTTTAGGACTTAGAAATTAGGCTTGAAACACTAACATTAAGGGAGCGGTCATTAACGATGGGGAGAGGGCCGGTAAATTTTGGGGGAGGGCTGTGTTTTTTTGGGCGCCCATTTGGGGTGGACCATAATTTTATGGGCCCACGTCTAGGGGAGGGTTACAATTTCTGGGCACCTTTCATTAAAACTTTGGACGATGTACATGTGCACAAATGGGTTTTTGTGCTATTGACTTTAGCATGGCAAGAGAATCTTCATAGAATCGTATACTCAAAGCTTAATTGCACAGTGAAAAAGCTCACACCCAGAACAATTTTATAAACATCACTTGATTTATTGTTATTTTAAAAAATCAATAAATTCTGGTATGCTTTAAAACTCAATCAGTCTTAAACAGTAACGGTATCAAACATACTGTTTTTTCTTTTTCAACAAATGCGACATAGTTTAGTCTTGAAACAGCATGCCAATGGCCAAACTTGCAGGACCTGGAGGGGTCGAGCAAGAGCTGTGGACTTCTCTTGAATAGAGACAGCTTTCGCTGATCCGTTATTAAATATGCACAATTTGTTCACTCTTGAAGTTGACTACAAAACAGGAATTCAATAAGTAACAACGGGGCTGTTTATTGTACGGGTTCCCTTTACTTGGTGAACCATTGGGTTTTGTAAATAGTGTATTAAAATAGTAACACTTTTTTCTTATTCCAGTGAAATAATTGTCTCAAAATAACGTTCGTAAAAAAATCAAAATTTTTTCACAGAGGAGGGTTACAATTTTTTGGGCTCACATTTTAAAGGGGGCCAAGATTTTTGGGCTGTTAACCTGAGAGGGGCTAAAATTTTTGGGCTCTAACCTTTGAAATAATACTGACCCTTCCCCCCAATAGTTAATGACCGCTCCCTAATTTAAATCTGTCTACTCTCTACTTTGCCCTACACCCATAATTACTTCAGACTTAGGACGAAGTTGCATACTTAACACTTTCCTTTCCATTTGCAGCTTCGAGAGCTGCATTGAAACCCCGTTGCTACTTGCATGTTCCTCTATTATGCCATTTACTAAGGCCTTAATTAGAGACGGCTTTATCCTTTAATCGCAGCAGCAATTGCGCGTTTCATATTTAGAGCACTGTATGGATTTTAAAATGTGTGTGCATCGATTTTACTGATTTCCAATTAGGGCGTTTAATTGACGGAGTTATTTACACTAACACTAAGAACTGAAACTATAGAGTTACACTATTTTCCTGAAAAAACGAACGGAGATGTGTAAACTTTCAGCCTGCGAAAACAGCCGTCCTTCATCGCTCCCGGCCCGAGTGGCGTTTCGCGTGAACCACTCGGGCCGGGAGCGATGAAGGACGGCTGTTTTCGCAGGCTAGTAAACTTTACACGTATACAAATTATGTATTTAGATTGATTCAGTCGAAAGTTCAACCCAGGTATGATTTTCTTAAGGTGGTGGGAAATAATTGTTTCTCTTCTAAATGATAAAATTGCTCTTTATTATACTTGAAGTTCTCCTTCATGATTTCAAAGGTAATGGTAGATTAAAAGAATTCTTTTAAGTAATATCGAAGACTTCTGAGATGGGATATACCACCTATGCGCGTTAGAGTTATGATCAGTTATCACACACGATGGCAGAGACGCGTGAGTGGTTTTCTCGCTTACTTCTAGCAACAAAAAATATATAGTAAAAGAAAACAAAGTCAACAACAGTAATTTCAGGACCATTTCTGCTAATGAAAGGGAATCCTAGGCCCTGGCGTTCTTTCTAGAGCCCAAGTCGATTTTTTTCTTCTGTCAGCCATTCCGTCTTTGGAAGTTGAAAACTATTTGTGTAAGTTACTGATTGATGGAGGCGTCCACGACAAACAAAAGAAACTACGTATATATTTACGAAACGCTGAAATTACGGCAGCAAGTAAATAACAACAAAAGCTATTACTTGTTACATGCTGTAATACGTGTACAGCAAAAGTAATATTGAAAGTTTCATTGACTGAGAATTTAATTAATTGTACAAGTATGGTATTTTATTACGTTCCAGAAGCTACAAACTCAACAACTCGTAAATGCATTGGCCCCTTGAAACGAGATGATGCGGGTATAGCCTCGCATTGGCTGATGACGAAAAAGCATGCTTAATGAACTCGTACTTTGCTACGATTGGCAAAAAGCTAGCTGAAGAACTTCAGTTCACCTCGAAGTCCAACCGCCCGTACAAACTGAACACCGTGAAGACAACGACAGAACCCCCTCCGCTTGAGGGATTCACAATTTCTCAACACTCAATTCAAACCAAAGTTAATGCGTTTAATATCAATAAGTCCACAGGACCTGACAATATTTCATCGAAGTAATTGAGAATCGCCGGCAACGCTATTGTTCCAGCACTAACGGGCCTATATCAGTTCAGCTGTGAACACAAGTCTGTATTTTCAGCGTGGAAGACCGCAAGGCTCACACCAATCTACAAAAAAAAGATGAACGAGGAAATTACCGCCCAGTCTCCCTACTCAGCTGAGGATTCCAAGCAAGATCATGGAGTCGATAGTAAATGATGCCCTTGTGAAACACGTCTTTCGAGATAATAACAATTTGGTCTCAAACAGGCAGTGGGGTTACCGACCTGAGCATTCAACGGAATACCTGATGATTCATCTCACAGAAACTTGGAGAACGGTTCTTGACTTTGGAAAATTTGCAGCTCTAGCATTCATCGATTTTAGAAAAGCTTTTGACAGGGTCCCACCGCGCTACATTAATAATGAAGCTAGAAATACATTTTGGAATCAAGGGATCAACCCTCGATTGGTTGAAGAGTTATTTGACAGGAAGAAAACAGTTCACAGTGTTAAATGGAGATAAGTCAGACCTTCTCCCAATGTCCATGGGGATACCTCAAGGATCAGTGCTCGGACCAACTCTGTTCACACATTAACAAATGATCTGTCGCCATCTGTTCGGTCGGGGTCTCTATATATGTTTGCTGATTGTACAACGGTCTTCTGCATGGGTGACACGGCAGACGAGGCGATCGCAAAGTTGAACAGGGCATCATGTTGCAGGAGATTTTCGACTGGTGTGGTGGCAACCAGTTAAGAGCGAGTTTGCCAGAGGACCAGGCAGGGGTGATACATGCCATCTCTCCAATTTGGATGAAACTTTGCCAGATTCAAGGGACTACCAAACAACTCTAAAAGACAAAGTGGGCCGGCTCTGCGATTTTTCCCTTGAGAGTTAGACCACCCCCCCTGGTTTTTTGCCTCAAATCCCAAAAATTGCTCTAAAACTAGCATCAAATTTAGACTCTGCTCATGGTTACAGAATACAATAAATTTTATTGCCATTTCACACAAAAAAAGATCAGACCTATCTTAGTTTACAACATGAGTTTCAAGTGATTTGAAGCGACTGGTGGCAATCAAGAATTGTCATTGCATACCTATGTCACTCACGATTTAGCAATGAGGCAAAATAGCTAGATTTCTGACTCAAATATCGCTTAAGTCCAACTTTCATTTGGAAAACTAATTTCAGCAAGGTTAAGAACCACTCTTGGGCTGATGAAATCACGAATAAAATTTTTGGCATCTGTTATTTTTTGGTGACAATGGTTGTCCAATCAACGTGACAAAAGACCAGTTTTAACAAAGAAAGAAGGGAGAAATCTAAGGAAATTACATCTTATAGAATCAATCTATTAACGTTATTTCGACGTTCATGACATTGACAGTGCCTTTGAATATTATTTATGGCTGTTGAAGGTAAGTGAACGCAAAATTCCTCGCAATAATCTTTAAAATGACAGTGCGTCACGAGCATAACACCTGAAATCTACTCGTATGATCGAAACATGGGAATGAACTGCCGTGATATTTAGATTCTAAAGCATTGAGGTGTTAGATGCGAGTTTTACTGGGCATATCTTGTTGTCTACATTGCTCTTAAAACCCTGCTTAACTCATTGTCTTCTTCGGGTTTTTTTTATAGTAAATTGATCATGTAAATTTAAAAAATTATATCTCTGCTGTTATTTACAGTTCCATATCAAGCTATACCTCATTGGAAAGGGCAAAAATTAAACTTTCAGAAAAAAAATATTTCGGTCTCAGGGAAACCATAATATTCTGCACAAAAAAAAATAAACAAGGCATATTTCTAGATAATTATTTTTAAAAAAATTTAATAGTGTAATTTTGCCAGAAAAGTTGTATATTTTATGTAATACAGTACAAATAAGTTTTTTTCTTCAATATCTAAGTAAAACAGCCGGAATATCGGTCGAAAATATGAAGCGACAAACAATTTTCTACAAATTTATTTTGTGACCCTATCAGATTATGCAAATGAGGAAAGAGCTAATTAGCATAGCGAAACTAGACACTTTAGCGTCACTTTGTGGCCCGATATTTACCTTCGAAAGACGCTTTATGTTTTAGTTTCTCGGTGAAATATCGAGTTAAAAACAAGCAAACATAAATTCACTGATGTAAGTCATGAAAATAAGCAAGGCTTTGAAGGCAAAAAGCTCCGCGGGACGGATTTCACTGCGTTTCAACAGAATTTGTGCCAGACTATGGTCTACTAGGCGAATTTGAAGCAAAGATTCTTACTGTTTTATTACCTCTATTTTCGCGTTTATTTCGCTTGTTATCCTCCAGAATCCTCTAAAATAATTTGCTTGACTTGTATTTGGTCGAAATTCGTCGATAATAGCTTTCATTCTTCGCAAAAGCCGCGACAAAATTCTTCCCGACGGAAGCGCCATTTTCACTAGATTTGAAAAAATCGTTGCGTGAAGCTCAAAACTCCCCAGGGCCTGGAACTTGGCACATAATTGGCTAAATCTATTGACTTCCTGTGGGCCAAATTTGGAGGCAATCGGAAGTAACACAATTTTTTGCGAGTGTTGGTCGCGTCATCGACCAAAAGTGGTCGAAATGTTCACGTTCGGAAGAGAATGAGTTCATCGCAGGTCACACACACACTTGACCTTGCAGTTAGCTATTAACTTACTTCATACTCGGCATACAAACTCATCAATTCCTGAGTCACGGTCGTCGCTGAAATTATTGTTTGCCCTCACAGACCAGCTCTTGAAGTCACGCATTGAATATCTGTTCCCCTCTTTAGGTTAAAAGAAGTTGAATTACTGATTTGCCGCATCAGGCATGCAAATTCCCAATTTTCAGATAACATCATCAATGCGTGGGAACAAGAGCCGAAGATCTTGGTCAGCGGTAGATAAATCTGACTTGCTAGTTGATATATTTAGCTGTAAATGGAAATTTTGTTGTAAATATGTTACGAAAACTGTCTTACTTGCAGTTCAGTGTATCTGCATTCACTTGATCGCAGGTTATATTATAGAAATCGAATTAATTGCGTGTGCGTGACACTTGAACTAGTCACGTGATATAGCTTAGAGCACAAGCGGGGGTTTCCCTTATTAATACATCTCTATTTATAGATGTTCACACTTGGGAACGTTAAGCATGGCTTCGCTCTTTTGTTCGTTTGTAACATTTTCGAAAGAAAAATGTAATATATCTCCACGTTACCCAGAGGTTGCGGAATATTTTTCCTTGACCTCTTGTAAAAGAGACATCCGGTCGCATCTGAGGACAGTCAAAGTCTCACAGACTAGTATCCTCACAGAAAAGGATTTGATTCTCGCTCGTACTGGTCAGTTTAATGAAGATGGTACCAACATGACAATATGTCCGAGGCACCGAGCTGAACATGGCACGTTTTGGCGACCGAGTAGAAAATGTGCGCACCCTCTTCATGGAAATAGCAAGGGCAAGCCAGAGAGGGGAGCGTCACTGGACACGAGTAAAGAAATCATGGCAAAGTGGAACACGCTCGTTCCAGTCGGAGCAGGTAAGGGAGGAAAATATAGTTGTCTACCGCATTTTAAAATTTCATAACGCCCCCTTGGTTCAAACATAAAGTCGGGATCCTAGTGAGGAGGGGATGGGGGAAGGAAGTAAACGACAGAGTTTTACAGGGGAGGTCTGGATGATGATTTATAAAAAGAAACGGTTTGAACTTCTGGCTTAGCTTCCTATGCAGACAAGTAATCTTCCTTTCCTAACAACGGGGAGAAGGAAGAATGTCTGCGTAGGATACGCCCGATATCAAACCTGAAACCCCCTTAACTAGTCCACAGTAGAGTGCTACTCAGGTGTCGCTCGATGGCATCCAAGTTTGTGAAATCTGAGATCAGGAATCACACCGATGGGATCATGGATCAAAGCCGAAATCTAGGATAAAACAGTTTTTTTATCTGGTTCAGGAGTAGTCTCCAACTTGCAGACCTTGTTACGACGCCCCTAAATTATGGAAATGAACAGATGTGCAATGTTGGTTGCTCTGGGTGATATATGTTCGGCCCAAAAGGGTCTATTACTCAAGGGATGCAATTATTTCTCAATATCCCTATATCAGGGGGCTATCTAAAACCACAAAGAGGGCAACGAACAAGGCTATCTCTGACAAGAACCATGGGAACTCAAATCGTAACGCAAATACATTAAAAGGTGAAAACCAAGTCGTCATAAGCAAATGCATTATGAGATAGCCACCGTGCATTTTCCAAACTTCGCGTATGTGGTATTTACTTAGTGCTTGACTGTTTACAGGAATTTGCAAACTTTGTAGACGTAATCACCTTGCCGCTGTTGGTGTAGCAAACCCAGTTGAAGATTCCTTCACAGTGCAATGTGACGAGCCAGCTACAGCGCAATCTGATGAGCCAGCTGCAGCGCAATCTGAAGAGCCAGCTACAACGCAATCTGAAGAGCCAGCTGTAACGCAATGTGAAGAGTTAACTACAGAGTTAGCCCCAGAACCTATACCCGAGTTCCTCCCATCACAACCACACGCATCGAGCGATTCTGAAAGTCAGCTAGAGGTATGTTTCGTGTTGCTATTTTGTCGATAAGAGCTTAAAAATACAATCCAAAAGAGACCGGACTCTTGGCTTAAGCGCGAGCTCCAAATCAAAATGTTGAACACTTTTGTATCTTATCTTGGGGAAATCTATCGTTTTGGTAAAAAATAGCTTTCTCGGCAACACTAAGACCCATTTAGCATCATAACAGCCGAAAACTGATTTAAGGGTTAAAAGCGGCATTTTTGGGGAGAAAATTTGGTAGTCAGAGTGTTAAAGTACTTCATCTACTTCCGCAATGAACAGTTACCCGAAGCACATTCACTAAGGTACTACAAATAAGAGCACTGACATTCCGTTCTTAGTGTGCAGCTAGAGCCTAATTAGTCTGGTTGTCAGAAATTTCCAAGGGAAGCGAAACTCGTAAGCCAATTTTAGTGAGTTTAAGGGCGCGAGCTGGGGTGTGGACACTAGCTAAATGCCGGAATCGTTAGGAAAAAAACGAAAAACAAATATAACCTCTGGTAGCTATGAAGATATTCTACAACGAAGTGTAGTGTTCCTTTCTTTTTAAACGTAAGGTGGCCATTTATAAAATAAGAAAAGATCCGTCGCCATTTTTAGATTCATAGTCTAAACTAACCGTAACCCTGAGGTTCTTAACATTAGAGAAGAGTCACTGCTAATAAGCTTTTCCATGAAGAATCATTTTCCCCTTTGTCGGAGGAGGGCTTGAAGCAGTCTTTATTTAGTAGTCTGACCGCTAACACTGTCTGTTGAAATTTTTTTAATTTCAGCTAGAAACCAAATCCTGTAAGGGGTTGCCCTTGCATAAAGGTGGAACCCTACTAAGTGATGATGGTTCAGACGTTTTTTCTTCTGGCTCTCAAGAATCCTTAACGGCCGTCGAAACATCGATGGAATGGCAGGCAACGCCACAGGTACAAATGAAACTTCGTTCTCTCAACAATTTTCTAAGACAAGCTGATGGCAGGATGAGCCCAGTACGATCTCAGCTCAGCACAAACGCGGAAGGTGTCTCATCATCCACTACACGCTATTACAAACGAAAAGGAATGCAAGTTGTTGAGGCGAGTCTGGATGCTATAGCCCCGGGGCAGTCCAAATGGCTTCTGCAGAAAGTGCTAGAGGCGTACAGCCATTCCACCGACTCGGACGTGAACCCCCCTCGGTGTTGTACGCTTTTTTTTTGCTCGGACCAATGAGCCTCTCGGTTAGTTGTCATTGTATACGCTGCACCAATCACAGGCGCGAACATTCACAAGAAATTGAAAGTCACACATTGATTGGTTTATTTCCGAGAAAGGAATGTATGTCGGTTTGAAGCAGCCGCGTGGGGACGGGGAGCGTTACGTGACTCCGGCCTGAGCGGCTGCGAAGGAGACTACGCTCTTTCATGCAAGGCCACAGCAACGAGAATAGCAAAAATGTAATGATCTTGAATGACATAACTTGCGCCCAAAACTGAACCCAGGTCTGTCAATCTATTGGACAAGCAGTAAGTGAAATCTTTATTTTTGTTTTTTTGTTTTTTTTAATTTTATTTGGCTGGAGGTCCGTAGAGGGGTCCGTAGGGGTAGTCCGTGGACCGGTCCGTAGGTAGTCCACGGACCCGGTTGGTAGTGGGGGTCCGTGGATCGGGGGTCAGTGTTTTGACTGTTTTCGGGTTACCCGGTTGAGAGTAGTCTCCTTCGCAGCCGAAATTAGGGTCGTCACGCAACAATCCCCGCACGTTAGTGGAAAAGATCGATGCGTGACGACCCTAATAATGGCTGCGAAGGAGACTACAATCTTGGACAGTATAAAATGGAACAATTATCCCCCATCCCCCCCAAAGCAATGATGAAGGCGCGAAGGAGCAAGACACGCGCCATTTTGGCATCATTGAAATGGGGGGAGGGGTGGTCCAGATGTTCCATTTATTTTGTCCAAGATTGTAGGTTGAGAGGGACCCTGCGGCCGGGTTGTTCGAAAGCCGGTTAACGTTAACCCAGGGTTAAACGTCAACAGCAGCATCATTTTTTCTTGTTTAAAAATGTTTTTCACCTCTAACGTTTGGTGTAGTTTGAGATACTGCAGGGCAAACAATATAAACAGAACACCTCCGTTAGGGTGGGGTCCAGATCCCGCGCTCGCTCGAATTGTTCGACGACTCTGGAACAAAGACCACCAGATTGCAAAGACCCAGCTTTGGGTGGCTTTTGGTTCTTTTCAGAGGGTTGACGTTGTGCAGATTGGTTCGAGAACAGAAAAGATGTTTCCTTCACATCTGTCTGTTAATGATCTGGGGGTTTTTGCGGTGGTGATGGTGTTTGGGCTGATTGTCGTACTACTGTTCATGTTTGACTTCGTAAGTACCGTAAGCTTGGTTAAAAAATTTCGTGTTTTTATTCGGGACGGTGTACAATGCGTGCTTGTAAGAATCATCTTGTTTGGGGAAAACCGCGTTTTCATACCCTCTAATTAACACATGAGATTTGCAAAACTGGTTTTCGTTTTAGCCCTCGTCATTTGATCGCCTTACGTTATTCAGGAATAAGAATATTTGAATGATTCACATGCATTTTGAACGTGGGGTTCATATTACATGTAATGTAATTAACAACTATCATCATAAGTTTAAAAACGTCGCGTGGTCGACTCAGTTAAGTTTTCAACAGTTGTCTTTTATATTTGCACATCCCCAAGAATAGGACTGGATGCTTTCAACAGACTCACAATGATCTCAAATGCCAGCAGCCCTCTGAAGCCTTGGTGTAGTTTTGTCTTTTCCGCAAGAGATCGGTATTCAAACGTGTCGCCTTGATATTCCGATTCCGAGGGAGTGGGGGGGGGCATTAGGACTGGCTTATTGGGTAGAACATTTTTAAACTTCCGAAGGCAAGGGGATTTAAAATGTTAACGCTGTCTGTGGTAGGGAATCTGGAATCATGCAATAACAGAGTGATATTCTTCATTATTAAAAACTGGATCGTTGGATAATGCAATTCGAGAGTTTTCATTGGCCTAGCCATCATGGTCTATGAGCCATTATACCATGCTCTATGAATATGGTAAGCAAACGCGTGATTTGGGGGCTTTTTTATCCCGGGGGGGGGGGGGTACTCCCAAAAAAAATGGGTAGGGGTGTGCGGCCCGCTTCCCAAAACCTTTACCCTATTTATGAGTAGCCTGCAGGCTAATTCACGACCAAAATCTGCGATTTTCCCTGCCCTAATTATGAGCTATTAATGACCTAACCAAAAATTTGATACCCTATTTATGACTAGATAACCTATTAGTTACCAAAATGGCGGCAAAATGGCTAAAATCGATACCCTATTTATGAGCAAAACGGCTGAAAAACCCTACCCTTTGGGGCCGCACATACCTATATAGCGCATATTAGGGAGTACCCCCCTCTCCCCCGGGGTTTTTATTCCTTGTTTAGTCTATTTTTCTATATTTTGGAGGCGTTTTTAATAAAACAATTATTCCATTTGTGCTTGTTGGATATGAGATTGGTTATAGCCAACGAGGCCCGTAGCTATTTACCAACTCATACCCGACGCATGCTCATGGAGTAATTGTTAAATTAGCATATTTTGTGTGGAAGTATTTTTTTATTAGAATTATATATACCGATGTAGAATTATTTTATTAGAATTTTAAATTATAGGGATTGTTAGAACTGTAGAATTAACTTATTATTATGGTACATATTTCTGTTTGTACACAGGTAATCATACAGTTTCAAGTTCTATTTGGAATTAATTTGCATGAGTGAGTTTTTCAAAGATCTGAAATTGCACGATCTGCTTCAGCAAGTGCAATTTCAGCAAACCAAAATCCAGAATTACAATGTGTAATTTGTAATAGTTTTACACTCTTTGCACAGGTGTTGCAGTTAATCTGCACTGCTCTCATCTAATCAGAATCAAGTAATTTTTTCATGTATATTATTATTAGTGTAGACGCAACTCCACAAGCAAACCTATTGCTTAAACTAAATCATTTGAAAATAAAGGATTGTCATTGTTATTAACCACGAGAGCATGCATTTGTGACTTATTGGTATTCATATTGCCAGCAGCTGATTTATTCATTTAAAATCAAATCATTTTTTCTTCATTTTTTGTAGAGGGGTGCATCAAAAGGACCAACAATCCCAGGAGAACAGCCTTCAGATCCAGAGTAAGTGAGGCTATGTTACACAGCTTGGTGACTTTTCAGGGTTAGCATTCGCGTTCTGATTTCCACGGTGCAAAGAAATGCTACCCTTCCTCGAGTTGAAACTTTAATTTGCCTCTGTCTAATAATTTATCGCTAAGATGATCTATTGTGTTAGTTTTGACCAAAAAATTGAGAACTTTGCTTGCCTATATTAGCCCCCTCCTTCTAAACTTATAGAAGCCCGTACGATACAGAAGACGTTAAAACAGCGCTGCTTTAGCGACTTATTAGCGCTGCAACGAGCGCTGCAGAAAGGTTGCACGAACGCTGTTTTCCGTTCGCTGCAGCAGTGCATTTTTGTGACTGCGTGAACGCTGCGGTAGCGACACTGAGAGCTGCAGGAGCGCTGCCGTAAAGATGCAAAAAAATAGCCACACGAGGCCATACGGTCGATAAACAGCTTTTGTGCAGCGCTGTGCAGCGTTAGTGAAGCGCTGCCAAGAACAGTTGTACAAAAAAAAGAAATGCAGACTTCAACAATACAATAATCATGAGACATGGTAAAGGAGTTGACAAGAGGCCTTATAGTAGCGGAGTAAAAACCACAAGAAATACAAAATGCAACTGATACTTTATTAGTATTCACGCGTACACGTTACAAAAGCAGGTGACATATAAAAAATCTACGACAGTCTCGCTTTGTAAATATTCAGCAATCACGGTCACTCATCTAAATGTAAGAACATCCATTAACATGCCGACATTGAAGTTTATCTTTTTTTAAAATAAAGAGAATAAGAGCGATTGTTCTACATAAAGTTTGCACGGACAGCAGCCAAATGATGTTTTGATTCGTTGCAACAGCCTAACATCGCTCACCTTGACGTTTTGTCCATGATCCACGATCTGCCGTCACTGTTTTCATGAAAGAAATCAACCCAATTTTACCTTGGTCGTCGTTAAATTTACAATGGACTAAGGAACGTACATCATCGTGAACGTTTGAATCTTGTAAATACATGCGTACCCCAGCTCAGATTCTTGTATCTGTGTTGCTTGCTCTGGTTCGATTCGTCGGTACTTCGCGTAGAATTCACTGAACAGTGCCGTTGTTTACAAATACCTTTCAGCTGTTCCATCCAAAAACATCAACAGAACTTCCACCTCGAAACACTGAACTAGATGCTAAACACTTAAATGTATGAATGTTTGCGCCTTTCATTCAACGGTCGCAAATGTTTGTCTAGCGATGTAATGTGATCTGATGCAAAAGTGCCGACCAATTAGATTACAGCCTAGAATGTCTCCAGGGAATTAGCGATAACATTCCCACACTCGCCAGTCACGGAATAAAATTTATTGAAATCTTTATTCCAAAAGCATAGAATTTGGAGGTTTATTCAATAAGTGATCTTCCCTGCGTACAAGCTTACTCACATTTCTTAGAGGTACAGTCAAAGTTTTCTCGTTATGAAAGCCGTAATCTGTGGCAAAAGGCTTTTCTGGCGGTTCAGGTTATGAGCGCTCAAGAACGTTGTGCTATCAGATCCAGCGTAGCTGAATTGTAGCGTTACTGCAGCTATTGAAAGTCGGCAACTGCGCTGCAAAACTGCTGCCGAGAGCTTCAAAGGCAGCACCAGCGCTTTTGCATCCCGCTGCAACTTGGATTAAGCTGTTGTTTGGCTTCTAAAATGCTGCTAAACAGCTGTAATTTAGCTGTACAGCTATGTTGTGGCGCCGTACGGCGCTGCAAGTTTCGTACGGGT
>CALNXK010000038.1:1990000-2302500 GCA_942486035.1 Porites lobata | reverse complement strand
TAGCAAGACATTTTTTATGCTGAAAAGTTGAAATTTCACCGACTATGACGTCAACCTGAACCATCTCTATGAACCATTCATTTCTTTTTCATAAAATATTAGCCAATCAGAGTGTGTGCTAGCATGTAGCTATGTTATAATTGACAGTAAGTTGATTCAACTGAACATTCACATGCTGTGGATACAGCTGTGAGTGTTCAGTTTTGACATGTTTATTGTGCTGTCAGCTTTTAAATATTTCTTTCCTTTTCAGGCTTGGGAAGAGATGGAGGCACGACTGACTGGTCCTCCTCCTGCAGCAGATAGTGAAAGAGAAAAAAATTTCCAAAAAGGTATGCATTCTAAAGAATTGGTAATCAAAACATGAACAGCCATTTATACATGACACAAATTATCTGGTACTGACTGAAGAGGTTTTGTCAGCCTCAGTGATAACTAATCAGACTTAAAGGGGCATTGTCATACTATTTGGCAACTTTGTAAAAAGCTAGGTGTCTTTGTATCAATTGGATTCCAAAACTAATGAGCTACTTTTGTTATTAAATACTATTTGAAGGTACTGAAACTGTTTCCTGTCGCCTGTCGCTATGGATGGCATGATGATAATGGATTGAAACTTGAAAAATGTTTTTGAGTTTTGATGCCATGTTCCATGTTCCATGTTGATATCTTTGTCATAGCTTTACAGAAGCATTTTATTAAGGATTAAAGCCCCAAAGTAATGATTTTAGCACAGAATTGACCTAAAACAGCAAAATCCTTGTGACACTGCTGCCTTTAAGCTTTAGTTAATGATTTTGATTTTACTCTGAAGACTTCCTCTTTTAGAGGGTAAAGACTTGGTGGCTTTAACACTTGACTGATATCACAAAAGCTTTTAAAATCTTTCAGCTTTGTTTATTCTTTGATCTTGACTAGCTTGTTATCACTCATTACATGTAAATGAACTCAAATGTGAAAATCAGTGGGCTTTTTCAGAATCTATGGATTTGGTTTGGTAGCAAGTGTACACTTGCTTGCCCCACCCTCCCAACCTAATGATTTCTTTGCTCCCTCTCCCAATTCTGGTATGACTGAACTTAGGCTCACTGAGTTTCCCAAAAGAGAAGGTTAATTTTTTTGTTTTAGCAAGAGCAGGTCTTCATGGGCTTGTTAAGGATATAATCAAGCGGAGGCAACAGGATGATGAGAAAGCTGAAAAGCTGTTCATAGATTCCATATTAGATTGCGACTTCATGGATGAAGAGGAGGTTTGCTATCACTTTTCTAGGAATAAATTTCCTATTAAACCGACGTCTTCAGCTGTTAGGTTGCATTGGATTGTCTATATTCCATGTGAAGACAGAATAAGATAATGATTGAAGTAATCCTACGATGTTAGTGTTTGTTCAATTGAGCTACTACCAATATCCCAGTTTCAAAATATTAGAAAGTACTCTGTACATTCTCCTATGAGAAGCAGAATACTTGGAATAATTCAGAATAATGACATCACTGTGCATTGTCTTGTTGCAAAGGAAACCAGTTTTCTACACAAATAGCCATGCTTCTAAAGTTCAAGAGAATATGAAAGATTTGCTACTGCTACTGTTTGTGTATAAGCAAAGACGGAGCTTTATAAGCATAACTAAAAAATGCACAGCTTGGGTTATTTACATATTTAACCAAATAATCATTTTTACCATTCTGAGAACAGAATGTCTATTCTAAATATTCCAGAATATATTCCTAGTCAGGAATAAGGTCAATCAAATGCACTATTCATTAGTTTACTTCATGAGTTTTTTGTTAGGATAGATGTTGGACTCCTGGTCAGCAGTTTGATCACATACAGATTTAAATCAACAGCAGATAGATTCAGGCTACTGTAGTACGGTGAATTTAACTGGAAATATGGTCAAATGGGACTTCTGTGCTCCCTGTGCCTATATCAGTAAATAAAAAATGCTTTTTGTGTATTTGAATAGATTTGTGATGATGTCATATCTTTCCTTATTGGAGGATTCCATACAACTGGAAACAGTGAGTGAATATTTGCAAACACTGTGTGGCTGCTTTATTAGTTTAGTAGTCCTTACTTTGAAACTTCTAGCTTTGGAACAAATCAGGGAGTTTATTCTAGTTTTAAGTTCAAATCAGTGACAGGGAATTTTATTTTCATTTCACTCCAGGTTAAGACTTTTCAACTTAGTTTGTTTTTGGCATGCCTCAGCAGGGCTATCATTAATTAAGTTTTTAGTACCATGTATCCTTAAACTTCATGCCCATACCAAACTTGTTACTTTGTGGTTGGATTGTATCAACAGAAGGCAATTTCAACTGTAGTATCATGGGCTTATCGAGCATACTCAGCCATAACAGGTGTTACATTTTACGGCCCTTAATGACAGCCCTGCTCAGTATTGCTGGGTTTTACCAACAGGTCAGTCTTTTAATCATAGCAGAAGAACAAATATGTGAGTCACAGTCAATCAGGAAATATCTAGTTGAAGTCAGGCAGCAAATGTTGTAATAATGTGTGAGCTGGAATGTGGCTTGAAGGCCAGCTGTTGGTTTGCACGTTAAAATTTAAGAGCTGACTATAATTGTGTTCAATCTATTAATTAAAATTATCTTTTTTATTTCTTTCAGTGATGACCTGGTGTTTGTACTTCCTGACTAAACATCCCGAGGTTCAAGAGAAAGTTTTTGACGAACTGGACAAAGTTTTGGGAGATGAAGAAGACATCAAACCACAAGTAGTCTCAGAACTCACGTGAGTCTACACCATCATCATTATCATCATCATTATCATTGAACTCCACCTCCTCCTGCTCTGTCCACCACATTAACATCATATGCCATCATCATGGCCTTCATTATCTCTATCAAATACAAAGTCTATAATGAATGAAACTGTTTTATGAGCCCAACCGACTGAAAGACACTGAGCATTACTTTGTCATGTAGCATTGATTGTTTCTATTATTAATAATTAAAATATAGATAGGACCCTGCGCACGCTCTGATTGGTCAAAAACCTATGTTTTATCAGAGTATAAAACATAGAAAAAGCGTGTTTTATTGTTTTGCACGCGTAAAATCTATATTTTAAAGCAAATGAAGAAGCCTAAGCCGAGTATTACACTGTGATAAAACACGATGGTCATTTGAGAACACTCGAGAAATGTAGAAAACACTCGCCTGCGGCTCGTGTTTTCTACATTTCCCTCGTGTTCTCAAATGACCATCGTGTTTTATCATAGTGTAATACACGGCTTAGACTTCTTTATTTGTTAATTATATTTTCTGATTAAAAATGTGGATCTCTATTTATTTTGAATCATTTTTCTAAAGGCTTATTGGAACTTGTGTCATTTCCATTCAGGTACACTCGTCAAGTGATAGATGAGACATTACGTGCTGCAGTAGTGGCTCCATGGGGTGCACGAGTTTATGAGTATGACCTTCAGGTTGATGAATTTGTTATTCCTAAAGAGGTATGTACAGTGTTGTTCCCTGGTACACTCTTCAAACTGGTCCACTGGCTAGGAATGGAAAGTAATAATTGTTATTGTTCCTGACCACTAATTTGAGACAACACAGAAAGCAATAATCCCAGGAAAGCAAATGTACTAAGTCGGCTAGTAGCTCTCACTAGTCACAAGGTCTCACATGAACGACTTGATACCCTGTCACGTGCACCAAATCTGATATCTGACAGCTTAGTTTGGTGCGACACAGCACTAGCTACCTGTCTTGACACATTACGGTCCTATGATGGTGGATGCAATTGAATGGCTTGGTGCAAGAACTGACCTAAGTGACTTTTTCGGGTGAAATTTTTTTTCAATTCAAAAGTGCCTGAATTTTTGCATGTGCTTTCCAATTTACGTGTAGTAGAAAAACATTCTCCTGTATCTTTTTTTGGCTGAAATGCTCTTGTTCCGCTTTGTTGCATTCATTGTGCATGCTTTTATATTTTGTCTTCGTTTTTCTCAGAAACAAGGGGCAAACCAGCCAAAAAAATACAGGGGAATGTTTTACTACTTAATTAAAAAACACCGTCATGCACAAAATTCAGGCACTTTTGAAGGAAAAAAAATTCACCCGAGAAAGTCACTTAAATCAGTCTTACACCATTGACCAAGTCATTCAATTGTTAAAAACTTATGGCAAGAGAGTTCTTGAGTAATTGTAGTCAGGAGGTGACTTTGTAACTGGGTAGTGTCTTGCTGACTGTGCAGTATTTAAGATCATAGTTCAAGTAATAACTTAAACAGTAAGCGATAGACTTGCAGTATGGAAGGGTAAGTAGATTTAATCTTTCCTCCCCCTCTGGAGCAACCTTATTCGTACAAGATGGATGACAGAGGACTCCTATCAGTTTGTCTGACCTTCAAAATTCACTTAACAGCCTTCCCATTATACTAGTACCCATTGTTTTAGAGAAGAAACACATCTTTTTGCAGGACTTTTTCCATAGCGTTTCCTTATTTCACCATGTAGTTTTGTTGTAAGGGATAATTTGCTATTTATAACTCTTGCCTAGTACTGGCAGGTGTTTTGACGTTTTATCATTCTTTCATTTATTTTATAGACTCCGATACTTTTGCCATTTGGAGTTGTTCTTCAGGATCCTAACTTGTGGCCGGAACCCAAGAGGTAATAGCGTCATGGCATATCATTTGTGTACTGACTGACTGTGGTAGGGGAGGGGGCCCATATGACTTTGATGTGGGGAGATCACAGTACACTGCTTTTTATTGCAATTTAATCGCATATTTACAAAATAGAAAAAGTAAATAAATAAATATAATAGAAAAAAGCCATAAGGATAATTTGTAAAAGAGTTGCGTGGCCCGGTATAAAAACAAATCACCTCACAAAAATTATAAAAATCACAATAAACTCACAAAAAACTGTTAGTAATAATATTTACAATTTGTTACAAATTTAATAACATTAGCTTTAAACTTGTCAACACTGCATGCCGAACAGACATCAAGTGGCAAACTGTTCAATTCATCCACAATCCTATAAAAGTAACTGTTTTTAAGAATGTTTGTCCTAGCATATTTCTTTTTTTTACGATTTAGTATCAAAATGTCTCAGTAAGTAACGGTCGTCTTGGCTATAAAAACCTAAGAATTGAGAAAAGTCAACATCTAAATGGCCATTGAAAGCCTTAAATAGGAAGGTAACATGAGCAACGAAACGTCTTTGCTCAAGAGTTAAAAGATTGAGTTTACGTAGACGGACATCGTATGGTTCATTATGCTTATGCTATGAGCTGTTGAATTTTCTAATGAGGGTTAGAGTTTGGCAATTACCCAAAAAATTCCAGCACTGGAAAAGTGGGCGCAAAATTCACGCAGAATAAAACCCAACGATAAGTTCTTGATCTTGAAAGCCTTTCTACTCGGGGGATCTTAAAATGAAACTTTAAAAACAAATTGTATTGTGCATTATAAATTTGTCGAAATTTTTTTGCTGACAAAATTTTTTGGCATATATTTGAGTTTTGCGCGAATTGAATTGCGAACAGGGTCTAAAGCTCTCTGATACTCTTTATGGCCTTCTGACTTGCTAGCGCTTTGTAACTAATTGAAATTCCCGTTTTAGGTTTGATCCTGATCGTTTCAGCCCTGAAAATATCAAACAGCTTCCAAGCCTTGCTTACCAGCCATTTGGCTTTGCCGGGAAACGAAAGTGTCCCGGATGGCGATTCTCGATTGCCGAGGGACTGGTGTTCCTGTCCATTCTCATCAGACGATTCAAGTTTCATCTTGTAGAAGGGCAGGAAGTGAAACCTGTCCATCGACTGGTGACCGCACCAGCAGAGGAGATCTGGGTCACAGTGACTAAGAGATAAATGATTAGACGAACTTTGACAGTGCCACTTGTTAAAAATGAAATGTCATTTAGGGACTTCAGATTTGTCTACGAGTGCGAGATTGAATACGAGTACGATTTTCGAATTTCAAAACAGTGACATTTCCAGAGCCCTCGGAGTTCCATAGGGTTCAATTTTAGGCCCTTTGTTGTTTTTAATATATATTAATGATCTCCCTGGATGTCTTCTCCATACCAAAGCACACATGTATGCCGATGATACCACGATATATGCGTCCTCTGTATCCACTGCTGTACAATATGCCAAGGTAAATAATGACCTAACTCGCGTTAGGGGTTGGCTTCTTGCAAATAAGTTAAGCTTAAATGTCACTAAAACGGAGTATATATTCTTAACAACTACCTTCAAATTATCTAACTTAGGAAGAGACTTTCCAATTAAGATTGGCAACAATCATTTTAAACGAGTCCAAGCAACAAAATATTTAGGAATTCACCTAGATGAAAATCTTAAATGGAACGAGCATGTCGACAAACTTTGTTCAAAAGTCAATCGATCCACTAAAACAGGCAAGTGATTATTGTACCATTAGATGTTCTAAACACTATTTACAAATCTCTTATCCAGCCTGTGTTCGACTACTACGACGTTGTTTGGGACAATTTAGACCAGGGACTTGCCACTAGGATCCAGAAAATGGAAATGTACCTAGTTTCTTAAGCGCATCTTTTCTCGAATGTCGGTGAGAACAACCCTTAGACGTCTATGCTAAGAAATACGGAATATGTTGTACTGGACCATGTTCCAAAAACAGAATATTATAAAGGGTCTTTCTCATACAGAGGAGGAATGCTGTGGAATTCATTACCAAATGACATAAAAGCGTCCGAATCTAAAGCTATCTTTAAACGAAAACTGGCTAGTAGGCAGGCAAACTGTTGACTACATTTTACTATATTTTATTATTTGTACATATTTTAGTGTAGTTGTACAGTATTTACTTCTGTTTCTATACGGCTTTCATGTAAAGAAGTCATGTAACTTATGAAATTACCGTATTCAAATAAAAGTGAATCAATCAATCAATCAATCTTGAGTGCTCCTAAATACTCAACAACAGAACAGAACATAGTCAAGGCTCATTGTTTGTTTTATGATACAGAATCCGTTAAATTCTCCGCGGATTGCTTTCTAATTTTCAAAACAAACTTTTGGCAGACTGCGTGACAGCTTTAGTTGTTCCTTATTTTATACCCTCAATTAAAGCACACTTTTTCAACCAATCAGAGCGCGCGTTATACCTGAACTTTACTATACTGGCAGTGTCAAGATGATAATATCAGTAGCGTAAAAATTCCAGTGGAAAATGTAAGTTGGCTGATACTATCAAAGAGAAACTTTGACACTGATCTAGGAAGTGAGGCAGGTATCGAATAAACAAGTTTTAAGTGTTTTAACAAAACACGACTTTTTTGAGAGTCTAAAGATAAAGACGCAGCAACTGAAATTATTTCCTTTCTACTGATTTCACGTCCATTTACCTCTTGTTTATGACGATCAATCGATCGCAGAAAGTTAAAATATTTCTTTGTGATTGATTTTGATCGCAATGGCTTTTTCTGCTGGTTTTTACTGTGATTCCCGGGCTCATAATGTTCGGAAAGTTCGAGTGGTCCAATTCATAGCTGTTTATGGTCAAATAAAAGCAGCTGACGAAAAATACTGCTAAAACCAAGGATGGTGAAAAAAATTCTGCGAAACAAGCTTTCGAACTTGAGGTTTTGGAGCCAATTACGGAAGCCCTTAAGGGACATCGATGTTAAAGCTTAATTGAGAGTTTGTCTTTTGAAAATCGGAGTTTGTTTTATCGAAAATCGGAGTTTGCTTTTTGAAAATCGGAGTTTGTTGTTTTGAAAATCGGAGCTAGTTTTTTTGAAAATCGGAGTTTGTTTTTTTGAAAATAGGAGTTTGTTTTTTGAAAATCGGAGTCTGTTTCTTTGAAAATCGGAGTTTGTTGTTTTGAAAATCGGAGTTTGTTTTTTTGAAAATCGGGGTTTGATTTTTGGAAATCGGAGCCTTTTTTAATGAAAATCCGAGTATTGGCCCCAGATTCTACTCTATGCTTCTGCTCTTGAGTTGGAACAAAATCAGTGGCGGATCCAGGAGAGGGGCCCGGGGAACCTGTCCCCCCCCTTATTTTTAGACCAAACTGAGGCTTGAGACCGACAGACCGCCCCCCTCCCCCTTATCTGAAGGTCTGGAAGATCTATTTAAGTTTTTAAAACTTCGTATACGTGCTTGTTAAGTATTTAATGATTAATCTTGACAAGCACTTAACTCTCTCTTTGCACGAGTCTTCTGACCTGGCTGTCAGCCATCTTGGTTGAAATTTCTTGGTACTTAAGATGAGCAGAGACTGGGGCAAAAGTTAAAAACAAACTCCGGTTTTCAAAAAACAAACTCCGATTTAACGATAAAAACATACTCCTATTTTCAAAAAACAAACTCCTATTTTCTATAAAAACAAAGTCCGATTTTCAAAAAACAAACTCCGATTAAGCATTAACATTGATGTTCCTGGGGCTTTCGTACAATTTAGATGATTTTTGGCCGAGATATATGTAGAGCGATGCTCTTGGATTTAAGCCGTAGAGTAGAAGCGCTTTTGCAAATAGAACTTACTCCAAATTTTTCAAACGTGGGAAGGAAGTATATGCTTTTTCAGTAGACAAAAAGGCTCACGAGCGAAAGAGAGAAACGAATTTTTAAGCGAGACCTCTTAGAGTTTTCCAACGGAATTATAATTAATTACCGAAGAAAAGAGGTTAATCAAAGTGGCAGTGCTCAATTTGCAAAGGAATGATCTGGAAGACAAAGGTAATTTTTTTGTATTTTTATTTCCATGCTGGGAAGGGCGAGATTTGCAGATAGGAGTTTAAGTTTGTCAAAACTAAGATCTAAATAAGTCAGCCTTTCAGTCTCAAGTGGGTCCTAGTTTCCAGGTACATCGCACAACATGCTGTATTGCAAATTATTTTATTTATTCCACATTTCGTTGTAAAATTTCCTTTGTTTAATACTGTTGGAAATTTTTCTAAGTGTCCACTGGTACCGCGCGTGCGCGAAATCAAATTCTGGCCATGCAAACTTCAAAACCTCCTGTTCCTGGCGATCGGTCGAACTCAGAAGAAACTGTTCGCCCATTGGGCACAATAATACAAAGCATTTTTTGTGCCCAATCAGGAGCAGGCATCTGCTTGAATTTTTGGAAATAGTTCGGTGAGAGTCCGTACGCTGGGGCTCTTTTGCCCGTACTCGCAAACTTTCGTCCCTGGCCTTTTCCGACCCGACTGACTGCCCCTGGGTCTCCGAGGATGGTAATATCTTTGCTGGCTAGAAAAAAAATCATTGATAATAGAGAACATGTGCCATTTCACCCCCGGGGAGGGAGGGGGGGTACTCCCACATATGGGCTATATAGGTACGTGCCGCGGAATAGGGTTTGGTTTTTGAGGTTCTCGGTCCTTAAATAGGGTATCTTTTTTGACCCTTTTGTTTCTGTGTCCCTGGTGTGGTCCTTAGATAGGGTAGCTTAATTGTATTATCTAATACTGGGGTGTGAAAACGCCCGCCTAAACGAAAATTTTTTTTTTTAACTAGGCGTATTCCAGTATTTTAAGCTTGATGCTATACATCCAATGTTACAGAGAAGAAATAAAGTTTTCCTTTTCATGCTATTAATAATTTTGTGTTTTCCTTGAATAGGGTGTCATTTTTCGGCTTTCGGCCTTAAAAAGAGTATCAGTTTTCGCTTTCTCAGTCCTTAAATAGGGTTAGGGTTCACGAACCTTCGCGGCACACCACTATCCAAAATTCGCGGGAGTACCCCCCCCCCTCGGGCATTTCACTCATCATAGAATAGAGTTGGCTGAAGTAAATTTCCTAGGCCGGGACGACCAATCAGAAGCACTACCAAGATCCGGGTAGTGGCACGTCATCAGTATGGAATTTTAGCACTTGTTGCTCAGACCTCACGAGAAACCAGCGGTGGCGTGGCAAAATATCTGCTGTTTTCTGAGGCTGACAAATGTTGGCTAGTTTTATATCTAATTTTTCAAATCTATTTTGAAAGTTGGGACGTTTGTTCCGTTTGTTTTATGGTATCAAAGATAATCCGGCTAAAAATATATGGAATTGACTTGGGCCTTGCTGCCAGTCGGCGGATCCATAAGTTTAATGAGTAGGATCGGGATGGTGTCGGTTTGTATGATGGATTAGCGGTATTTCCAAAGTCATATTTATATTTAGTTCTAGAACTTTTGTTCATCGCAGTTATTCCAATCCCGTGATCAGCATGTGCACAGCCTGAACCTCCACCACCAATCATCATGATAGATCTAAATACATATACTGGAGTTCCAAATCCATAGCCACACCAGAAGCCGATCTTGTTGCTGCTTTGGATGTTGCCTACACTGCACTCAGCCTGTTGAAACCCGTCTGTTGTCTTGTACTGTCCGCCATATTGAACCGTACAGCTTCCCTTGCACCTGTGTTTGGGCGAAAACTTGCCATTTCTAAAGTCGCCATAACTTGTGATTTTTGATCGAAATGTTTGTCCACCCAAACAGTTCCCTGTGGTCTGCAACAGTGGTGTATGACTGGAATCATCACTGCGCGTGATCCTAAACTCGCTGCCGCTGACCAACCAGAAAGCTGGTGAGATCATGTCCGTATTATTTGAAGGATCGCTTGTTGTTCCTATGGTAACGTTTTGGTCATACCACCAAAGTCTATCATCATTTATCCAGGACACTTTATCAAAGTTAGAAAATTTTGCAATAAGAGTCCATGGTTTACCTTTGGCTGTGACGTCACAATAGACCTGCAGATAAAGAGTTAATTTTTATCTATTAATTTTTTTTCCGGGGCATATTCCCTACAATGGCCTATATGGGGAGGCTCCTCCTCCAGTAAAGGGTACCTTTAGGCCTCAGGGTCGGGAATCTGTTATTTCAGTTAATGAGAGGCCCAAAAGAGGAAACAAATGCATTTTATCGTTGTGAGACAATCAGGGAAACATTCTGGTCTTGAGAATTAATCATTTAAAATACATTGCCTTTAAAAGTTCAAAGGGATGCAAAGTTGCAAAAACTGGTCTGTGAAAAGGGGTACCATTTGTCATTATAAGGTATATGAAAGGGGGACCTTTTCTGTAGAAAATGGTGGGTAAAAAGGGAAAAGGGTTGGACCTCGGGGCGGAGCCTCCCCGGATAAAACTTTGTTGAGTACCCCCCGGTTTTTTTCCCTAGGAAAAAATCTTTCTATGTAAAAGCGGACCTGAATTGTGGACTGAAATATCTAGGCTGTCTGTGTCACGTGGACAGGATGCACCATCGCGTTATTTACGCTTCAAAGAGTTTGCTTACGCACTCAAAATCATAGATTTAACACTGAGAACCACACTGATCGGTAATCATGAAAAAGTCAATAGCCCTCTAATAAAGCTTACCTCAAATTGTAGCGATTTCACTTTTAGCTGGTATATTCCATTTCTTGTAACAGCTTCACATGACGAGTGTTGAACTGAACAAAAATAATATAGCACTTTTGGAAAAAGATTGGAATGCACCGCAATATCATAGGTAGCACACTGTTTATATTATGAGGGGCACCCAACGACGGGTTCCTCCCAATCCACTGAAAACACTTTTTGAGCTACCCAGAGTATTTATAGATCTCTAGAAATGCATTCTAAGCGGTTCTATAAAATTTGTATCTGTTCAGTGATTCTAGGAGAACTTGAGTCTTTTCGAAATTACATGGCTTCAGTATTATTTTCCCGAAGATTTTATATTCAATTTAAGGTAATACGAAAGTGAGAATTTTACTGATTCCTCTCTCCATCACCTCTTTGAATCCGAAAATTCAAGGTTTCCTTTCTTCTACGAAAAGTAGCCTAACCTGGGGGGTGAAATGTGAAAAATAAAAAAAATCGTAGGGAATTTATTAGATAAGCTTCGAAAATTGTATAGGGAATGGAGCGGTCATCTGTAAATTTTTAGCTGTCTTCAGCAGAAGAAAATTCTAGGCAGCATCTGGCTCTCCGAACAGATATTTTACAGCAAACAGTCGCTGGGTGCCCCTGTATTATGTTAGCCTCGATCTTTGCCAACTTTTGTGATATATTTACTTTGCTCAATCGATTTCAGCGCAGCCTCTGTTGCATGGGCTGGTTTCTTTAAGGCTGGAAGGGAGAAATCTCAAGTAAGATCTCGCGTGCAAGGGCAGAAAAGGACTTCCCCTCGCGTGTGTGGCCTTTAAAAAACCTAATAATGACCTTTTGCAAGTTCAAATTTCCTGTCGCAGATAATTCAGAAATAAATGTGTGAAATATAATGACATGTCATTTTAGTTGTCACGTCCTCTGTGATTGAAGCGAAATCTTAATGAAGTCTATTATAGCTTTTAAGAATATAGGACAAAAGGGAACCTTTAAACTAAAACTCTTACTGAATACGAACCTAAGAGCACTGACATGAAACCAACACTGTACAAAAACAGCAAAAACAACAACTATTACTACTACTGCTGCTGCTACTACTACCGTTATTACCACAACTGATTGTAATATAGACATATAACCGCTTAAACTGTAAGGAAATATTGCCATACCAACATAAATTTCTAAATGATAATGAAAAACAAATAACGCTCTCGCTGTGAATAAATTACATAGTATAGGCTTACCCAGTTCGCATCTTTCTCCTCGCCATGGCTGTTTGCATGAACAAGCAAAAGTTTCCTTTTCTTGGTCAAAAATACAAGAACCTTTATTTAGGCATCCGTTCACAAGACAGCCCTGTTGAAAACGAAAAATAAATATCCAACTGATATGATTCTACAACCAAAGCATTTAGCCTTTTATCTATCATTCAGAGAGTTTAAATTTTCGCAGAGATCTTTTATCTACGGAAAAGAGAAGAGAAAATCTTGAGGCGCCGTTTTCAGTTATCGGTAAACAATGTATTGCGAATGAAAGCTGATCATTTCGGCTTTAAGATGAAGGTTTTGGCGAGATGAAAGCTTGCGAAACAGTCGCAGAAGACGCAGTTCTGTTCAGGCGAATAAACATTTCATGGCTAATATTTACGCTGTTTACTGTGCTGTAAAATTAGTGCTGCCCAGAAAAGGGTAGGTGATATGTGATATTTTCAAAGAAACGGTTTTATATTTAAATAAAGATACTTAAAGAAGTCAGGTTCTCAGAAAGTTTATTAATTATTCTTGAAATTCGATTTGTTTGGAATAACGGAGCCCAGAAACATTCACTAAGTATTGATGTCAGGTGCCCAGTATCCGGACAGTTTTTTCTTTGCTGTACAGAATCGATGAATTAGCTGCGTACATTATCCGGATAAGATTTATTTCATATCTGTCACTATAATTAAAGCTTAGGATATATCATATAGTCGTAAAATGTAATTCTACTCAACTCCGTACGGAAATTTTCTTCACTCCTTCGGAGGCGACTTGATTTCGTGTGCGCCGCTTGTTTCGCGTGACTGCATTTTCTATATGTAACCGAAAGCGTCGGAGTTGAACCTGGAATTCTCATACTTACCCCAGTTGTGACTGCTAAAATGGGGCTGCGACGGTCTGAAAAATGTCACAAAGGGATTGAGAGATGTGAAAGAAGGAGGAATTAGTGCTAGAAAAGCGGGCTTATTGTAGGGTCTGTAGGGACGGAGCATGAAGAAATCAACACTGCAGGTCAGACTAAATAGGAGAGTGACCTTTGACCGTCGCATTGAGGTCCCTTCCCCAAGCTTTTTTTTTAAAATAAAAAATGAAGAAAAAAAGTCGTTTGCAGATTGGCTAATTGAGCTAGCAAACCGCGGCTTCCGCATGTCCACGGACGTCTTCTTTAAATCAGTGAAAAAGTTCCTAGACAAGGAAGTATGAGTTATGACATTTAACAACCGCTCGCGTTCCCCACCATACCACAGTCATTTGTCATGTTTTATTTCACGATGGCAGGTTATATTTTTGGAATCGATTGCCAGACTACTTTGCAAGTGCAAGAGAAGCTTATAAGTCGCTTGCTTGTCGAAATTTATGTACAATTACGTTGTTATTGTTGTGTCCGGATACTGGATCAGCTGTCCGGATACTGGGCAACATAGGAGCCCTGCAAAAATATTAATTTCGCCATGGAAACAAAGGCAAAAAATTTAAACTGTCTTTCGTCATACCGTATTTATTCGAATAAGCGCCCAACCTCGAATTAGCGCCCACCTCGAATAAGCGCCCATGCTAAAGGCAGAAAAAGTTAATAAGCGCCCAGCCTCGAATAAGCGCCCACCCCACCCCACTCCCTCCCACAATAACTCCAATAAGAGATAATAAGAGACCTTCCCGGAGACGGAGTTTTCTTCAGAGTATTTTACAGAAACCTTGCTTTGTTACATCTTCACTTTTTGTTGGTACCATTTACTGTTTGGTTGTAAAATATACTACTACACTTGCTGAGAATGGTGAAAATTTAATAAGCGCCCAGCCTCGAATAAACGCCCACCTCGAATAAGCGCCCACTCTCAAGAGCCAAAAATTTAATAAGGGCGAATAAATACGGTATTAACTCGGACTAAATAGATTTTCTCTGGGCCAAATTTCAGAGTTCTTGCGACTAACAAAGGAAAGTTATTGCAATGTTAAACTGAAGTGTCCGGATACTTGGCAACGTACTGTGGTGTACGTGAGATTTTGATTGTGAAGTTTTCATCTACAATCATGTAGCATGTACATTGGGTTCTTAGATATCACTTAGCAAAAGTCGATAATCGAAACTTGATTGACGTGTTTTAAAGTTTGTTACATCTCATATCATCAAAACTAAACTAAATAAAATTGCTAGGGAGTCATTTTCGTTCTTCGAAAGTGATGTGAGAAAGACAGATAAATTAAAGCACAATTAGGGTGTAAGGTTGTCAATATAGACGAGGGAGACCCTCTACAGACAGGAAACATTTTTAAAAATTATTATTTCATGGCAAACCCCTAGCCACTGACATATATTGTGCAAACTATGCAAATTTATTTTTAGTATGTCTTATGAAAAACGTTTGGCAAACATTCCAAATTTTTAGTGTTAGTTTAAGCTGATTTATTTAATCAACACATGCCGCAATTAAACAAACTGATGAAACAAGGTGAATCGTTGTTCACTTGCTGTGCAAGCTGTTGGCTAAACATTTTAGCATAACAAAGGTAATAGTGATGTGTGTTTTTTTTAGTTAGGTCAATATCACCACGCTATCCTAAGTGTAAATTTGAAAGAACTTACAGGGCATTGCTATAACAAATAAAGAAGAATTGACTGTGCAAATTTCCGCTGTAGAGAACGTGACAGCTTCAATTCCGTTTTTTATACTCTCAATTAAAGCACGTTTTTCAACCGATCAGAGTGCACGTTATAACTAAACTTTATTATGACCTTGTCAATATGATAATATCAGTACCTTGACTGATACTATCAAAGAGAAACTTTGGCACTGATCTAGGAACTGAGGCAGGTATCGAATAAACCGCCTTTTTGTGTTTTAACAAAACACGACTTTTATGAGCCCCTAAAAGTAAGGACGCAGCAAGTTAAATCATTTCATTTCTACTGATTTCACGTCAAAACCTCTTGTTTATGACGATCAATCGATTGCAGTAAGTTAAAATATTTCTTTGCGACTGATTTTAGAAAAACTTCAAGACCTTCTGTTTCTAGCGATCGGTCGTATAACATACACCTTAAACTCATTTGGATTATAGCGGAGCTCTGGCGCGCGAAGCGCGCCTGCGGAGCACCATGGGTAAGTAAATCTACCCATCCCAGAAAATTTGGTAATCATGTGACCGTACACCTCCCGCCCGCTGCCCGTCCGTCCGTACCACAGGGCAACCAATGCTCAATCCCACACTTTCTAGCTAGTTTGGGAGCACGGGAAGACTGATAGAGCGGTTTTCACTTGACTGTCGTAAAACCAAAACCAAAGTAAATACACTAGCCAACCAAAGGGCGTAGTAAAACCAAAACCAAAACCAAAACCAATCCCTTTCGACAGTCAAGTGAAAACCGCTCTATAGCACACATATTGCACATCAATCTTGTGATCAATTGACAGCTGTCAAAACAGGGTATCCGCTGACCAGTATTACCTGACCGTATCGGGGTCTCAGGTGTCGACCCATCGAGGTCGAGTATTTTTTGAAGTTATCCGCCTACAAGTTACCAGTTTTCAAATGATTGCAGGCTCAAGTTTGATTTATATGTGCCGCACAATTAAAATTTGGATTTCAAACTGACCTCGGAAGCTAAGATTCAGCCAGTTTTTACAGGCAGGGAAGACATGCCAGTTGCTTTTGACTTTTCTCACCAAGATCACGCGTTGGTCACGCTCTACGTCCAATTTTTATGCTCTGATTGGTCAAAATTTGACAGGTGAGTTCATGCGGAAAATTTATGCAGCATCTTGAAACTTGCTTACTTTGACAGCTGAAGCTGACAGAGTTTTTTGTCAACTTGTGATGTTTTTAACCTTCTTTTTCCACTGAACATTGTACAAAATGAAATTCAGCTGCTATCAGGAGTCTTCTGTTATTCATGGCTAGTTTGTTTATCGGGTTTTTGATTGAGAAATACGTCGCTTGTCAAAGTTGGAAATCCGATTTCGGATGGCATCGGTTTCGTTTTTCACCTTGCTGGATGCGTAAGAGGGTCGAAAAGTCTGAAGCGATTCTGGCCTTACTTGATAGTTTTCAGTGCATCTCGAATGGTAAGCCTGAGTAATTATTTTATTTGATGTTTGTTTTTTATAAGTCGAGTGTAGTTTATGGGGCTATTTAGTTTATGCACGTTTGTAAGATTTGAGACAATGATCTGACCGAGTATCAGGTTTGATTATAACCTTATAGAACTTTAAAAAGACTTCAGACATTTTCTCACCGCAAATAGATAAATAAGAAAACGTCCCAAAGAAGATTTAGTTATAATTCTGGCTGTAAAAGAAAGCTTTGAGCGATTTTCTTGCCTCGAGTTCATCTTTGAAAAAAGCAAACACCGGGAAGCCGGCTTAAAACATAAACAATAATCAAGGATTTTCAGAGACACTTTAGACTTTATATACCAGAAAGGCGATGTTTTAGCCAGTCTTTCTCGGGCAGGGGAGGGCGACGTACTAGCTACAGATTCTTGCAGGTAACTAGACTTATCCATCAACATTTTTAACGGCCCAAAGCAAATCTAATGTTGAACATAAAAATTCCACTTATAAATTGCTGGCTCTGCGTTCCTCTTTTTTTAACATTTACGGTTGTTTGCACTCTATACTTCTCTTAACTTTATTTTCAAAACATGTACGCCATTTGTTAGGGAAGAAAAAATTGCCTTTGATGGTGATTTTGCGGAACTGAAAAATTTGGGAAAGCTAAAACATGGCTCGCTCCCATACGAAACATGACTGAAATGCGTGCGCTTTTTTTTACAACAACTCAACTTTACTGTTTTACCGAATTTCTTTTTTTTTTTACTTAGTTTCGCTTTAACAGCTGTTGCCTTATCCTGGGTGCAGGAGTCTATTTCTTCTTGCACGAGGAAATTAGGCTGGTCTGCACACGCACGCCCTTGTTGTCTAAGCAATGAAAATTCAAAACTTTTCTTACCTTAAGAAACATTGAAAACGTTGTGCCTGGATTATCAGTGAGCTTGGTGTCATCGTCAGTTGTAGAAAACTCATGCTTGTTCAGTTCACAGTTGCCCGAGGACTCTTTGAAGTTAGAAGAGGTACACCAAGAATGTCTTAAACATGCTTGACTGCACGACATTTCATCCGTAGAATCGATTTTCTTGACAACATAGCCATGTAAACGCTTGTTCTCTTGCGTTTTGATGTAGGCAGATCTAGAGTCTTCTTCGGCTGCTAAAACTGCGCCAACGACGAAGCAGAAAATGAGTGAGGAAATCATGTTACTTATCTCTGCAATATTACAGCATTGTTTTCGTGAACAGGGTGTGTCTGCGTAAAGGAAGTACTGGGGTAAATTTTGTAGGTTTCACTGCTAAACATATTTTATAATTTTGTAAAATAGCAAGTTAATTAATACTTTGAGCTCGATTGACGCGTGTCCTTTCAGTGATTGACTTGTCCTGCCAATGTAGAGGATAGGAAAACATTAAAAAGCTCGTTGCCGTTTTGGCGAACAAACCGCCTTGGCCGGCCGGTTGAGGACATCGGAATTCACAGAGTTTGTCTCTTGTTGAATGGTGAATATATATACTTTGTTCTTGAAAAGAAGTGCAGCTTTTCTCTACCGCAGCACTGCGACGTTGAACAGGGCATTCTGATAAAAGGCTTTCATAATCGTCGCATATTAAAAAGCTAACCTCTAAAAATTGCGAAATGTTAATTACCCAACGGCTATTACAAACACGCATTTTAAATTAAGTTACCAGCCAGCGTAGTGCCATGTAAATTTACGTTTGCTTAAGTTTAGCCCTCATTTACTATATAGTCAAAATTTAATGATTTAATTAAAGTTCGTAACTGAGGTGTCTGTCCAAGCAAAGGAAATTGAAACACAGGTCGAAAGTATGGACAGCTTCAAAATTCTAAAATATGTTTCGATTAATAAGTTGCTGAAGTCAACTATGAACATCGATATATAGTTTTACCTTTAACAGCAAGAATAAAGATATATTGTGTAATAACCTTCAGTCCAAAAAAATATAGTTCTTAACATCAATTAACAAGCGGCACCCGAACGTCGCACATATTAAACAAACTGGTACTAAAAAAAATGCAGAAACTGATGGCGTTATTGTGACAGTAATTAGCGCAGGGAGAAAAAACAGAGATATTTAAAATTCATCATAGTTTTAATTTAGCAGTCAGCTCGCCTTTAATGCAAATACTGCTGGATCGTTTAAGGTCAACTTAACTTCATTTATGATTATCCTGCGAATACAGCCATCTCTGGCGAGGTGCGAGGATACAAGGCTCTATTATTAGTACTACATTTTCAAAAAGTTACGAATAGACAATAAATAAAAAAAGGGCAATGGATAAAAACAACTACAACAACAATGAAATAAATTTTGAAATTGACATGGACATCTTATAGAAAAAGCAATTGCTTGAAATGTCAATTTTCCCTGTTTTTGGTATCAGTTAACGTAAAACAAGTCAAGCGCACGCCCATTCTATCAATTAATGATTAAGAATTGATCCCTTCGAAGCTGAATCGTTTTCGATGTCAGATCCATTTCAGCATTCCCGCAGGTGTGAATTCACACATCACGTACGTAGTTAAGAAAATTCTGGTGGCTCATGATAGAAATTTTATCCACAAAAGTCTAAAAGATTTTTTTTTGACTGAAGGACTACTGTTATTTTTCTTATATCAACGAATATGAGGCCGCTTAGACTGGTTGTAACGCCTCAGAAAGAAAAACAATGGTCGTTCTTCGCTAGTTTAAGAATATCTTATTAAGAGAAACAAGATTTTGCCTTCAATTCGACAGCTGATTTATATACTTCCAAAACGTACCTACATGATATTAATTCCGGCCCTATTAAAAATCGTTTTATTTTTCGGAAAAGAACCCGCTTAATTTTTTTTTCATCATACGTAAGTTGACTGTGCGCTCGTTTTTTTGTAATCGAATGGACTTCTGGTTTTCTTTGAAGGCAAATTTAAAAATTTGAATATCCGAAAACACTTTTTAGAAAGACGATTCATGGGTGTTCTATGTTTAAGTGGGCTGGATCGCTCCAGCTGGAGAAAAGTCTGACTTGAAAAAACCTCTTGGAAAAGTTATAACAAATGAACCAAATAATCCGAATAAGTCCTTATCTTTAAATTTGTTTCCTATTTTTCGTGAGGGATTATTCTTCGCTCATGTTATTTCTAATACCAAATTCAATAAAAAATAAGAAGGCAAATAATTTTGCTTGTTATTGATCTCAGCACAAGCGTTCAATTTTATTCCATACATCGACTGGCTTTGCTGATTTGAAGGGAAAGATAGAGAAGAAGGAAAAACTGTATGCACATATACAGAAGCATAGTGTTTATGTTTATAAAACATGTGCACTGTGTCGTTTTTGCTCCTGTCGACTTCTTTTTCCCTAAACGAGAGACGAAGAGAAATCAATCTTAGTCAGACTCTCTGTGCTTCAAGCGAACACCAACAAATTTTATTTTGGTTAGTTTGAAATGTATTAACTAGAATTAACTAGACCAAATATATCTATTTTTTTTTATCTCATTCCATTTTTCATGTTTGTTGAATTTTGTTGCCTATTTTCATATGGGTAAATTTGGGAAAGAAGTAATAGAAACGAGCTTTCGAAATTTTTAGCCCCCCACCCTGAATACTCGTTTTGACAAGATATTATAAAAAACTGATTAATCCAATGTTCCCTATCATTACCCAAGGAGATCGTGGTAACCGTTTTCTGTTTGTGAGAAAATTTTTACCAACAGCGAGTATAATGCTATGTAAACTCACACAACAAACGAGTATTAAACTGAAAGTCAATAGACTTCAGTTCAATTAAACATTTTGGCAAAACTACAGACAGCTGAAAAGAAGGGAGGTCTTATTTTATAAGATACAGCTAATTAAAAACCGGGTTACACGCTATTGACACTTTAATACTTGTCTTCGTGAATGAAAATTGTTGTCTTTGTATATGTTTCACCGAATTATTTTCCTTTATTATTGATTGTTAGTACAGTAATAGCCCGCGTATAAGAACCTGAATTTTTCAATTTAGCCTAAATAGGTTCTTATAGAAATGGTACTTAAAGCAAATTTAGGCTACCGAGGTTCTTAAAATAGGTTGTTATATTTTCATATGAATTTCATCTGAATATACTATATATATTATAAATATCATCTGATAATACAGTATAAATCATTTATTTGTACCATGGAGCAATGCCTATATAGGCAGTTCAGTGCAAGTACAGCATATGTCCTAGATGATGATCTTAATTCAGCAGTTTCTACCTATACACTTTTACGGCAACCCCACTGATAAGAACCTAACTTAAAATTTTAGCCTAAATAGGTTCTTATGTGGAGGGGGCTTAAAATGAAAATTTTAGCCTAACAGGTTCTTAAAACCCAGGTTCTTATACGCGGGCTATTACTGTAGTCTCTTTGCAATTTTAATCGCTGTGCCGTTTGTTTTCAGTCACTCATGAACATCGCTTGCAGGAGTAGTCAATTTAATGCCACGCGTATCAAACGCTTTTGAAGATTGCATATCGTTATCAAACCATTAGATAAAAAATAAACATAATAAATTCTTTATTATGTTGAAGCGTATAACTATATTAATATTAATTCAAACAGTCGACTTTGGCGCTTGTCAAAACTGACAACCCGCCGGCTAGCCGTATAGGAGATTTTGGAAATTTTTTTAACGGTTTGGCTGAAGGCCCACGCGAAGCCCACGCGTGCTTCGATCGTCCTAAATATTGAATGAGTGCAATTTGTAAAGCAAAATTGTGAAATACTGCATTCTGTCCTAGGTCTTTATGATAAAAACAGCGCCTCATGGTACTGTTTCACCTCAGATGTGGTGTATAAAAAGTATAAAAGGTTGGTTTACACCTCCCCAGACAAATTCGGCCTGATTTGTTTTCCAAGAATATGTTTTCCAGGCCTAATCTACTGTGATCAAGAGCCATTATGGCTAAGCTATTTTTTGGGTGTACATATAAGGCTATCAACTCGATGTAAGATTAAGTTCATTCTTAGCTTGGACTGTTTGCAAATTATTTTTCTCTAAAATCACTTAGTCTTTCCCTCAAAAGGCACATGAATGTGCTCTAAAGTTAACTGATTTGTGGAAATTACAAGTTTATTGTTTGATTTAAACTATAAATTTGAGTTAATAGGAGCTTCGCTTTTAGCCCCGGCTAAATCTATTTAGTATATACTAAAACAGTGGATAGTGTTTTTCACGCGCTCTGATTGGCTACTCAATCAGTGAATATCCTGCACTATTCACTGATTCACCTCCAGTTCCTCTTCCCGGTTTGCTGCCGTAAACAAACAAAGAAATTTCACAACTAATCAAGCAAGCTGTTTCCGAAATACACGAAGACGGTGACGAAGTTCGGATTAAAAGTTTTAACAGGTAAAGCTTTGTCTTTTTGACACGAATTTATCGATAAAAAACGGTGAAAAAGTTTTTTGTTTACAAATGCAAATTAAGTTTAATAAGTCTTGCGTTACTTTATTTAGTTGAGTTGTTCATAAATAAGCTTAAAACTAAATTTAATAATCTTTTTTTTATAGAATGATTTGAAATACAAAAAGAATTCACAACTCCTTTTGAAGAAATTTCCCCGCAAGAGCTAAACAAATGCCTTGAAAAGTTTTAATTGTCGGCAAAGAAAAGCGACGGCCGCGGCCGCCCGGTCATTACGCGCCAAAATTGTAATCGTTGGCAACAGTATTTGAGTTAAAAATCATCATTTTTGTGCTCAATCGGTAAATATTCACGACTAGCCACCTCCACTTCGGTGAATAGTTGTTATATATTATTTTATTAAAAAAGCTTGATCTCTATGGTCTGAAGGGTGTAACGCTGGACTGGTTTTCATCGTACCTATCAGATAGGCAACAGCAGTGTGTAGTAGAGGGCTGTGTATCTGAGCCCCAGTTGATAAGTTGTGGAGTTCCACAGGGTTCGATTTTAGGCCCTTTGTTGTTTTTAATATATATTAATGATCTCCCTGGATGTCTTCTCCATACCAAAGCACACATGTATGCCGATGATACCACGATATATGCGTCCTCTGTATCCAGTGCTGAACTATATGCCAAGGTAAATAATGACCTAACTCGCGTTAGGGACTGGCTTCTTGCAAATAAGTTAAGCTTAGATGTCACTAAAACGGAGTATATGTTCTTAACAACTACCTTCAAATTATCTAACTTAGGAAGAGACTTTCCAATGAAGATTGGCAACAATCATGTTAAACGAGTCCAAGCAACAAAATATTTAGGAATTCACTTAGATGAAAATCTTAAATGGAACAAGCATGTTGACAAACTTTGTTCAAAAGTCAATCGATCCATCAGTGGTCTAAAACAGGCACGTGATTATGTACCATTAGATGTTCTAAATACTATTGACAAATCTCTTATCCAGCTTGTGTTCGACTACTGCGACGTTGTTTGGGACAATTTAGACCAGGGACTTGCCACTAGGATCCAGAAATTACAAAATCGTGCTGCACGCATAATAACCTTTCAAGATTGTGACGTTCGTTCAGCACAAATACGAAAACAACTAAACTGGGAAGAGCTTGCCTCAAGGCGTCAAAAAAAAACAAAACAAAACAAAACAAACAAATTTTAGCGGAGCTCCTCGCGGGCGCGAAGCGCGCGCAGAGCGGAGCACCATGGGTAAGAAAATTTGGTAAACTATCCATCTTAGAAAATTCGGCAATCCCGTGACCGTACACCGACCACCCGACCTTCCGTCCGTCCGCACCACAGGTATACCAATGTTTAATCTCACACTTTCTAGCTAGTTTGGGAGCCTGCAACCTGATATTGTACATCCATGTTTTGATTAATTGACAGCAGTCAAAATAGTGTTACTGCTGACCAGTATCGCCTGACCCTATCGCGGGCTCGGGTATCGACCCACTGAGTTCGAGTGTTTTTTAACGTATCCGCTGACAGGTTGCTACTTTTCAATTATCGCAGGCTCAAGTTCAATTTTTTTTAAAAGCATATGAAATAAGTCGAGTTCATGAGCCGCACTTTTAAAATGTTGATCTCGAACTGACCTCGGACGCGAAAATTCAATCGGCTTTTACATTTACATGCGGGGAAGGCAATCACTTTTGACTTTTCTCACTGTCGCGCGTTGATCACGCTCTACGTTCAATTTTTATGTTCTGATTGGTCAAAATGTGACAGGTGAGTTCATGCGGAAAATTTATGCAGCGTCTGGAAACTTGCTTACTGATAGCTGGAGCTTACAGAGTTTTGTGTCATCTTGTGATGTTTTAAACTGGCTGTTTCTACTTGGTTTACAAAACGAAATACAGCTGCTATCAAGATTGTTCTGTAATTCATGGCTGGTTTGTTTATTGCGCTCTTTGTTGACAAATGCACCGCTTGTCAAAGTCATTGGAAATCCGATTGCGGATGGCATCGTTTTCAAAAATGAGCCTACTCACTTGCCCTTGCTTGAGGCGTAAGAGGGTTGAAAATTCTGGAACACTTGATGACCTTCAGAAGCAGCATCTCGACTGGTAAGCCTGAGAAATTGTTGTCTTTGATGTGTTTTTTTTTTCGGTTTCCTGAAGTCGAGCGTATGGTTTATGCGGCTTAAGTTTATATACGAGCAATGATCTAACCTACAATAGTATCAGGTTTAAAAAGCCTTTAGACATTTTTTTTGACCTCAAATTCAAAGAAAATGTTCCGAAGATTATTTACTTATGATTTTGACTGTAAAAGAAAGCCCTGAGCGATTTTCTTGCCTCGAGTTCATCTTGAAAAGAGCAAACACCGGGAAGCCGGCTTAAAACATAAATAAGCTTATGCTTACCTGACTCATGATTTTCAAAGACACTTTACTCTCAATACTTCTCTTCGTGAATGAAAATTATTGTCTCTGTACATGTTTCACCGAATTATATTTATTTTATTGATTGTTAGTAGTCCCTCTCGCAATTTTTATCGCTGCACCGGTTGTATCCAGTCGAACATAAACATCTCATGCAGGAATAATCAAAACGCCGCGCGTAAATATCACTTGCTTTTAAAGATTACACATAACAAAACCGTCCGCAGTTTAATAAATAAAGGGAAATAAAACCTAAACATACAATTTATCTATCATGTTGAAGCGTAAATGGTAACTCTATTAATCGCACTGAAAATTTAGTGCCTGTCAAAAGTGAGCCCCGTCCGGCTGGCCGAAAAGTGATTTTGGGAATTTTTTTATCGTTTTCATTAAAAGCCCATTTTACCCTGCATATCACATAGGACCAGATTTTTCTAACTGAAAGTCCTGGCATTATAGAATTCTCTTCATGAAAACGTTTTATAATTCAATGCTATAATTTGTTGTGCAAAGGAAGCGCGTGCTTTGATCGTCGTGGATATTGAATGAGTGCAAATTCTCTTGCAAAATTGTGAAAAACTGCCAAATTATAGGTTTAAATAGGGCAAAAAAGAACAAATTCTGTCCGAGGTCTGTATGATAAAAACAAGGGTCTCATAGTACTGTTTACCTGAGACGTGATGAGAAAAAGTATGTTTAAAAGGCTGGTTTACACTCCACCAGATTCGTCGCCAAGATTTACTAGTAAACTAAACTTGTCGAACACAAAAAATCCGGCCTGATTTTTTATTTTGGCCTCTCTTTTAGACAAAGGAATGCAACGTGTAAATTGGCTGCCACCAAGGACTATCGCGGCGCCTGTGTTTCTTAAAATTATATTTCGGGGTTGTCCAATTATCCATAGTCTCTCAAACGGAGCAATGTTGGAGAGAGTGGTGAATGCCACATTATGATTCAACAGCTAATGCAAATACAATACACGAATAGGTAGGTCTATTTGTTTTCCAGGCCTAATCTACTGTGATCGAACATGATTGCTATTTTTGGGTGTACAAATAAGATTATTTAATAACTCGATGTAAAAGCTGTTTCACTCTTGGACTGTCAAATTATTTTTCTCTAAAATCACTTAGCCTTTGCCTCAAACGTCAAATGAATGTGCCCTGATCTGCGGATTACAAGTTTATTGTTTGATTTAAATTATGAATTTATTAATGGGAGCTTCGCTTTTAGCCCTGGCTAAATCTATATATTATTGAAAATTGGAAAATAACTAATTACCTTACTTTCCCACCCGCAAATAGCTTATGAACTAATCGAGGCGGGGGGAGCTGAAGACATATTACAAAACAAGATTTATATATAGATGGACTAAATAACAGTGAAGACACTACAATACAGTAAATAGAATTTAAACTAACATAAAACAAGGCATGTACATAACGATTACGAAGAGAAGCTAACCTAAAGTATTAAATAACTTAATAAGACGGGAGACTTCGACATAATCATCTTCTGACCCAAAAAAGTTAGTAATAATTCCTTTATTTTTTTACGAAAGGACGAACGTTTAAGTATTTTAATCGAATACGGAATAGAGTTCCAAATTTGGGCACCGATTCTCGTGAAAAAGGCATACATTTTATCGGTTCTAGAGAACTTAACATAAAACGAGTTGCTAGAGACAGATCTTGTTCTGTAGTTATGAATCTGACTTGTTTTAACGAACTGATTGAGAATACTAACTGGTGCTGTCTGTCTGTTGATATCATACAATAAATAGCTACAATCTCTGAAAAATATGCTAGGCAGGGGAAGGCAATTTGATTTGAGAAAGAAGGGTACGGCGTGTTCCTTAGACTTACTGAAGTAAATGAGACGTAAGGCCCGTTTTTGTAGAGTTACGATCTCTCTTTGAAATGTCAAGGCACAATTTCCCCAACCACAAATACCATAAGTCAAGTAAGGGACAATTAATGAGTTGTAAACTGAAAGTAAAACACGACGCGGGACATAATGTCGAATTTTAGCTATAATTCCTATCGACTTGCTGATTTTGTGACAGATAGATTCGATGTGGTATTTCCATGAAAGATTTGAATCAATCATTAAGCCAAGATATTTTACATAATCTTTCATTTCAAGATTTGCGCAGGTGTTAGTCACGGAGTCAAAAATTCTAATCCTAGGTATGAAGGGCATATTCTTTTGCCGGGGACGAAAAATTACAAAATTTGATTTTTTTATGTCAAAGGCACTTAAGTGAATGGAAATGTGCCTAGTTGCTGCCGGGATCAGCCGGCAGCAGACCATATTCTTGATCCATTTGAGATTTTTGGTTCAACGGTTCGATGGTTCGATGGTTCGATGGTTCCATGGTTCCATGGTCATCTGTGACTGCAGCACTGTGCAGTCAGCGGTTTGCTTAGCTGCCGCGCCTGTTTTTCTCTTAGGAGCAACCCGCCATTTTGTTTTGCTCTCATGTAAGATCTGTGCAGAAATCGTAGTTTATCGGATGCTTGCTGTCTTTTTAAACGGCCTAAACGGTAAGAACAGTTCAAGACGTATTGTACGGAACATTTTTTCGGTTTGTTTTTTAATTCAGGTTTCAAGATTAGTTATAGCGAGTATTTTTTGTCACACAGATTGTTATCTCGGTAATCAGGATTGTAAGTTACCTAAGTGAGAGGCATGTGCTGTACATCTACCTTACCTGTGAATAAACAAGTTTTGGCCTTTACGTCATTTGTTCGCAACTCATCTCATCGATCCTGTGTACGATGATTGTTCGATGAAGAAACAGCCTATCAGCACTGCTGTTGTTTTAGAATTTCGTGAATTATTAATATGAATTACAAAATGATATTGAAACCTTGGCGAGTTATATGAATGTAAGCATATTTGTGATCGTGATCGGTTCATTTTTCATATTACGCTCTGAGTGTTTCATAATGCCAGCAAGTCTAAACAATTCATATGTTCAACTGTTCTACAAACTGTCTTTGTCCTATTCGCAGTTCGCAACTAACGGCAGCACTTCCCTTCTCAATGAGAACTTCTAGTTACTTAAGCGATCTTTTTTTCGAATGTCCGTGAGAACAACCCTTAGAAGTCTATGCTAAGAAATACGGAATATAATGTTGTACTGGACCACGTTCCAAAAACAGAATATTATAAAGGATCTTTCTCATACAGAGGAGGAATGCTGTGGAATTCATTACCAAATGACATAAAAGCGTCCGAATCTAAAGCTATCTTTAAACGAAAACTGTCTAGTAGGCAGGCAAGCTGTTGACTACATTTTACTATATTTTAATTATTTGTACATATTTTTAGTGTAGTTGTACAGTATTTTCTTCTGTTTCTATACGGCTTTCATGTAAAGAAGTTATGTAACTTATGAAATTACCGTATTCAAATAAAAGTGAACCAATCAATCAATCAATCTTGAGTGCTCCTAAATACTTAACAACAGAACAGAACATAGTCAAGGCTCATTATTTGTTTTATGATTCAGAATCCGTTAAATTCTCCGCGGATTGCTTTCTAATTTTCAAAACAAACTTTTGGCAGACTGCCTGACAGCTTTAGTTGTTCCTTATTTTATACCCTCAATTAAAGCACACTTTTTCAACCAATCAGAGCGTGCGTTATACCTGAACTTTACTATACTAGTGGCAGTGTCAATATGATAATATCAGTAGCGTAAAAATTCCAGTGGAAAATGTAAGTTGGCTGATACTATCAAAGAGAAACTTTGACACTGATCTAGGAAGTGAGGCAGGTACCGAATAAACAAGCTTTAAGTGTTTTTACAAAACACGACTTTTTTGAGAGTCTAAAGATAAAGACGCAGCAACTGAAATTATTTCCTTTCTACTGATTTCACGTCAAATTACCTCTTGTTTATGACGATCAATCGATCGCAGCAAGTTAAAATATTTCTTTGTGATTGATTTTAGAACATGCCCAGAAATCTCGCACATCATACTTCGCGCGACTTACATTCAGGCTGTTTCGCAATGGCTTTTTCTGCTGGTTTTTACTGTGATTCCCGGGCTCATAATGTTCGAAAGTTCGAGTGGTCCAATTCATAGCTGTTTATGGTCAAATAAAAGCAGCTGACCAAAAATACTGCTAAAACCAAAGATGTTGAAAAAAATTCTGCGAAAAAAGCTTTCGAACGAGAGGTTTTGGAGCCAAATACGGAAGCCCTTAAGGGACATAGATGTTAATGCTTAATTGAGAGTTTGTCTTTTGAAAATCGGAGTTTGTTTTATCAGTAGTATACTATGTTGAAACTTAACCCCCTTTGGTGCCTTCCCTTGCCTTCCGTATGCCTTCCCTTAATTGATATGCATAAGCCTATGACGTCACCTCGGAAAGAAGTGTCTTTCTGCATACTAATTTGGATTAGGTTTACTAATGAGCGTCACTCTACTACAATAGGAACAATAGGCTTGCCTAGACTTGCCCGGGCTCTTTTAGCCCTGATTGGATAGTAAACAATCTATTATGTGTTCAACATAAAAGCGCGCTCTCCGTTCAGCATTTTATTCTTGCAATCGCTTTGTTAAGGAGAACATTTGTCCGAGTTCGCTCGTTTTGAACAACCAATGGACCTTGACTTGATAATTAATGACATTCAAAATAAGCTTTGTTTCTAAAAGTAATAAAATTTGTTTATGTCTAAATTATGAGTCAGTGTGTGTTTGTCTCTGTCTTAGTCAAGATGGGGCTTTCTCTGTCTTTGCTTCGAGTCGACTTTTCTCTGTGTCGCGCACAAGCCAAAGCATTGAAAGTGTCTTCAAGTGAAATGGAAATGCTTCAACAAAAAGTTAAAGATCTGCCAGGTTCGAGTCTGGAAAAGTTGAAAAAACTCCACTCTGAGGTCTTTTCAAAAGTAAACTGGGGACGATTGGTGGTATTTTTGAACTTCGCGGATCAGCTAGAACTAACCGAGGAGGAATGGGAACTATTATTTAATTTTCTCGTGCCCACTCTTACCCAGATTCGAGAGTACCTATATAAGTAAACACGAAGAAAAAAGAAATCATTCAGCTTTGAACCTTCATAGCAATCACTAGTAATGGGTTGCTGGCCATCTTCACCCTCTCTGGTATTAGAACGCATTTTCAACCGCATTCGTTGCGTATTAGCCTGTTGCGGGGGTCAAGTTATTGTACAAAATTCCGAGTTCTGTGATGGAGAAAGCACTGACCAGCATTTATCTCGACCCAAGCCAACCCGCAAGTTTCGGTGGTTTAGATGCTGTTTACAGAGCAGTCAAAGAGAAAGGAAAGAACAAGATATCGCGTAAACAAGTTCAAGATTGGTTGAGTCAGCAAGATGTTTATACTCTTCACAAGCCCGCGCGTAGACATTACAAAAGAAGTCGAGTCATGGTTCCCGGTATTGATGCACAATTTCAAGCAGATCTGGTCGACGTTCAAAATCTCAGCCGATACAACAAGGGATATAAATACCTACTGACGTGTATAGATATCTTCAGCAAGTACGCTTTTGTGTTACCTTTGAAGACAAAACAAGGTCAAGAACTGGTCCAAGCCTTTCAAAAGATCCTTTCTACTGGTCGCAAACCTACTAAACTGCAGACGGATCAGGGAACAGAGTTTCTTAATCGCGTGTTCCAGAAATTGCTGCGTGACAACAACATTGACTTTTTTACTGTTAACTCTGGGCTCAAAGCCTCAGTGGTTGAGCGTTTTAACAGAAAATTTAAGAATAAGATGTACAAATATTTCACGGCCAAAAACACTCTCACCTATATCAATGTATTACCCCAGTTAGTATCTTCTTACAATAACACCTACCACCGAAGTATTAAAATGAAACCAAGTCAGGTAACTAAAAAGAACGAAGCTCAAGTGTGGGATACTTTGTATGGGGATGATGTTCAAAAGCCTGTGCGATATAAATTTCAAGTGGGAGATCGCGTGAGGATCAGCAAAGTAAAGAGAACGTTTGAAAAATCGTACTTACCTAATTTCACGGAAGAAATTTTTACTGTTTACAAGCGAATGGCTCGTCAAGTCCCCGTTTATAAACTAAAAGATGATGCAGGTGAAATCTTAGATGGCACATTTTATGAGCCTGAATTGCAGAAAATTATTAAGAATGATGATGTGTACCGCGTTGAAAAGATTTTGCGGAAGAGAAAGCGTAAAGGAATAGTTGAATACTTTGTAAAATGGAAAGGGTACCCAGACAAGTTTAATAGCTGGATAGCAGAAAGTAATATCTCAAAGTTGTAACATTTTGTGTGAAGCCAATAAAAGGGTTATTTTAACTGAAAACAATTGTTGTTGTGTGGTTTCTAATAAATTAAGAATACCCAGATTAAAAAGTTCATTTGAACACACGAAACGATGGAGGTAACACAGTTTTATCTGCACCTCCCTAGCAATAGCAGCCTCGATAAATTTCCTCATAACACATTAACAGAGTACCGAGTTAGTTTACCACAAACCCTAAACCTTACAGGCGAATGGGAAGTGGCTTTGACCGAGATCCATTATCCGCATAGCTGGAATAATATTCAACGGTTTCGATTTTACGTTCGAAATGAAAAACTCCACGGTGTTTGGGACTCCTGGAGATGCTTTCGGGTCATTATTCTTCCATTGAAGATATCTTATCAAAGATGAAAGAGTTAGTGGATAATGAAAATCGGTATACAGATGATGTACGGTTTTCATACGATAATCTCAGCAGAAAGGTTACGGTTCATTTGAAAAACAACGCAGAAGTCTCGTTAAATGATATGGCCTATATGCTGGGGTTCACTCCCGAACAAACTATTTCAAAGACCACCACGGGCGACAGACAAGTGGATTTGGAATACGGTTTTCACGATCTTTTCGTTTACTGTGATCTTATTCAGTCACAATATGTTGGTGATGCACTGGTCCCTTTGCTTCGAATTGTTCCTGTAGAAGGAGAGGTTGGTCAGCGAGTCAGTAAATCGTTTGTGCGCCCTCAATATTTACCTGTCAGCAGAAAGCAATTGGAAACCATCGAAGTCAATATAAAGCGAGACACAGGGGAATCTGTGCCATTTGAGTTTGGAAGAGTGTTGTTAACACTTCATTTTCGTCAGAGTCAACCTCAGTACTTTTAAAAATGAAAAAACTCCACGCCCCGAATCATAAGTTTTACGAACAGTACTATGTAGATCAAGCCAAGCAAAAAGGTGGAAATTTACCCGCATTTCACGGAGCTCGATTTCAGCGAGGTTATGGCTTAGGATCCATATTTCAAGGTCTGTTCCGCTGGGCGATACCTCACCTGCAACAAGGTGCTAAGGTGATTGGAAAAAAAGCTTTACAAACGGGTGTCAATGTTGCCCAAGATGAGCTTGGCGGAGATAACATTAAAACAGCAATCAGCAAACAGGCTAAACAAGCTATAGGTAACATGACGTCCCAGAAGTCACAGCAAGGATAGTCAGGTGCAGGCAAAAAAGCTATAAAAAGGAAAGCGCAAGGCTCAACAATCAGTTCGCCTCCAGGAAAGAAAGCAAAAACATCTCCACAGCAGAAGAAATCGAAAACCATTTTTGATAAAGAATAGAATGGCCTTCGTTCATCACGAGTCTCGCGAGTGTACTAAATCAGAGCTGGATCTTTTTACTATTCCTGCTACACAAACCTCTATTCACAAAGGGCAATGGATTGAATATCATCCTCTCAGCAACATCACGGACACTGGTCCTATTGAATTTAACGTATCTGGAACCGGAGAAGAATATTTAGATTTAGCGCGGACACAACTTTATGTGAAAGCTAAGATCACGAAAGCAAACGGAACCGCGTTAGATGCCGATACACAAGTGGGTCCCGTGAACCTGTTTCTACATTCCCTGTTTTCACAAGTAGACGTTTCCTTGAATGAGCGACTTATATCTGCATCCACTAATACTTACCCTTATCGCGCCATGCTCGAGTCTTTGCTGAACTACGGAGAAGAAGCTAAAACAAGTCAACTTTCTATGGCCATGTTTTACAAAGATACTGCTGGAAAGATGAATGTAGTGAACCCCTTGGCTGCAGACGATGAAGCAAACCTTGGATTAAAGGCTCGCTATGAGTTTACCAAAGAGAGTCATACGGTGGATATGATGGGACCCATTCACAGTGATATATTCTTTCAAGACCGGTTGATGCTCAATGGAGTTAATTTAAGAATCAAACTGAACCGAGCCAAGAATGTGTTTTGTCTTGTGTCCTCAGCAGCCGGAGCTAATTTCAAAGTGGTTATCACAGAAGCCATCTTGTTTGTACGCAGAGTCAAGGTTGCCTCTTCTATCATTCTAGGCCATGCAGCTGGGCTAAAACACTCCAGCGCCAAGTACCCCATTCGCAGAATCGACTGTAAAGTGCTCTCTATTCCAAGAGGATTTAGCAGTTTTAACCCTGACAACATCTTTTTGGGTCAAATTGCCAAGCGCATAGTATTGGGATTAGTGGACACAGAGGCTTACAATGGGAGTTACCGTACCAACCCCTTCAACTTCAATCACCACAATTTAACTCAAGTGGGTGTGTACGTGGACGGAGAACAAATCCCCCGAAAACCTTTGTTCCTGAAGTTTGACGCCGCTGGTGGTCAAAATGTGATAGCCGGCTATCAAAGTCTTTTCTCTGGTATTGGAAAGCTTTCCCAGGATACGGGCAATCAGATAAATAGAAGTGATTACGGCTCCGGTTATACCTTATTCGCATTTGATTTGACCTTAAATCACTGCCCGGGAGATCATTTTGAGCTCATAAAACAAGGAAACCTGCGCTTGGAGCTTCATTTCTCGGAAGCACTCGCCAACACGGTCAACCTTATCGTCTACGCTGAATTTCAAAACGTGATTGAGGTCGACGCAAACCGAAACGTTCTCTACGACTACACAAACTAGAAATGGACACCATTCAACTGACCCTTATTTTGAGAAAGGATAAATTTACCCGAGGTGTGTTTCAAGGCGTGTATCCCTCAGACAAGCTGCCTGCGAGTGTTTCGCAATACCCAGCCCTATTCATCGCCAATGTGGATACGAGTGACAAGCCAGGTTCGCATTGGGTGGCGTTTTATTTCGCCAAGGAGCAAGAGGGAGAATTTTTCGATTCTTACGGAGCACCTCCCAGCAAATATTCAGGAACATTTACTACCTTTTTAAACAACAATTCTAACCAGTGGATTTTTAATACTGTGACATTACAGAGCATCTATTCCAAAGTCTGCGGACATTACTGTTTGTATTTTGCTTTATATCGTAGTCGGCAAATAAGTATGAGTACAATTGTGCATCGTTTTTCTAATAACACACGTAAAAATGATAGTCTTGTCAAGCGATTTATTGAAAAACATTTTCCTATAAGTCTTCCGAAATATCGCACTGATGTAAACAAGCAAAGAGCACAAGCCCAACACAAAGTTCAATAAATAAACACCTTGTAATTTCTTTTCAACATCTTTTATTGAGTGAACAAAATAAAGAGATGATTTACAATAATAATAATAATAATGTGTCTTGTGGTGATTTTATAACCGTAACCAGCGCACAGCCTCAGGGCGTGGACTCGCATATCTTCGCCGCTGTTTTTTCACTGGGGATACCGTCACAGGTGGGCTAGGTAGCCAACGGGAAGGACTGTTAGGGGTTTCGTCTCTCACTCTTGCTTTAAATTCTCGAACAGCACTTTGCCTCTGTGGATTACGAGTAGTATACATGGCTACCCTAGGTCCTAACCAATCAGAGCGCAGCAAATTTCGTCTCGACCAATCAGAATCGCGCATTTAGGTCAGGTGACTTTTTGACGTCACAACCCCATTGTTTTAACCCACGTGACCCCCTAGGAATAAAGAACACACGCACACAAATAGTTGAATCTGCATTCTTAGCATAGTTTTAATGACCGCGTAAAACCCTGGATACAAGTGGGACGTGTGTGACGCCCTAATAACGTCACGCCCATTACAAATCTAATAGCAAATCGAGTTCGTTCCCAATCCTCTGGTAGCCATAGGGATAACTGGATCGGGTGGCGACATCAATAACGCGCTTGTCGAACACCAACCCATACTGCTTCACGCGCGGAACCACTTGAATTTGTTTTTGTTCCAAATCCCGTTTGAAATAATAAGGGTTGGTCAGGTTCAAATTGCGTCGAGAGTCCTGGGGCGAATTCAATTCAGAGAGAATGTTGTCTTTCATGGTCTGAAAATTGAGAATGGCGGATCCACGGACGTTGAGCGTGAAACCGCGTACCTTGCATACCACTTTACCCTGTCGTGTCGTGTACCCATAATTCTTGGCACCCCCCGAAACAAACTCGGTGATGACGTCACCGTCCAATTCGTCCGTCATGTCCCCCAAAAAATCGCCGATGGCAATACTGGGTTGACCGGGACGCCACTTGTACACGACACTATCTGTATCGTAGTAAAGGACTTGCTGTTGAAGGGTGTCCAGGGACTCGTAGAGCTTTAATCGAGCATGGCATGTAGTGAAAGCGGCCACAAAAATATTGGTCTTGGTGCCTTTGACAGCATTGTCTTGGACACTGGTGTAGACGGCTTCCAAAATATCGTCCGTGCAAAGGCGGAGCGTACTAAGGTCGAGGGCAGCATCCGAGATGAGATTGAACAATTGGGCGGGGTCTTGGACAGTCACGGTGGTGGGTTTATTGATCCGCTCCCCGAATTTGCCCCAGAAGCTGTTCAGCATGAGCTTGGCCGTGGCTTTGCGACCGGGATTTTTGGCAATACTGGCAATGTCCAGTTGGATGCCTTCCCGTTCCTGGTAACGAAGAATGTAGTTGCGTTTTTGCTCGAGAGTCTGACACCAGCCGGGCCACCCCGCGGATTCTTGTTTCAACTTGAGCCACGTGTTCACATAATCAGCAAAAAGACCCGTTCGGCGTTGCTCAGGGGGAAAATGCCAGACTTCGTGAATCTTGATCAGCGTGTACCCCTTTTCGACGGCTTTGACCAATTCGGGTGTGCACCAGGTACCGCGTAGCGTGCGATCCACATCGGAATGAGGGCAATAACGGGTTCGGGTCAACATGGGTTGGGCCTGCTCGGTCTGAACACAGGCACGACAGAGAGGAAACGTGAGCTTGTGGCCGCTACGCACGGGCAGAACAGGATGGAACAAACCAGCAGGGGGAAGAATATCGACGGTGGCTACACCAAAATAGGAGTCCAGGGACTGGTCGGTAGGCTGCGTGATGATCCGCGGATGCCCAATGGGGTAAGGACAGTTCTTATTCACCCACGGGTACAGAGAGGTCACATCCACATAACGTATTTCCTCCCCCTCTCCAGCCACAGCATGCAGAGCCACCGCACCGGTTCGACCCCCAAAGAAGGCTTCACGGGGTTCTAGGGGTGCCACCAAATCGAAGGACGTCAGAAAACGTTGGACGGCTTCATCGGTGTCCACTAATTGGTCCCATTCACATTCCCACATTTCAATGACTGTGTAGCCTGCTCGGAGCAAGGCCGTGCGTTTAGAGAGCGTGGCTTGATAGAGTTCCTCCACGGATCGATCCGGCGTGGCATAATGTTTGGCGTTTCTCGCGGGATAACAGCGGGGACAGCCATGATAGAGACATCCGTGGAACTCGTAGACGGTGCGAGTCACAGGATCGTAGCCATCGACGAAATGACTGTCGACGCTGGTTCGGACCGACTGTTCGCCGCCATTACGAACGTGACGAATGCGATCAGCACTGGCCCCCTCTTTGGGAAGGAGATGTTCTTGGTAATAGAGCCATTGGAGGGCTTTGAGGGAATGGTTGACTTGGGCCCCTCGCCACCCTCCGAGAGGTTCCACTGCAATGGTGTCGGGGGTCAAATGATGCTTGCGCCAATACAAATTGCAAGCACTGGCGATGGTAATGCACTTGGCCATAGGATTGAAGCCCGCCTGTTGTTCAAATTCTTGTTGAAAGGCTTCACACCCAGCTTTCAATAGAGCCACATCGGATTTGCAATACTCAATCATTTCTTGTTGGAAATGGAAGGGCACGTTCCGACGGACTTGATCCGCATGCCAACGAGTCAGTTCCTCTTTCTTTTTGGCCATCATGCCGTCGGGATCGTAAAATTCCAAATCGGGGATGCGGCCCACATACTGTTGGTGATCGGGGGTATTGAACAAATGGGGAAAGAACCCCTTCTTTAATTCGGTCAAATTGAAGGTACTGGAAAAAGAGGCCAGCGGCATAGGCAAGAAACACAACGAGTCGATGAATTTGAGTGGTCCACTTCTAAACGATAGGACTTTGGCGCCCACAGTCAGTTGATCCACCACCTCGCGTTGTTGCTGGTAGAGTTCATGGAGAATGAACATGCCATCAAACCCTTTTAGATTGTGAAACACCACGAGTATCGTTCGCTCGCCCTCACAATCTGGAACATCCGTGAGATCATCCAAATCGCGCAAAAATTGTAGGGCACAGTCCTCCCCCTCCAAGACATGGATGGTGGTGTCTACACTCGACGAATAACATAACAAATTAGCCACAAACACGCCATCTGCATTCTGCATGGCTTCAAAATCTGCGTAAACAAACAGGGGAGGGGGTGGCGCCACCATGCTACCTCCCCCCTCCTCTGTCGGTTCAGTCTCCTCGTGCTCATCCTTTACAGGCTGAATGTAACATTGATGGTTCTGGATGGGTACCCATTCCTGACACGCGGAGCATTTGGCGTACCCACACCGGTGACGTCGGTTGCGAACGACTGTGTATTGGGCTTGACACTTGAGACAGCATTTGATGGATTGACATTGCTTGCTGATTTCATGATAACGTTTGCACTGATGGCCATAAAACTTGCGGTAACACAGACAGCAATACTCAGTGGGGCGGGTGCCACGCACATAATCCGGACAATCAAAACGTTCACACGCAGAGCAGCGTCTTCCTTGACAAGTGTGATTGGTTTGGTCATCGGTGTTGAACCCCCGTTCACAGTCCAAGCAATAATACGAACGATTCACAAAGGCAGGAAAAGACGTGCAACCATCAAAATGATCGTTGGATTTGAGTAAACGAATCTGATGAGGGGCGGTGGGCCCTTTGAAGATTAAAAAGAACGGTTTCATCCGGGTCATCACCAAGAGTTGGTAGTGAGATCCCAAGGCTTGTTGAAATTGGCGAAGCTCGGGTAATCCACAGGGACCCTCAGCGACTCCCGCTTGCTGATGGAGGGCCTGGGCTTGACGTTGCTGCACAGGACGACCACGTTTGAGATTGTCCCAGTCGCGAAACCCGTCCACGCCTTGATCTTTATGGCAATGAGCACGCATGGTGACAATAGCACGAGCACAGCATAGGGTATCTCTGTTTCGGATGGTGACAATGCATCGCTTTTTCTGGTTGACTCGATCCAAACATAAACGGCCTACATTGCGTTGTTTATGTCGACCAGACCCCGGGCCGGGCATGGAGACAAACACCACATCCACTTGGAACCCGCGATCGGGGTTGAAGGCTTCATTGCTGTTTAATTTTCCCGCCAGGGTAGCCAACATCTCATCTAAACGAGCCGTGCGTTGTAAAAATTCCCCCACGGTGAAATTGGCGGTTTGATACGCGTGGGTGAACCCATGCGCTGTAATGGCAAAGTTCACAAAATGATGGGCAGGTCGCTGCTCACGGTCGAGTTCTGTTTCAATGGCTTGATGTAAGGCTTCCGTCAATGCCAGGCCAATATTATCTCCTGGACCAGCATCCCTCAATTGACGCAATTGCGCGTTGAATTGCGCCCGTTCCACCACATTGCGCCAGCGGCGTCGTCGACCAATAGGCTGCATAGTGAATTGAAAGAGAGGGCCTCGGGCGGGAACGGCCCCTCCCAACTGTTCCCACCGGTCATAGGCGCGGTTTAACAGAGCATCCTCCTCGTCACTGACATCATACCAGCTGTCCTCCTCCTCCATGACGGAGGAGACAATTTGAATGTCCCGCGCCAGACGCTGGCTTTTATAGACCCAAAAACACGTGATCAAACGAACGGGGATTGGTGGATAGGGCTCAGGTGAGAGTCAGGTGAGAGTCAGGTGAGAGTCAGATGAGGGTCAAGTAAGGGATGGGGAGGGGTTGATTGCACAGGAGGAGGATTGAGGGGGGTGCCCCCCATGGGTACAAATTTTTCTCAAGTCTCCTCTGAGCCTGGGGTCGAGATCGCTGATTGGCGGAGAGACCTCTAGATATAGGCCAGCGTCCAGACCAGACATCAGTTGCCATCGAGACATGCCTAATCGAGATCCAGAGAAAGTGAAAGAGGCTAAACACCGGTGGTACCTGAAACACCGGGAAGAGATTGTGAAACGGAAACGAGAGCAGCGGGCGGCCAAGAAAAAGCTCAAACCACCCAAGCCGCCCAAACCGCCCCCGACCCCAGAACAGCTGGCCAAAGCCCGAGAATTGAACCGGTTGGCCTGTAACCGGTACCGAGCCACGCACGGAGACCAAGTACGGGCTTTGAACCGTCAATATTATCATCGACACCGCGACCGGCTTATCCAGCAGCAGCGGGACCGTCGTGCCCAGAACAGACAGACGCCCAGTCCCTTTAGAAAATTGCGGGCCTTGGCAGACGTGTGTGCTTCGCGTGTATTAGAGCTGGATCATGGATACGCCAGGATCGCGCCAGCCCCCCAGAAAAAAACGGGACCCTGAGAAAAACAAGGTTCAACAAAAGCAGTATCGGCAGCGCTTGTACGCGGCCGTGAATGGCATCGAGGACGTGAAGGCTCTCCACCGTCGACGCTACCACGAGCGGATGGCTCGTATGAAAGCCAGTGGAGAGTATGAGGCCTTCAAGGCCAAAAAGACCGAGGAGGGGATGCGGCGCTATCATGGCATGACAGAGGAGCAACGGGCTGAAGTGAAACGCAAAAACAACCAGTGCCAAAAAAATTGGATGCAAAGAATGAAAAAAGAGGGGACGTACGAGGCTTACAAACAGCGTTTGAATACGCGGCGGAGGGAGATGGCGGCTGAGAAAAGGCGTATCTTGGGTGAAGAGGGATGGAGAGCCCTGCAAAGTCAACGATACCAGCAGCGGGTGGAAGCCATTCGGCGCCGAGAATGGTCCTGGTTGGACGAGGAATTAGAGCGTCCCTTTCCCCTCCCGTGGTTGCCTTTAGACTTGTCACAGTCCGGCCCTGAAGAGGACAAAGTGCAAACCCTTCGCGCCGAGGCGTTGCAAAATATACAAATGTATTTGTAAGAAAAAACAAACATGAAGTTTATTAAACCATGGTGTCATTTAACATGTTGTCTTTTTTATGACTAGAAAGAGGGTTTTTACATGCCAAATCGGAGTTTGGCTTTCATAATGCGTCTCACAATACGCTCTGTTAGGTTTTTACTGCCAGGGAGTTGATCAATCTTGGCAATCATCTTACGATCCGCGGCCCATTTGTCTTTCAACGTCTTGGCTTTATCATAGTCAATGTCATGGGCTTTGGCAATCCTATCCAACCGGTTAATGCCGGGATCCCCACGGGCCAATCGTTTCTTTAAATGGGTGCCAGGACCCATGTACTGATAGCCGGGCCAATGAAATTCAATACCGGTCTTGTTGAGAAGGTTTTGTACATCAAATAACTTGCCGCCCCGTTGCGAGCGTCGTCGTCGTCTCGCTCGGGAACGGGATGGAGCACGACGTTTCCGTCCCATCTTAGGGGGTTTTCCACGATTTCCAATCCAAGGCTTTCTTGGCCCAACCAGCGGCTTTCTTTTTGGCAATACCCGCAGCTTTCTTTTTGGCACTGTCCGTGGTTTTTTTGCGAATATCACGTAGGGCTTTTCTCTTGATGGTGTCCACACGTTCTTTAGGGGTATCCCACGGTTCTACACCAATCTTCTCTGAAAAGGGCAACTCGTGCGCCAATTCTTCACTGCTCAATGGGGTCGTGAACTTGAGTTTCTTTTTGGCACTGGGCGTGAACCTTGGTTTAGGCGGGACAGGGGGTTTTCTGGGTCCACCAGGCGTCGACCCTTGTTTTATACCCTGAGTGGCCTTGACCAATTGCGTAAACCAGGCTTGCATGGGGCCCGCCTCAAAATCATCATCACCCGGCGTCGTAGCCCCTGCGGCAGTCACACCCCCAGCTGGGGCTCCAAACGGTTGGCGCACTTTTTTGGTCCAATGGCGTAATTGACGGCTGACGGCTTTGAGTTGAGGCCGTTTCCAAGCATCGGGGGCATCACTGGTCAACAGCACATGTTGTTTGGCGGCTAAATCGGCGGCTTTGGTCAAGCGAGTGTCTTCCACCAATTCTTGTTTGTACTGGTCTCGTAATTGTAAAAAAGCCGGGGCGTTGTTCACCGTGGTGCTCACCATCTCGGGTTCCATGGTGCAACTGAGGGGTCGGGTCTAGCGCATGCAACGTTTATAACATCGGTAGAGTTCCGGCCAGAGGGCACCCCCTTTTTGAGCCATCATGATAGCGCGTCGTCGTTTGACGGAATGAGCGGGTTTGGCCATGGCGCGTAAACTCTGAGCGTGAGGTTTGAGCAACGTAATGGTCTGTCGGGAACGGGGCACCGTGCCACGGAGCGTGTTCATCACCAATTCACTGACAGCATTGATCTGATCCGCATTGGCCATCCGCAACAATTCTTGTCGTTTGTGTTGATTGGCTTCTTGTAAGACACTTTTCAAGAACGGGGCTTGACGTTCCATGCGCCACCCCATGATGAATCTTGAGTTCAGGCAAGGACCAAGGTCTATTTATGGTAAAAATGGCGCCACACCGACCACACAATTCGCCATGATAATGCCGTTGCATGTGATCTCGACACCGTGCACACAAGGCGGCTTCATACTGGTCGTCCCAATCCAACGCAAACGTGACGGCTTTGCGTTTGGAGCGTCGTCGGTTAGTCTGGGCGTCGAATTCGGATTCTGGGTTTGTATTTCCTGAGCCACAAAGGCGAGAGAGCCATTGCCAAAAGCGGTAACTTTGCGCCGCGTTGCAAGCCACGTCGTCGGCGTCGTTTTCGAGGGACATAACGATGTCGGCGACCGTTGGGTCCACGGACCATCCTCAATGAGAATCTTGTGTCCCACCCAGCGTTTCTTTTATAGCCTTTTTAGCGTTTCAAAGCCGCCCCAACCCGGCATTCGATTAAACATCTGCTGGACCCGTCTTTTATTGGCTGCCATTTGCGCTGCACTGATCTTGCCCACTTTCTTTTTTTTCTTCTTTTTCTTCATGAGGACAGCGGCAGCGACCGCCGCGGGGATGAGAAGTGGGAGAATACCCCCTCGTTGTTTTCGGCGTCGTTTTCGTCGTCGTCGTGGACCACAGTGCATGATGATCTGTCCAATGGAGGACGCGCCTCTAACCTTTTATACTCTTTTTTTTCACATGATGGAACAATTGAACGATTCCCCCGCGTATTTTTTCCGTTTGCCTGAAGCCACTTCCCGTCGACGTTTTTCGCCAATGGCGATGGCCCGCTTGGTTTGATGATCCCCGATGGCTTTGGTGATCCCATAGCCGGCTTTGAGAATCCCTAGGGGCATGCTGACCGCGACACCCCCTACTTGACTCACACGCCGTCGTCGTTTGGCGGGTCGCCGTCGTGTCGTCCTGCGTTGGCGTTTGCGTCGAGGGCCCATTGCATTTTTTGGGACGATGGAAGAAAAGTCATGGTTTTTATACCTTTTAGGAAGAACTGCCTCCTCGTCCACGGGCTCGACCCCGTCCCCGTGCTCGGCCACGGCCACGGCCTCGTCCTCGGCGTGGTGGTCTGGGTGGACTTGGGCTGGAGGTTCGGGTGGACGTGCGGCGCACCGAGGGACGACCCCCCTCTTCATACACGGTCGTCACCGTATTGGTGTGCGTGATGTTACGAATCCGTCGACCTCGTGCCCGTTCTTGAGCATCTTCATTGAGCAAATCCAACCGTCGCCTTAATCCTCGCCGTCGTTCATCATCATCATCATCGCCATCCTCGTCATCAGACGGAGGGGACGAACCAGGGGACGGTGGGGAGGGCACCCGGGGGCGCCGTCGCGGTTGTTTGGCGGCAATAGTGGGCCGTCCGGCGGGGGTCGTCACCGTGGAGGTGGTAGTCCTGGTCCCTGCCCCGACGCTGCGGCGGCTGGTGGAGGGACGGGAGGGGGCGGTGGTGGTCGTGGCGGTCGTGGCGGGGCGTGTTCGAGTGGACGTGACGGGTCGTGGTCGACTGGTGGTGGTAGTAGTCGTGGTGGGACGAGTTCGGGTGGATGTGGTGGGACGGGTGGGGGCAGCCGTGGTGGTGGTGATGGTGGGTGGCGGTGGTGGTGCCATGGTGGTGATGGGAGTAGAAGTGGCAAGTGGTGCTGTACCGGTGCCTGCCACAGGCGGGAGCGTGAAGGCATTCAAGGCATCGTCGACATTGACCGGGTAGGTCAAATTGAAATCGTCAATGTCTTGCTCCAATTGGGCTCGATCCACGGGTCGAGACAATTCGGTCACCATGTCCGTCATGCTGCTGAGATCCCGGAGAACCGAGGGGGAACCCACCCCCGCGGGCGAGTGTGTGTCCATGCGAGCGGCTAATTCAGTATGTTGTCCGCCTTCTCTTTGCCGGCGGACCCTGGCGAGTTCTCGTTGCAGTTCGTTGTCGAACGGCAGGGACATCCGCACGCAAGGTGTGGACTTGCGCTTTGCCTTCTCGAGGCGTTAAATGACTCCACAGGCGATAGCGATCATCCGACGCCGGATGTACATCCAACATCAAATAGCCAAAGGGGCGGGCCGTGATGCGTTTAAATAGGCGCAAGACTTGACGCCATCGATCCGGAAAGGCTTGTAATAAAATCGTCCGTATCCCTGTTTGATCCCGGGGGTTTTTGAAGGCCACAATGTAATGCGCGTTGCGATTGATGGTCTTGGAAAATTTGCCCGGCGGGAATAAATCTTGCGTCAAATACAGCACCGTAATGTTGCGATGATGCGAATCTTTGGTGAACAAATCCAACACGCGCTTGTCTTGTCCCCCTTCTTCCATCAGGTCGTCCAAGACCAACACCCCGCCTCGCGTCCGACCAAACCATTGCGTCAAATGACGGGGGTCCGGTAACCCGCGATAAAATTGAATCCCATCCTTTTTTTGCATACGCTCGAATCGGGGTTGCCAGCGATCATAAGCATACACAATCTTGCGGGGTTTGACTTGAAACACGTTCAGGTACCGTAACCATTGTTCCACCAAGTCAGTCTTGCCACTGCCCGACGGGCCTGCGATGATCACACTGCTGGGTTGTCGGATCATGATTCCCACGGTCGAGGGTGACGTCGATAATGACCGGTGGCCCCTTTAGCGCCCATACGTTTATACCGTTTGTCCCGTCCCAATCGGTCACCGATTTTATAGGCTTTGGCCAACACGCTCATGATGCCTCGTCCGTTTTGACGAAAGCGGGGTCGTCGGGTGCGCTGTCGTCGTCGTCGTCTGGGCATGTCGTCCAATACTCGCGGTATAAGCGGGGCGATTCGGATTGGATCAGTCCTTCCATCGTCTCTCTTAAATACGTTTCGCTCATGCTGTCCATGTACTGCTTGAGGGAGACCCAATCTTGGTCTTGGGCCAATTGTCGGGCCATGAGCCAATGATACCCATCCCAGGCATCGATGCCACGCACCGTATTAACCTTTTCGATGGGGTGTTCCCACCAATACAAGGTTTCTTCCAGAATGAACGCATCCACCACCCGCTGGACATCGGCTCGTGTAATCATGATGAACTACAATGACCACTCGTGGACCACACATTTCGTTTTATGGGGTTTTTTATTTCAACACTCACAATGATTACAAGTGATAAAGGCCTGGCGGCTCACATTCTTTTGCCCTCCTTCAGGTGGACGGGCATCCACTTCATCTTGTAATTCTCGTTTGATCACCCGTTTCAACTGCTCGGCCACTTTTTGATCATTTAACACTAAATTGTCGCAACTCCATTGACTTAAAAATTCTTGATACGACCGTCCTTGCGCCCGGGCTTTCAAGAAAAATAACGCATAATGGCCACAGGTTTGACTATCCAGGGCTTGCAGGGTCTGGTCACTGCGCGTCAGGTACTTCCATTGACCCCACCATTGGTGCAACTCTGGGTTGGTGTACACGTGCAGGGGTAGACCATAACTGTCAAAGATCTCGCATTGGTTCTTTTCTGTCCACAGACCCAACCAATGCTGTCCTGGTTCTCCCGCTGGATCCGTGTTGACAATGTAGGCTTGACGGACACTCATGGCGGGGTGTCGAGGGAGTTGATCGGCTGGGTGCACCCCATGAAACACGCGTCGTAATTCGGGATCCTCCAAGGCCAGGGTCCGCAACACAGTATCGCTGAGCGCCACAAACTCCATGACCGATGTCTTCTGATGTCTGAGGCCATCTCATCCGTTGATGTTGTATTTTATACCTCCCAGATGATTGATATAGTACATGTTTTCATACTCGCTCCATACCAAGATGGTGACGTTATGACCGACCGCGGCAGCAAAATCAATCACCAGTCGCGTATTACCCGATTGACGGGGGTTGCGATACTGGGGGTTATCGGCTTTGCCACTGGGCACATTGTTGAACATGAACAACGTGCAGTTCTTGCCTTGTCCCCAATCACCAGGCAGCAGCATGGGAATCTTATCTTCACTGTAAACACCCATGGCTTGTAGAAATCGATCGTAGCCCAGCAGATCTTCATAGGCTTGGTCTCCAGTCAATTGCAGGGTTCTGTAAGGGTATTCTTCTCCATTCAAGGTCTGTCGTACTTGGGTGACACCAAACTTTTGAAAGGCAAAAGGGTATCTTTCTAGGTCTCCATTGAAGGCATCCGAATGCAATAACCCGACGATCACTCGATCAGGAAATCGTCCCACAAATATGTTGTCTTGTTCCCACTGGGTGGTACGCCCATCAAAGGAAAACGTGCGAATTTCGCTTCGTACGACAGGGTAGCTGGCAATCTGTTTTTTCAGCTGTCTTTCTTTCTGCAGTCTGACATAGACGCTAGCATTCAGGGTCACTTTTCTCATCAACAAAGTGACTTTGATGTCATCATTGTGGATGGCTGGAATTTTCTTGGTGTTCAAGGTGCCTTTGTTAGGGCTGCCCATCAGGTAGATGGTTTTGGGGTTCAGGAAGAGTTCAAAGTCCAACTGAACATTGGGAACCAACAATTTGCCTGTCTTGAGGGGTGGCAAATGAGGACGCACGATAAAGGTGTGCCAATGTTCACTCAGCAACTTGCTGGTCAGGGTTCGCAAGTCTGCATTGCCACTCCAACCTGCAGCCACAGGGACATCGGAATTGGCGGCGGTGGCTCCTATTTCTTCTGCCACATTGAGCTGATTGACCCATCCTTGGGGGGCTAGTTTGGTGGTTCCTTCTTCTCGGTTGTAATTCAGCAGGGTTTCTAGGTAGGCTCTGTAATGGTAGGTGTTGCTCTGTTCCGTCATGAGGACGCCATTCATGCTCATGGTAATGTCTCGAAAGATGGAGTGACCGAAATTGTTGACGCAGTAGACGTGTCTGGTTTCGTTGGCATTGGAAATGAGCAAACCAGCATGCAATCCTGTATATCCAGCGGCGGGATCGGTCAGGCGTACTTTGACTTTGAAGCGGAGAGAATTGAGATCGTAATAATCGTCAGAGCCTGGAATGGAGAAGGTGATGGGTTGGATGCCCGTCAAGGCGGGTTGAAACTCCACATCCCGCGAGGCTTCATACCGATAATCCACATCGGGCACGTCAAACAGACTGAGCGACATGATGCGGTCTGTCCACGAGGTTCAACGGCGTCCTCTTTTTATACCCTTTTGTAGTCTGTGCCAATCATGGATGGGAAACGCGGAGGGAAAGGGGCGGTGAGGAAAATCGATTTGGATGCGTTTTTTCAACTTGCTAAAGACGTTGCCCCCTTTCTGCTTCTTCTGTTTCCTGGCTTTGGCTTGATTGGCCCACAACACTTTTCGGAGATCCCCCTTGCCAAAGATCGTGCCCCCTTTCATACGTTTCTTGATCCAGCGGTCCATCATGGCCTTTTCTTGGGCGGCTGAGAGGACCTTCATGGGATCCCCCATACGCATGCGAGTGGACGTACCAAAAATCGTACCCCCTTTCATACGGCGTAGGGCTTGTTTTACTCTCCAGGGTTCGGGGTTGATCCGATGCGTCGTATTCATCAGGGGATAGCGCGCCATGGTCGACTTGCCAAAAATCGTGCCCCCCACTTGATACGGCGAAATGAACCGTCCACGGGCACGTTGCCGTCGAACACGATTTTGCGATTTGAGAAAGCCTCCTACACGTACCATTTTTTCACAGTCCAAAGATATCCCGTACGCGTTGCGTGGCTCTTTTATAGGTATTTTGAGCGGTCCGTTTAACCTTGTGTTTGCCAGTCGTCCAAGCCATGGCTGAGTTGGGCACTTCGATCGGCCCAGGTGTCCGCGGCACTCTTGCCACGTTGAATATCTTGCAGTCCCGCTTGAGCTTGTTGCACGATCAGGGGTCCTGCCAGTTTGATCAAGTCTTCGGCCAAGCCTTTGCCCTCTTGCTTAGTGAGCACGGGCGTATGGTACCGCGTTAAACTGCCTCCGCGCATGGTTCACGTCGTGGTGCTTTTTGGACCCACGTGATGTTGGGGTGACTTTTTATAGCTTTTTGAGACCAATGGTGACCAGGGTTTTGCCCGGGGGTAAAGGGGCCAGGGGTCCAGCGGTACTGGCAATCTCCACTTCCAAGATATCCAATTGATTTCCTCGGAGTTTGATCCATTGGTGGTGCAGGGGTTCGGCCGTACTTTCCCCATCGCCGGTTCTCAACAATTGCACTTCCCGTAACAGGGGATACTTGCCACTGCCCACCACGGTGGATTCGACCAGATCCGAATAGACCATGACGGTCCGTCGACGAGTCCCCACGATCTTTTCAAACGAGGCATCTAGGTTATTCAACCGCCATTCAAACGCCTGGTGCAATCTCACCCACTTCACATTGTCCTCTGTCACGATGAAAAAGGCTCGGCTGGTAAAGTTGACGCCCTCGTACACCTCCCCTTCCCAATTGTAATAGGTTCGATATCGACTCCCGACGGGGCCTGTGGTCTCATCATAGGTCTTGACGGGGAGAGAATATTGCATATTTGGCCCCAGCAGATAATCGCTCTGGTTGCTTCCAGTCTTGCCCGTCTTTAGGCGCAGCAAGCCAAACTTGAGTGCAATGTCCACGTTGATGTAAAATTCCACCATGTTGATTTGGTTCGAGTTCAACAATTCCTCTTTGGGAATCGCATCAATCACCAGACTCTCCCCTGTCCACCTCAGTCGGGGGATGCCGTGTTTTTTGACAAACACAATGGGTTTTCGGTCGCGATTCTTGATCAGTTCGCTCCATTGATCTTTCATTACCGTGTACATGATGAAGTTATGCATGGTTTGCATCACGCGTTGCCAAAACTGACTCCCTGTCGCCACGATTTGAGTTGGATTCATGACATCTTCCAATTCGATCATGCCGGTCACCTTGGGGGAATTCACGCTCAAATACCCTGACGTGGTTGGGTCGCCCGTGTCTGTCCACAGACGCACTATTTGCGGATAGGTGTATCGCACCACTTTGGTATGTGGATCCGCGGCGATGATGGCATTGCTTTGGCCTTGATCCGGGACGGTCAGGGACATCAACGAGGCATGCCAGCCTTCGCCTGGTAAGTTCACACGTTCGGGCAGACGGACCTTGAAACTGTTGTTGGCATTGTTGGGAAACTCGTCGGTTGGATCACTGATGAGCGTCAAACGTTTAATCTCACTCATCATGAGGAAAAAGGGGCACGTCCCCCAGGGTGCAGGGTCCTTTTATAGCCAAGTCGCCACTTTGTGTTTACTGCGAGGGACGCGTCCCACCACTGAATTGAAGGTCGATTGTTTAGGATGAAAACACACTTGCTGGGCAATGTTGGGAAAGGCCCGGGCCAGTTCCATCAGGGTCATGCAGGTCTTGGGTTTAGGGGGTTTCTTCTTGCGCATGGGTGGATGACGACCAGCGCGTCGACGTTGTTGTTGTTTTTTCTTGGGTGGGGACCGTAGAGCCCCTCGTTGCTTGGCATACTCCTCGGCTCGATGGTAAGCATTGGCGTAGGCCCATTGTTGTTTGGTGGGGCTAGCCAACTTGTCCCACCACGGTTGGGTTTGCCGTTGTTCCGCGGCTTTGTTCTGGATGAAGTTCATAATGTCCGCGTCCGTGGTAGGTGTGACATCATCGAGAAACTGCACCCGCTTTTTTCTTTTTCGAGGCGTTCGTTTGACGCGGACCATGTTGCGCAGGAATCCAACTATCGTACTTGGCCGGCCACCCTTTCCACCGGACCAAGATCTGACGTCCTTTCCGTTTCAAGACTTTTTCGATTCGAAACAATGAATCGTCTGATACTTGGACTTTTTGCACATCGGGTTCGTAAAACGTGCCTTTTATAGGGGTGCCGTCCCATTCACTGAGCTGATAGGTGACCACGGGATGACGACGCACATGTGTGACCACAAACACTTCTTCCGTCCAGCCCGGTAAATACCCTTTTTTGAAGGGACGATGTTTCTTGTTGAGACGCACCCGATCGCCCACGCGACATTTGGGTGGGGGGATCTTGGGCTTCAATCGGGTTCCATAGAGTCGATCCCATACCTCGGACTCGTTTCGAAAGGTGACTTGATGCGGCGCCATCCCAATACTGCGATGATAGGCGTGATTGTAGGTATAGATCAAGGGTTGTAAGACGTCCACGTACCGTAACGTATTGTGCGCAGTGAAATACCGGTACATGCGTCGTTTCAAGGTGAGATGCCATCGTTCCACCACCGAGGCTTTGCTATCCCCATACGTGTAAAAATGATGCCAATCGTGTTTCTTGAACCAGGCTTGGACCTTTCGATTCAAAAATTCTTGGCCTTGATCCGTTTGTACCCGGAGGGGTCGTCGTGGCGAGGCCCGTCGACGTATCGCGTCCAACCCTCGGATCATGTTGGCGGCACTCTTGGATTTGATGGGGACGGCCCAGGCATACTTGGACAAGACGTCGATGACCGTTAACAAATATTTGTGGCCTTGGTTCCACCGACTGAGTTTTTGCATGTCCACTAAATCCATCTGCCATTGTTCGTCGCGGCCAAAGACCAAGGTGGGGGTGGTGGGAAACCGGGTCCGTCGGGGTTTGTGGAGCGTATAGCTCAACACGGATTGAAGAATCTGTTGCGCTTGTGGGGTTTTCAATTTGTGGGCTCGGGCAAAGGGTTGGACCCCACCCAAGGCCCCAGGGGCTTGGGGATCTTCGTAAGCGCGTGGCAACGACATCAAGACACTGACACACATTCTGAGTCCAATTCTGTCTTTAATAGTTTTTTTCACAAACACCTACATGTTCAAAACAAGCACGAGCTCCCAAAGTTCTTATGTAAATGGCGCCTTTTCTCAAATTCTCGCTCCTGGGCTTGAACAGACTCGCCAAACTGTTTCAACCATGGATCATGCTTTAGCTTTTCTATCTCGGGGTTTGGCCTCTCACCATAACGCATCTCTACAGCGTGCATTCCCCAGGGTCTCTCTTTTTCTGGACCTTTCAGAAGAGGTAGAGACTCCTTGACCCATCGTCTCAGGGTAGGTTGCGCTTGCTCTCGGGGACACCACAAGGGGCCATGGAGCCATTGAAAGTAGCCACAGGGTTTGGCATGGGTAAGAAAGCTCCCACAACTGAAAAACACTTTGTTGTAGTTCTTGGTGGTGCGACTCAATTTCATCTTGGGAACCAACCCACATTTGCACTTGAGTTCTCCGTGTTTCAAACGAGCATGGACTTGAGGATGCGTGTCTTCTTTCAATTTCTCCATCATCACCTCTCGCGTGTCTTCAAACAAATAGACCGGACACCCTAGTTGGGGACACTTGAACCTCAAGGGACCAAATTGGGCTTGGGGGTTGACGCATTCCAGGAATCGATGGGGATGAAACGGGCAGGCTTCATACAGGAGTTGGTTGAACTGGGTGTCCATGTCCAGGATTTCCCATTCCCCCACTTCTGTCGCGGGATCTGAATGAAACGTCCCTTCCTCTACACATTCTTCCTTATAGTCTTTCAGGGTGCCCTCTATCAGGTCGTCGATGGGCGAGGGTGTAGGGGGTGGCCGTGGGTCGTCGGCTTTAGGCAAGGCGTTGAGAGCCATCACCAGTTCACTAGTCGGGGGTTGTTTGGCTTTCATCTCTAGGAGTTCAGCTCGGGACAACCCAAGCTCGGCCATCTCCTGATCATGATCCGCTTTCATCTGTGCAGCTCGCGCTTGGGCTTTCTCCTCTTCTTGTTTTTGTTTCTTACTGACGCGACGTCGTTTGCGTCCCGACGGCACGGCTACAGGTTGAGTGGCTTGACGATCCATCTTCTCCACTTGACGAATGACTTCAAGGGAGCGTCTACCCAGCCTTTTATAACCCCTCCTCCTACGTCTCGTGACGCCACTCGTGATACTCATACGATCTTTGTTCCACCAATCCGGACTCGTCCTGTCCTCTTGTGATGATCGTATGATCTTGGTCTCCACCAATCAGACACCATCCTAGGGGTTATAAAACCAGGGATGAGTCAACGACCCCTCTCATTCGTCGCGATCTCATTGACACGGTAAGCATGGCGCTCCATGAAGTGGGTCTTTTGGTGTTCAGTCAGGGGTTTGCCCTCTCCCGCGACGAGTATATCATTCGAGAACTGGCTTTTTGTGATTGGACGGGGCATCATCATGGATTGTTCAAATACCTGTTACCAAATACCTGTTACCTGTTACCGTACCATCAATTATCCGAGGAGGCCCGAACCCGAGTGGATCGTCAGACCCAGACCGTGCATGGCTTGCCCTTCGAACCCTACACAGCGTACAATCGCCAAGACTTTCATCCCTACGATCAAATGCGAGACGATATCACCCGTTGGTGTCAACAGCATCTCACCCCCCAGCGGAATCGGATCGGGGTTCACACGTTCAACGGCCTGGCTAAAATGTTGCAAGAGCCCCCGTTTGCTTACCCTCTCGTGGTCTTGGAAGGGCAGGGGTGTGGGGACTTGGCCAATCTCCCTATTGCCACCGCCAATGTCATGGCTCACCACGATCATGGTCGCAATTGGTGTGAGGATCATTCTCATGGAGCCCGTGGGAGTGGTATCTGGCATGATCATTGCGCGCATGTGCGGGTCTGTCAAATGAGTGGATGGTTACGTCGCCAGACCCATGTCCTACCCACCCTTTCGCAAGTCAACGCCCAACGCGTATTGTGGCAAAAACGGTGTGATCGATTATTAGACGAACTGTTATGCAACTTTTGTATCGAAGCCAAAGACCAGGCGTTTGCTAATGGTCAAGGACTGGATTGGATCCCGGAGGATTGCGATGATTGTCGTAGCGTCTTACGTGTCTTTGAACAAACCGTGACCCAACGGGAATGGGATGTGCCCCTGATGTACGCCGATGATGAACCACATACCATGTGGGCTTGGACGCCTATCCCTCGTCATAAACACCCTCGTCATAAACACTGACTTTTTTTTTTTTTTTTTTCACAGAGTATGCCTTTGACTATTTACACCGGAGGAGCTAAAGGGGTGGACACACATGTGGAGCGATTATGTCACTTGTATGGTCATACCTGTGTGGTCTTTATCCCACCCTGTCACCCTCGATCCAAGTCCCTCACGCCCTTGACTCAATCCCAGTTGGATGCGGCCACACCGACCGTCACCCAGGTGGCATTTCGATTGGGTCGACGAATTCATCATCCTATCAGCCTCCAGTACATTCAACGCAATTATTACGTCATTCAGCCGGCGTCCCTCGTTCTCGCGTTGGGTCATTTTGATGAATATGGCAAGCATTTGTTGGGAGGTACAGGCTGGGGTGTGATCATGGCCCAGCTTTTAGGCAAACCCCTCTATGTATTCGATGTGGATAAAGAACAATGGTATTGGTGGAATCCCACCTCCCAAGAGTATCAAGTCTGTGAGGGCATGACCGAGGAACAAATCGCTTTACCCACCCTCCAAGACAAGACCGCCATTATCGGCACCCGAGAAGAAGACCCTGTCCTCTATCCCACCCTGGATGCTTTATTTAAACGTCAATAAACAAACACTGTTTCATAGAACAAATCACGTGTTTTTATTTCACATCAATGATAACAAAATCCATGGCAGCCATCACTTTATGAATCAAATCCAGTCTCGTCATGACTTTGTCTATGGTATTGTACGAGGACTTTCTCCGGCCAATCATGACGGGACGCTCACCCAAGGGTGTCTCGGGAATCCGATGGGCGAATTGCCTAATGACAAAGGCAATGCCCTCGTTCATCAACCTATCCAGATTGGGAGGGACACGGGCCATCTCCGCCATCATGCCAACCTAAAACCAGACAAAAAAAAATGTTTTGTTAGTGTCAAGGTCATGAAAAGAAGAAGAAGGCAAAAAAAACAAAATCACTCACCGACATCCGGTGATCCGACATGCGATGGCAATGGTGGCACCCATTGGTCCTGGGAGCATGCATTCGCACGATCACTTGGTTCCAAGTCAGGCCCTCGCCTAGGTGCTTGGGATACCCTGTCATGGCGCATTTGGGCAACCCCTTGAACTCTCGCACCACTTTTTTGCGTTTGTCCATCGTGTAAAAACACTCCACCCAAAACATGATCTTCACTTGCACTTCCAACGGGAGCACGTTGCCAAACGGTTTATTCCTGGGGTCGACCAACCCTCGGCAGTCCATGATGACAGTGGCCAAGCATGGAATGGACTCTCTCCACTCTAGTCTGCCTTAGTTATCTGTTCCTTGGACCAATCACTCATTCGTACCAGGCCTTGGAGTCTCACCCAAAAAAGTGTACCCATGGGGGGTACCCCCTAGAGTCTCCTCTCGTGATCAAACGCCCTCACGTGATGTCTCTCCACCAATCAGTGTCTCTCATCAAGTCTGTAAATCACGTTGCGCGCTCTGTGTGAGCTCATTCCAGTTTGATCCGTCAAGCTATTCAAGATGGTGAGCTCTTTACAATCGATTGTGTTATTCACGGTGCCCATCGCCATGCTGATAGAGATGTTGAAGGTTCTCCACCATCTGCCCATGGGCCACGAGTTGTTCCGTGCGCTGTTTCGCAGATGTACGCATGAAGAGTTGCGGGATTGGGCCAAGACGTTCCCGTGGGACCACCCGATTGCCCGGAAATTGGATCACGAGGTGCATCGACGTCGTATGGCTGGTGAGTTTTACAGCTTTCATTTTTTTTCGGGGTGTGGGTCCCTCTTTTTTCCTTATACCTTTTTTTTGATTTTTCATAGAGGTATTCAAGGGGTTCGAGTTCCTACGCACCGTATTGTGGCCTGTTCACTTATGTCTTTGCCCTCGACGTGCCCGACTCAATTGGGCCGCGCGGTTCTGGGTTCCAACCTGTTCGTGTTGATTTTTTGTTTGTTAGATTCATGGGAATATGTGGAAAATCAGCCTGTGTGCCACATATACCAATGGATCGCTCATCCCACCCATGGCGGAGTCTGTAACCATTGCGAGCGAATGATGGATGGGTTTCGCATGGATGATGTGATTGCTGGCAACTGGGAGGGGACCCTCACCGAAGATGAAATTGTAGACTATGTACAGAGTGGGGACCCTAACCATCGGGATTGGGACGATTTTCCGTTACGTATGACGTTCCGAATTAATACGTTTCTCCGGAGACAGGGTGATGTGGGTGAACCCGATTTGGCAGATCTAGGGTTTTTAGAGGATTAATTTCAGTTCATTTTTTTTTTTTTTCACAGGCACACATTGCCTGTTACGTGATCATTTGCAATGGATTCCGAGTGTGCACTTTTTACACTCCCATTTTTTCCGAATCCTGACTCGTTCATTTTTCACCTCTTTGTAGGTTTTCATTTCACACTAAAACAATATGGAGGATGGGTTCGACCCCTTCAATTAAGATGTCAATATAGTACGGTCCAATGTGTAATTCAACTTCATGACATATTTCAGATGTGATTGAGGTCATTGACCAATGGGGGTGGATCCTTCCTTTGCAACATCGATGCCATATTCATTGTGTTCAACAATTCAGTCAATTCTGTAATAATACTGCTTTTTAGAGACCCGTACCCGCCTCCAGAACAGTCGCTGGTTCCGAGACCCCGTGGCTTTTTTACTTGGAACAGACATGAAAGACATTTATTATTATTGATTTTTTTCAAAATTTTAGAGACACATACCCACATCTACAACAGTTGCTTCTTCCTAGACCGCCTTGTTTTCTTACTCATGAAGACAAAATATTATTATTAATTTTTTTCATAGATTCGCATACTATTCTCAGCACCCACAGGGTTCATGGCACTTCCGCGGCCTGGTGTTTTTGTGGTAGTATCGTACAGTGGTACACTGGACCAGGGGTCCCTCTTCCGCCGTATCCAAGACCCCTCAAATTACTTTGTTGTCGTTGTTTTTTGAATTTTCGTCGCGTGCAAGATTTACACGTGCCCTGTTATTGGTGTGAGATGTTGCAAGGCATGGGTTATCCACCCCGTCCTTGAAAACCTGTTTTTTTTTCTTTTTCGTTTTCAGAGTCTCGTTTTGTCATACGAGCTATTTACCTCCCTTCCCTTTTTCAGCCACTACCCAGATAATCCTGAAACACACCAGGTACACGAGGTTCGGACCGGGAAGACAATTGTATTTCACGTGCAATGATTGTTGGACCTATTCACGGCACGTGTCCGTCCTCTCTGAACCCTGTTGGGGATGTTATATCTTAGAAAGCACAGGATGGGAATTCTGAACATTCGGCAGGGGGAGGTCTGCATGGTGGCGCCACCCCTGTTGAATGTTCATTTTTCATTTTCCTTTCATTAGATTCTCATTGGATTATACAAGATATCATGATTTTTCGAAGCTGGCCCATCCCTCATAAACTCTGTATTGTCAATCATCAAGGATGGTCCAGCTTACTCCATTTGTTCAAACTCAAACGTTGATTTTTTTTCTTTCATTAGTATGTTATTGGTTCCTGGATACTCAAACTAAGATATTGATTTTTTATTAGAATGTCATTGGATCCTAGACCATTTTGATTATAATCAAGACTGGATTTTAATAGAATATTATAGTAAAAAAACATTTCAAGGGCGTGACACCACTAGGGCGTCACACACGTCCCGTTTGTAATGAAGGTCTGTTTTTTTTCAGTCAATCATTGGACCATAAACCACCGTCTTGTGCGTGCCAATGGTCGACTGTATCTCATCCAGTTTGCTTCTTGGATCTAACCACCCCTCCATTTAATTTGTTTCAGTCACTTTGGCCACGATCAAATTGCCTTTCATCAAACCATGGTCATACACAGGTTACAACCATTATATCAAATGGCCTCATCCAACGCTCATGACTTCTTCCTCTAAGAAGCAAATAGCTTATGTTCATTCTATCTATTAATGCAAAAAAAATGGGCATGACGTCACTCGGGCGTCACACACGTCCCGCATGTAACTAGGCTCACTCGTGACTCGTCCATTAAAAATCATGTGTGGATCTAAAATCTTGTGTGTTTTTCTTGACTTTGGGGATGCGAGGGGTCTGGGACCACTTTTTGTGACTTGCGCATGCGCAGTAGGTCTACGCGGAAATAGGCTCACTGGCATGCGGGGGACCTGGGGAGTCGTTTGGCGGTCTGCGCATGTGCCTACGATCTCATTCACGTGACTGCGCAGGGTAAACGCTTGGACCCCATTGCGCATGCGTTCAACTACTAGGCTCTTCTCATTAAAACTATGCTAAGCATGCAGATTCAACTATTTGTGTGCGTGTGTTCTTTATTCCTAGGGGGTCACGTGGGTTAAAACAATGGGGTTGTGACGTCAAAAAGTCACCTGACCTAAATGCGCGATTCTTATTGGTCGAGACGAAATTTGCTGCGCTCTGATTGGTTAGGACCTAGGGTAGCCATGTATACTACTATTACGCACTAGATTTTCCGGGACATTCATTCGGGCCAGACCCCTCGCAAACACCGACCATCCTACTGGTTCAAATCCTTTGCGGTGGCGCCATGTGTCGTTGACTAGAATCAGTGAAAGGTTCCGGCAATTCTGCTTTTTTAGAAAAAGATCAACTCTGCTACTTGAAAAGAGCAGAAAAATTAACTTTCTGCATTTCTTTTTCATAGAACAACATGCAAAATTGAAACCTTTTTTGTTAATGCTAGTCGATCAGGTGAAAAGTTAAAAAAAGGTACCTTTTAAGAAAAAAAAGGCGGGTATTTTAAGCTTTCGGGTGAAAATATTTTAACGTCAATATTGTCCACTTTTCATCCATTTCTCACTTTACCAAACGATGATTTAAAGCGCGAAAAAGGTACCTTTTTGTCGCTTTCAAGCGATCTCATGAAAGCCACAAAAAGGTACCTTTTTTGCAGTTGGAAGCGATGCTCTCAAAAGCGCGAAAAAGGTACCTTTTTTGCAGTTGGAAGTGATGTTGTTAAAAGTGCGAAAAACGTACCTTTTTAAAAATATAAAATAGTGTTTTCAAACTTTTGGGAAGCCATTCAAAATGCTACTGATTGACATATGTCATCCGTTGGCACCCCTTGAGCTTCAATGAATGATGCACAGACTTTTTTTAGGGGATTCTAGGTGATCCTGTTAAAATTGAAATGATCTACAAGGGGAATTAGCGGAGCAAGAAATTTTTGCTCGCTTCTTTAAGCCACGATCAAAAGCGAGAAACTAGAAGAAATCCGAAAATACTAGTCACCAGCCAAATGGATAAAATGGCTCCCGAAAATGTTAGTAACAACTTCTGGTACTTTAGAAGCTCAGCAAGCGCAATTTTAAGCGTGAGCAAACACTTTAACCGGAAAGAAGTCCTACATGTAAAGCAAAGGTATTCATTTTCCATTAAGTCTAAACTAAGCGAGTTCCGAGCGGGTCATTTTAATATAACTGTCTTGTTTCCTGGGTGATGTTTTTCACCCCAGAAAGGTTATTAAATTAGAGACTTCAGTCTTGGGGTTATTTTTCTTTGCTATGATATAAATTATATAAATGATTTAACTTCAGGTGCTTTTTGAGCTACAGGCTGAAATAAAGCCATTAACAGTAAAAATGCCACCGTACATGTACCTCTGACACCCCCTAACTAAATACTAAGAGTAAGCCTGAACAACTTTCCTCTTCTTAGACTTTTGTACAGTAAGCCAGCCTTTTTTTCGAGAACTTTGGTGGAACTTCCCGGAATTTTTTTTTTCACAGAAAATGAAAATTAGAAATTTTCAAATAGAAAATAAACTCTCAGGAGTCAAAATAAAAAAAATTCAAGTGCCACTGTGTAGACAATTGTCTTTTGGTGTATTAAATCCATTAACATACATTCTTGTTATTTTAACACGTATAATCATCGCATCATCGCGCATTTTAGTGAACTTTCTTAGGGTGAGCATGTTATTCGAGAAAATAGAGCATTAAGGTACAGCATTTTAGCGAGGAAACAAAAAAGCATTTTAAATACACAAGAGACTGGCCCGGCTTCTCTTCAGGTTACTTATAACTGACACCTGTCATTCATTGATAACCACTGAACCAGTGACAATGCTTCCAGCTCTACTCCGACACTGAGCAAGAAGGCTCACACCCATGCCAAAATCAAGCAAGGGGGATAGATTTTAAAACTACGACCTGACACTGTACATGTTACAGTGTCAAGCTCAGCAACCGGTTTCAAACTTGGCCAATAAACAGGGAATATTTATCTCTTGACTAGTGGATTAGTAAATTCAGACAAAAATTCATAAAAATGACACCAAACTGTTGACATCTGTCAATCAGTAGGATTCTAAATGGCTTCCCGTGGCTTGAAAACACTATGAAAGGTACCGTTTTTGAGAACATCACTTCCAACTGCCAAAAAGGGTACCTTTTTCGCGCTTTTGAGAACATCGCTTCCAACTGCAAAAAAGGTACCTTTTTGTGCCTTTCATGAGATCGCTTGAAACCGAGAAAAAGGTACCTCTTTTGCGCTTTAAAACATCGTATGGTAAAGTGAGAAATGGATGAAGAGCGGACAATATTGACGTCAAAATATCATTCACTCGAAAGCTGAAAATACCTGACTTCTTTTTCAAAAAAAGGTACCTTTTCATAACTTTTAACTTAAACGACTAGCATAGACAAAAAAGGTAACAATTTTGCATTTTGTTCCACGGAAAATGAATGCAGAAACTTAGTTTTTCTGCTGTTTTTAACTAGCAGAGTTGACCTTTTTGTAAAAAAGTAGAATTGCCGGAATCTTTCACTGATTGACTAGGTCCACCAGATGAGAACCTGGAATGGGTTTGGTTTCATACAAAAGCTCTCCTTTATCATTCCAATGCAATACATCTTGATGCTCCTTAATTTTATCCAACAATTGTCTAGCCCCGGCTTTGTAAATTTTGGGTACACTTCTCATGACCTCTGCCTCTACGGCTGATGAAGTGAATTTTTCCGGGACAGGTTCTTCCGAAGGTTGTTCATTTTCTTCTGGTTTAGGTGTTTCTACTGCTTTGGGAGTTGATATTTTCACATGAAGAGGTTGACCTTTTCGCTGATCGTAATAAGTCAAGTACCGCTGCAACACTTGATTGTAAAGCCTAGCTTTTTGTTCATCATCAAGTTCTTTACTGGATAAAATATCGGTCATTTCACTATCCAAGTTTCTCAGAGTTTGTGTGACGGGTGGGGTTAAAATCTGCTGGCGCTGCTGTAATCTTTCCAAGGTGTTCTCGGGCACGAGAACCATACGCTTTGTGTGATTCATTTTAGGTAAGAATCGAACTTAACACACGGAGAACGGGAGGTAGCAAAACACTTAAAAAATTTCCTCCGTGTTGTACCAACAATTTCTTTTTCTTATCGAGTGGTGTACTTTTTTCGGCTAAGGCGATCAAAGATTTCTTGTGAGGTAAAAGTTTTTTCTTGGCTGGCTTACTGACAGGCACTGTTCCTTTAAGCACGTTTAAAACACACTCACAAATGGTTCTTACTAAAGCGTCATCTGCCACCTTCAAAATGGCTTTACGCTGAGCTGGTGTACACTTGACAAGCAGTTTCAGAAAATCGTGGTTCTTTCTAAGTCGCTGTGCCATCCTCAACTGAAGAAATTTGATGCGGTTCACGCTTTTTATACTTTTCTGACGTAAGCGTACTGAGTCTCCCCGAGGAAAATATTCGTACGCAGCCGGAAGTCGGTAGGTGTTTCCGGTTTAAGATCACAAAATAGATATCCATAGGGCCTTTTTGTTGCATCCTCAAACGCTTCTTGCATGTATTTGACATGACCGAGAAACATTTGTCTTGCTAAATGATTGACTTGACTGCTATCACGCGGGCTTTTGAACACTACTAAGTAATGAGAATTCAAACTCATATCTCTCAGTTCTTTTCCACGATGAAAAATGTTTTGGAGAATAAAGATCACGCTGAGATTGCGATGGTGACAGCCCTTGGTAAACAAATTAGTCATTCGCTGATCATTGCTAACCTCGTGCATTAAGTCATCAATGACGACTAAATTCCGCATAGAGGGATTAATTAGGGTTTCCAGATCACCAGGCACTCCTTCAACAAACATAATGTTCGGAATAGTTTGAAGCATCTCATCGTAGGCTGGTTGATACATGCTATAACATCAGATGGTATTTTCCGGGGCACCATCAATCATGTCTTCTCCTGCTTCTAGTAAACGTTTTACAAACTGACTTTTCCCACAACATGTTGGGCCGGCCACAAGCGCGGGGAAAGGATGTTTCCATCTCGGGTCCATGATCACAACTGATTAACTGATTTGTGCGTACTCTCATTTATAGAAAAAAAAAAATTGTTTTGGGTTCACCCTCCTTGTCATACACACGAATCGCATTGGTATTTTGTAATTTTGCAAATTGAAGCCAATATTTTCGTTCGATTTCCGATAACTCGTGGACTTGAGTTAAATGATTTGCTAATCGAACTAAGAATTTAGAACGACATCCCGGTATGGGGCAATGTTTACATTTTAGTTTCTTCATGCTGACAGGACGAATGTTAAATACCAACTGAGTAAAACTATTTGTGACACGAAATTTATCGTTGATTTTCAAGGGCAGATCGGGCAGAAAGGGCAGAAAGGGCATCTTTTTAGCCCTGTGTTTTTTTCCCTGGGCAGCGCGTGGAGATCTCGCGTGTAAGTCGTGCGCGTCGAGTCAGGAAACAAGCCACGATTAAATTCAACCAATGATTTATTTACAAACTAATTTCCTATGTACAAACATCCGTGAAAAGCTAGGCAAAAATACTATTTACAACTAGAGGCGATCTTATACAAATATTTCGGAAAACTATTTTGAGAGTAATATATACGCAAACTTGAGAAAATGAAAATTATTTACAAAATCCATTTTTTACAAACTTGAAAACTTAAATTTCGAGTGGAGTGGTGCTAACTCCATCAGCCAAAACTTTACGTTTCGGGTAAAAATACGAAAAGGCATCCCTAACTTGCTCATAAGTGTACATAGTATTATTTACAACTCTGAACCCTCGATTCACCCCAGCACTATTCTGTTTTGTAAGTAAGACATTAAGGTATTTATCTTTGTTAATGTCATTGCATTTCTTGTTGACATCCTTACAACTAAACTTATCTTTGACCCCAAAACAGTAGTAGGTTTTTGAACACAACCCGATAATTCCTTGTCCCTCCCACTCAACCTTAAAAAGACCCGGGGTTCGCTTATCATAGGCTTTATGCTCGGGTGTATCCGTACGGGGAAACCAGTTGCATTTATCAGCTTCGAACTCTGCTTTCAATTCTGGTTTGACTAAACTTTCCACACTCTCCCCAGCAATAGCGATATACGCTGAATCCGTATCCATTTCACACATTTGAAAACCGCTGCGATCGAGATACTTGTCTAAGAAATCATAATAAAACTGCAGCATGCGTAACTTAGCATACTGATACACAAAAAACCCGACTTGAATAGGTAAGTTTAACTTAATAGTTTTCTTACAAGACTCTACTTCATAAGTATCTTCTGTGATATTTTCCAGTTTCCGGAACAGTGGGGCGTTGACTTTTCGGCTGGCCTCTGCGTCACTGCAATACTCCACGTTTCTGTGTTTCAGTTGGTTAGTGATCGTCTTACCATAGCCTGAATTACCCACCTGAGAGATAAACAAAGATATAAGTTTTTTCTATTCGTGAAAATGTATATTGTTCCCACCCCTTTATGAACGAAAAAATGAAACAAAAACTTACCAGTTTCATGGTATCTGCAATGATGGCTTTACTGGGGTCCGCATCTCCGGCTCTCCTCGCGTCTGACACCGCATCTCCAAAGGGTTTGAAGCAGGGCTCAGGGGTGAATTCAACCACTTGGTAGACTTTGGTGACTTCCAGGCCGTGTTCTAAGTACCATTTGAGGAGGGGTGTGGCCAACAAGATTTTTTCTCCTTTCATGCTCCCGATCAAGCTTCGCCGAAGCTGAGCCATGATGTTATGCTCTTCTGCGTACGCTTTCATGAAGTCTCCAATATCATCGCGGCTGATTTCTGTGTTCTTGAAGATCGGGCACATTTCACTGAATTTCTCTTTCAAATGCTCAGGCACACGAATATCTACTTCCACGCACCCAAACAAACGCTCATTTCGCACCTCGCTCAATATTCGCTCCGGGCTCATGATCTTGACTTTGTCGAGGGTTCTTCTCACTTCGGTGGCAATAAAACGCCGTAGTTCTCGGTTGGTTCTCTTCATTTCTGTCCACTGACATTCATACATTTCCACCACGTTGTACCCTTTGCTGCGGATATACTCCGTGTTGGCTCTCGTTTCTTCTCTGATCTCAGCCATAGGTTTCTTGCGTATTAAAAAGGAAATGAAGTTACCTTATCTAGCGCCATACGTTCCATCTCCTCGATTTCTCGAAGGTCAGCATTCGTAAACTGTACAGCAAGGAAACATATTCGATGAGTATTATACGACAACTGTCTACAAAAAGTTGAAGCAAATCGAGTTTGGAGTCCTTTTGTTTCTTAAACGAGGATAACAAAAGATACGCGATTTAGTTTAATAGATCAAATGCAAATCTAACCCAAATCGAGTCCATTAACATAACGAACATAAATGATGCGTGAACTTTTTACACTTCGTGACATAACATATTGGAAAACGTACCGAATCGCTCAGTAGATCGTTGACTTCATCACTACCCGTGTCCTGATTGATTTCAATCTGTGGAGTAGAAGATTAATATAAACTCGCTTCGGTAACGTACAGATTAAACGTAAACCGTCATCAGGAAAGAACTCAGAGACGAAATAGAATACTTACCGGTAGCTCTTGGGCTGTGAGTTCCGACAGCCGAGCATACGCCATTGGGATCCACTCATCGCGTATCAAAATAGATTCCAGCAATAATTCCCAATCGTGGGTCGAGGAACAACCATCCAAGAGAGCTTGAAATTCGCGAACGTTGGTAATGAAAGCCATGATGTTCAAAAAGTAAATAAAGGTTTTCTCAAAACGAGCGAACTCGGACAAATGTTCTCCTTAACAAAGCGATTGCAAGAATAAAATGCTGAGCGGAGAGCGCGCTTTTATGTTGAACACATAATAGATTGTTTACTATCCAATCAGGGTTAAAAGAGCCCGGGCAAGTCTAGGCAAGCCTATTGTTCCTATTGTAGTAGAGTGACGCTCATTAGTAAACCTAATCCAAATTAGTATGCAGGAAGACACTTCTTTCCGAGGTGACGTCATAGGCTTATGCATATCAATTAAGGGAAGGCATACGGAAGGCAAGGGAAGGCACCAAAGGGGGTTAAGTTTCAACATAGTATACTACTTTTATCGAAAATCGGAGTTTGGTTTTTGAAAATCGGAGTTTATTTTTTGACAATCGGAGTTTGTTTTTTGAAAATCTGAGTTTGTTGTTTTGAAAATCGGAGCTAGTTTTTTTGAAAATCGGAGTTTGTTTTTTTGGAAACGAGTTTGTTTTTGAAAATCGGAGTCTGTTTCTTTGAAAATCGGAGTTTGTGTTTTTGAAAATCGGGGTTTGTTGTTTTGAAAATTGGAGTTTGTTTTTTTTGAAAATTGGAGTTTGATTTTTTGAAAATCGGAGTTTGTTGTTTTGAAAATCGGAGTTTGTTGTTTTGAAAATCGGAGTTTGTTTTTTTAAAAATGGGAGTTTGTTTTTTTGAAAATCGGGGTTTGATTTTTTGCAAATCGGAACTTTCTTTTATGAAAATCCGAGTATTGGCCCCAGATTCTGCTCTGTGCTTCTGCTCTTGAATTGGAACAAAATCAGTGCCGGATCCAGGGGAGGGGCCCGGGGGACCTGCCCCCCCTTATTTTTAGACCGAACTGAGGCCTGAGACCGAGAGGCCGCCCCCCTCCCCCTTATCTGAAGGTCTGGAAGATCTATTTAAGTCTTTAAAACTTCGTATACGTGCTTGTTAAGCATTTAATGATTAATCTTGACAAGCACTTAACTCTCTCTCTCTTTGCACGAGTCTTCTGACCTGGCTGTCAGCCATCTTGGTTGAACTTTCTTGGTACTTAAGATGAGCAGAGACTGGGGCAAAAGTTAAAAACAAACTCCGGTTTTCAAAAAACAAACTCCGATTGATTTAACGATAAATACATACTCCTATTTTCAAAAAACAAACTCCTATTTTCTATAAAGACAAAGACCTATTTTCAAAAACAAACTCCGATTAAGCATTAACATTGATGTTCCTGGGGCTTTCGTACAATTTAGATGATTTTGGCCGAGATATTGTAGAGCGATGGTCTTGGATTTAAGCCGTAGAGTAGAAGCGTTTTTGCAAATAGAACTTACTCCAACGTGGGAAGGAAGTATATGCTTTTTCAGTGGACAAAAAAACTCACGAGCGAAAGAGAGAAACGAATTTTTAAGCGGGACCTCTTAGAGTTTCCCAACGTAATTATCGTTAATTACCGAAGAAAAGAGGTTAATCAAATTGGCAGTGCTCCATTTGCAAAGGAATGATCTGGAAGACAAAGGTAATTTTTTTGTATTTTTATTTCCATGCTGGGAAGGGCGAGATTTGCAGATAGGAGTTTAAGTTTGTCAAAACTAAGATCTAAATAAGTCAGCCTTTCAGTCTCAAGCGGGTACTAGTTTCCAGGTACATCACACAACGTGCTGTATTGCAAATTATTTTATTTATCCCACATTTCGTTGTAAAATTTCCTTTGTTTAATACTGTTGGAAATTTTTCTAAGTGTCCACTGGTACCGCGCGTGCGCGAAATCAAATTCTGGCCATGCAAACTTCAAAACCTCCTGTTCCTGGCGATCGGTCGAACTCAGAAGAAACTGTTCGCCCATTGGGCACAATAATACAAAGCATTTTTTGTGCCCAATCAGGAGCAGGCATCTGCTTGAATTTTTGGAAATAGCTCGGTGAGAGTCCGTACCCAGGTGCTCTTTTGCCCGTACTCGCAAACTTTCGTCCCTGGCCTTTTCCGACCCGACTGACTGCCCCTGGGTCTCCGAGGATGGTAATATCTTTGCTGGCTAGAAAAAAAATCATTGATAATAGAGAACATGTGCCATTTCACCCCCGGGGAGGGAGGGGGGGTACTCCCACATATGGGCTATATAGGTACGTGCCGCGGAATAGGGTTTGGTTTTTGAGGTTCTCGGTCCTTAAATAGGGTATCTTTTTTGACCCTTTTGTTTCTGTGTCCCTGGTGTGGTCCTTAGATAGGGTAGCTTAATTGTATTATCTAATACTGGGGTGTGAAAACGCCCGCCTAAAAGAACATTTTTTTTTTTTTTTTAACTAGGCTTATTCCAGTATTTTAAGCTTGATGCTATACATCCAATGTTACAGAGAAGAAATAAAGTTTTCCTTTTCATGCTATTAATAATTTTGTGTTTTCCTTGAATAGGGTGTCATTTTTCGGCTTTCGGCCTTAAAAAGAGTATCAGTTTTCGCTTTCTCAGTCCTTAAATAGGGTTAGGGTTCACGAACCTTCGCGGCACACCACTATCCAAAATTCGCGGGAGTACCCCCCCCCCACGGGCATTTCACTCATCATAGAATAGAGTTGGCTGAAGTAAATTTCCTAGGCCGGGACGACCAATCAGAAGCACTACCAAGATCCGGGTAGTGGCATGTCATCAGTATGGAATTTTAGCACTTGTTGCTCAGACCTCACGAGAAACCAGCGGTGGCGTGGCAAAACATCTGCTGTTTTCTGAGGCTGACAAATGTTGGCTAGTTTTATATCTAATTTTTCAAATCTATTTTGAAAGTTGGGACGTTTGTTCCGTTTGTTTTATGGTATCAAAGATAATCTGGCTAAAAATATATGGAATTGACTTGGGCCTTGCTGCCAGTCAGCGGATCCATAAGTTTAATGAGTAGGATCGGGATGGTGTCGGTTTGTATGATGGATTAGCGGTATTTCCAAAGTCATATTTATATTTAGTTCTAGAACTTTTGTCCATCGCAGTTATTCCAATCCCGTGATCAGCACGTGCACAGCCTGAACCTCCACCACCAATCATCATGATAGATCTAAATACATATACTGGAGTTCCAAATCCATAGCCACACCAGAAGCCGATCTTGTTGCTGCTTTGGATGTTGCCTACACTGCACTCAGCCTGTTGAAACCCGTCTGTTGTCTTGTACTGTCCGCCATATTGAACCGTACAGCTTCCCTTGCACCTGTGTTTGGACGAAAACTTGCCATTTCTAAAGTCGCCATAACTTGTGATTTTTGATCGAAATGTTTGTCCACCCAAACAGTTCCCTGTGGTCTGCAACAGTGGCGTATGACTGGAATCATCACTGCGCGTGATCCTAAACTCGCTGCCGCTGACCAACCAGAAAGCTGGTGAGATCATGTCCGTATTATTTGAAGGATCGCTTGTTGTTCCTATAGTAACGTTTTGGTCATACCACCAAAGTCTATCATCATTTATCCAGGACACTTTATCAAAGTTAGAAAATCTTGCAATAAGAGTCCATGGTTTACCTTTGGCTGTGACGTCACAATAGACCTGCAGATAAAGAGTTAATTTTTATCTATTAATTTTTTTTCCGGGGCATATTCCCTACAATGGCCTATACGGGGAGGCCCCTCCTCCAGTAAAGGGTACCTATTACAGGCCTCAGGGTGGGGAATCTGTTATTTCAGTTAATGAGAGGCCCAAAAGAGGAAACAAATGCATTTTATCGTTGTGAGACAATCAGGGAAACATTCTGGTCTTGAGAATTAATCATTTAAAATACATTGCCTTTAAAAGTTAAAAGGGATGCAAAGTTGCAAAAACTGGTCTGTGAAAAGGGGTACCATTTGTCATTATAAGGTATATGAAAGGGGGACCTTTTCTGTAGAAAATGGTGGGTAAAAAGGGAAAATGGTTGGACCTCGGGGCGGAGCCTCCCCGGATAAAACTTTGTTGAGTACCCCCCCGGTTTTTTTCCCTAGGAAAAAATCTTTCTATGTAAAAGCGGACCTGAATTGTGGACTGAAATATCTAGGCTGTCTGTGTCACGTGGTCAGGATGCACCATCGCGTTATTTACGCTTGAAAGAGTTTGCTTACGCACTCAAAATCATAGATTTAACAGTGAGAACCACACTGATCGGTAATCATGAAAAAGTCAATAGCCCTCTAATAAAGCTTACCTCAAATTGTAGCGATTTCACTTTTAGCTGGTATATTCCATCTGTTGTAATAGCTTCACATGACGAGTGTTGAACTGAACAAAAATAATATAGCACGTTTGGAAAAAGATTGGAATGCACCGCAATATCATAGGTAGCACACTGTTTATATTATGAGGGGCACCCAACGACGGGTTCCTCCTAATCCACTGACAACACTTTTTGAGCTACCCAGAGTACTTATAGATCTCTAGAAATACATTCTAAGCGGTGCCATAAAATTTGTATCTATTCAGTGATTCTAGGAGAACTTGAGTCTTTTCGAAATTACATGCCTTCAGTATTATTTTCCCGAAGATTTTATATTCAATTTAAGGTAATACGAAAGTGAGAATTTTACTGATTCCTCTCTCCATCACCTCTTTGAATCCGAAAATTCAAGGTTTCCTTTCTTCTACGAAAAGTAGCCTAACCTGGCGGGTGATATGTGAAAAATAAAAAAAAATCGTAGGGAATTTATTAGATAAGCTTCGAAAATTGTATAGGTAATGGAGCGGTCATCTGTAAATTTTTAGCTGTCTTCAGCAGAAGAAAATTCTAGGCCGCATCTGCCTCTCCGAACAGATATTTTACAGCAAACAGTCGCTGGGTGCCCCTGTATTATGTTAGCCTCGATCTTTGCCGACTTTTGTGATATATTTACTTTGCTCAATCGATTTCAGCGCAGCCTGTGTTGCATAGGCTGGTTTCTTTAAGGCTGGAAGGGAGAAATCTCAAGTAAGATCTCGTGTGCAAGGGGAGAAAAGGACTTCCCCTCGCGTGTGTGGCCTTTAAAAAACCTAATAATAACCTTTTGCAAGTTCAAATTTCCTGTCGCAGATAATTCAGAAATAAATGTGTGAAATATAATGACATGTCATTTTAGTTGTCACGTCCTCTGTGATTGAAGCGAAATCTTAATGAAGTCTATGATAGCTTTTAAGAATATAGGACAAAAGGGAACCTTTAAACTAAAACTCTTACTGAATAGGAACCTAAGAGCACTGACATGAAACCATCACTGTACAAAAACAGCAAAAACAACAACTATTACTACTACTGCTGCTGCTACTACTACTGTTATTACCACAACTGATTGTAATATAGACATATAACCGCTTAAACTGTAAGGAAATATTGCCATACCAGCATAAATAATAAATGATAATGAAAAACAAATAACGCTCTCGCTGTGAATAAATTACATAGTATATGCTTACCCAGTTCGCATCTTTCTCCTCCCCATGGCTGTTTGCATGAACAAGCAAAAGTTTCCTTTTCTTGGTCAAAAATACAAGAACCTTTATTTAGGCATCCGTTCACAAGACAGCCCCGCTGAAAACGAAAAATAAATATCCAACTGATATGATTCTACAACCAAAGCACTTAGCCTTTTATCTATCATTCAGAGAGTTTAAATTTTCGCAGAGATCTTTTATCCACGGAAAAGAGAAGAGAAAATCTTTCAGTTGAGGATTGAAAATTAAACTTAACATGTAAATTCCAGATACGTTTGTTTTTCCTAGCATAGGTAACACCGTACAGCTACTCATCCTTCACAACCCTAACCCTAACCCTAGACTACAAGCAGTCCCCATTTTTCCTTAGGGATAGTAAAGCGAGGGAAAGGTGAGCGCGCGTGCTCGCGAGAGGTGATTTTCATGCGCGCTCGCTTTTCGCTCGCTCTACTATCCCTGAGGAAAAATGGGGACACCCGTAGTCTACCCTAACCCTAACCCTTCAAGTAATTCAAAAATTACAACAGCTGTTCAATGTCATGTTATTAGATATAAATTTGGGAAAGACCAGCCGCGCTGCCATAGGATAGTAAAATGAAAGTAATTCGTAATGAACGCTTGCTATGAACCAAAGCTAGATAATGTTGTGACTGTATCTCTCGAAACCCCTCATCATATCAAGAGAGCAGAAAGGGGCGAAGACTAAACGTAACAGTGTTTTACACATTGACCAAGGCACAGGGGCACCCAACGAGGATATAGCATTGTTGAACGTATTTTAGTATTCAAACGGTAGATATAGGCATATTTTTATCCCCTAAAAACTTTTCATCTGTTCGGATTTCCTAGCTGAAAGTTTAGTGATCCGAAAATTATAGGGATAAAAACTTACCTTCTCGAAAATTTCAGCCAGGAAAAGGCTTCCGAAAATTCTAGGTGGCCTTTTTTAGGGTCAAACTCCGTTAAAAATGGGTAATTATACCATTTTGTAGATGTTCGAAAATCCTAGGAGAGGCAGGCAAGCAAGAAATTTTACAACAAATGCTCCGAAAATTCTAGATCTCAAATCGTCTTCCGAACAGATATTTTCCCGAAAATTGCCGTTGGGTGCCCCTGAAGGCAACGTTTATAGCTTCTTACCTTAAGGAACATTGTAAAGGTAGTGCCTAGTTGTTGAGTAAGCTTTCCGGAATCGAAGTTTATTGCAGAGAAGTCGTGCTTGTTTAGTTCACAATTTCCACTGCTACTTTTTTCAAGGAAGGCCTCTTTAAAGTTGATAGAGGTACACCAGGGGTGTCTTAAACACTCCTGAACGCATGACATTAGACTAGGCGAATTAGTTTCTTTAACAACTTGACCTGCAAAATACTTGTTTTCCCTTATTATTAAGTAGCCAGATCTGTAGTTTTCGTCTGCTGCAATTACCGTCGCAGCTATGCAACAACTGATGAGTGAAAGAAACATGTTACACGAGACTTTCCGAACTAAATGTTTATAGTGGTGGTGTACGTGAGATATTAATTGTAAAGTTGTCATTTTTAATCGTAGAATTTACATCGGGTTCTTAGATATCACTTAGCAGAAGTCGATAATCGGAACTTGATTGACGTTTCTTAAACTTTGTTACATCTCATTTCATTAAAACTAAACTAAATAAAATTGCGAGGGAATCATTTTTGTTCTTCGAAAGTAATGTGAGAAAGACAGATAATTTAAAACATAATTAGGGTGTAATGTTGTCAATATAGCCGAGGGAGACCCTCTACAGACAGGAAACATTTTAAAAAATTATTATTTCATGGCAAACCCCTAGCCACTGACATATATTGTGCAAACTGTCAGAATATTTTTATTACGTTTTATGCAAAAAGTTTGGCAAACATTCCAAATTTTTAGTGTTAGTTTAAGCTGATTTATTTAATAAACACATGTTACAATTAAATAAGCTAATTAAACAAGGTGAATCGTTGTTCACTAATTGTGCAAGCTGTTGGCTAAACATTTTTAGCATAACATAGATAATAGTAATGTGTTTTTTATTAGGCCTCTATCACCACGCTGACCTAAGTGTAAATTTGAAAACAATTAAAGGCCATTGCTATAACAAATGAAGAAGACTTGACTGTGTTCTGATCTGTTGTAGAGCACGTACGAGAGGTGGCTGGAGCACGATAGAAGTGTAGGGGGAATCACGAGACGTAGTCGAGTGTTTCTCCCTACTTTTTGAGTGCTCCTAAATACTTTACAACAGAACAGAACATATTCAAGGCTTACTATTTGTTTTATGATCAGAATCAGGAGCCCATGTCAGAATCCGTTAAATTCCCCGCGGATTGCTTTCTAATTTTCAAAACAAACAGACTGCGTGACATGTTAAGTTGTTCCTTATTTTATACCCTCAATTACAGCACACTTTTTCAACCTATCAGATTCCGCGCTATATCTGAACTTTATTATAAACAATGTTAATTTAATAATATCAGTAGCGTAAAAATTCCAGAGGAAAATATAATTAGGCTCAGTCTATCAAAGAGAAACTTTGGCACTAATTTTGGAAGAGAGGCAGGTAACGAATAAACCGGCTTTTTGTGTTTCAACAAAACTGTGACGACTTAGTCTTTGAGACTTTAAACATAAGGACGTAGCAAGTTCAATTATTTCCTTTCTACTGATTTCACCTCAAATTGCCTCTTGTTTATGACGATTAATCGATCGCAGCAAATTTAGCCAATTTAGATGATTTTTTGCCGAGACCTTGTAGAGCGATGGTCTTGGACACTGCTTGGATATAAGCCGTGGAGTAGAAGCGCTTTTGCAAATAGAATTGTCTCCAAATTTTTCAAACGTGGGAAGGAAGAATATGCTCTTTCAGTGGACAAAAAAACTCACCAGAGAAAGATGAGACTTTGTACCTGAAGTTTTAAGAGGGACCTCTTAGAGTTTCCCAACGGAATTGTCAAATGAGGAGGAGGAGAAGGGTAATCAATAGAAATGTGGTTGTGGCGGTGGTGAAAAACAATAGAAATGAGTTGGTGATGGTGGTGGTGGTGGAGGAAAACAAAAGAAATGTGGTGGTGAAGGACAAAAACAATAAAAATGAGGAGGAGGAAATGCAGATGTAGGGAGGTCGATGTAGGGTCGATGAGTGGGGTCGATGTGGTGGAGGAAAATAGGAATAAAAATAAAATGAAAAGAAAAAAATTAATTGTAGAGGAGCAGGAGGCATGGGTAAGTAAAACATTGTCTTCCGTTCTAAAAAGAGCTATTTATATTGCATTTAAGGCTGGTATAGCTTGCTTCTCAAAGATATTCTGGGAACCTGGATTTACCAGATTTGTCACGAGTACCCTGTTTAACCAGGCTAATTTTGCCCAGTTGCTTCAAGCCTAGTTAAAACCCTTGTTAATTCAGTGCTTCAAGAGCCAGGTTTAGCCTGGTTTTCCTGGTTATTAAATGAGAAACCAGGCTAGCCAGAAAAACACTGGTATACCAGGATAACCTGGTTCATTGACTTACTTTAAGAGCCTTTAAAGCCTGGTTTACCAGTCTTACCAAGCTAACCAGGAATACCCTGGTTAACCGCGGGTCGGTAAATTTACAACCACTAGCCACCTCCACTTCGGTGAATAATTGTTATTTATTAACCATAACCATAACACGTTGCCTACAAAGCCAATGCCCACCACAATCCCGTACAGAGACCCTGTACTGTCGCAATTTGTAATAATCATCGCACTTTGTAATACCTGTCGCAATTTGTAATATACCGTGTCGCACTTTGTAATAAAAAAGCTGTCGCAATTTGTAACAACCGTCGATCGCACTTTGTAATAAACTAAGCTGTCGCAATTTGTAATAATTCCATCGCACTTTGTAATGACTTTTTGAGAGTAATTGAACTTACTTCGTCAACATTAATATAATGCCAAAATATGCATGGTACTTCATAAACAAAGATGATTACGTCTGCTGGCACGTAACACCTCCGCTCATTCAAACGTTTAACTTTATTCACAGTCCTAAACATTTTTTTCAGATTAATGTTGATTAGTTATCTGACTTACGAAATCCTGTACTCTTAAACCTTGCTATTGTACTAGGTGGTTTTCATTCAGTGGTTACCCGGCGGGTGTACTTCCTTATATGGCCAATACGGGGATGTGCCTCTAGACAGAGCATTGTCAGAGTACAAGATCTAGACAGAGCTAGACACACTAGACACAAACGAACCATTATTAAAAAGCATTTACTTTCCGCAAATCGTAACATCCATCCTACATCATTCGAATAAGGACACCACGAGAGTTCAAGCTTTCCTTGTTAGATCTTATAACAGGTTGATACAACACGTTGTGCACCGTCCTTGTCTAACGCGCAATCTTAAAGAAGTAATAGTGGCTTCCATATTTTGGCCAACTTAATCAAACGAGGCCTGCAAAGATTCAAAATGTTTACTGCAAATAAAAAAAAACGTCACCAGTGGCAAACCGTCGAACCACAACAGAAACCTAAAAACAAAATCCAATTAGTCGCTGGCCAACACCTTCGTATGTACCTGTTTTTATAACACTCACTTGGGGTCTTACACTGAGCCGGCTGGGCATTTGGCCCATTATTCTCACTTGATTTGGTCCCATATAGGAACAAAAGGAGTACTCATTCCATCTTAAAACAATTGTTTTCTATAAGGAGTCCTCTAAAGCAAATACCATGGGGCCGGGATAGTAAAAAATTATCCTTCCCTGCGTATATACAACTCTTTCGAGCGTGTTCTGGATTACTGTTTTTCCACAAAATGGAAAGGATGGAATAAGCCATCCATTACTACTTGAGTTACCCTATCTAAGGATCAAACCAAAGACACAAGGCCAACAACGTAAAAAATGATACCCTATTAAAGGCTCGAGATCCGCAAAAACCATACCCTATCAGGCGGTACTTACCTATCTAGCCCATCCATATATGGGATTATCCCCCCGAAGACTTCACGTGTCACGTGGCAAGCAAACATGGATTTGGACGACGAATGCCAGGTTATTCATGAATTTTCTGTTGTTAAATGTTGCTTTTGTTATTTAAATATTCTTGAATTTAAACATGATTCATATCTTTTTGGTGATATGTCACAGGAAGTTTCATGTCTTTCATAAAAGCTTTTCTAGTTGGTCACGTGATTGATCAAGGCAGAAAAATTTATAGCGGTAGACATGCATGTTTGACCAAAGAAAATGTTACGGAGATGTTACGTGCTGGCAGACGTCACCATCTTTGTTTATGAAGTAGCATATTTTGGCATTATATTAATGTTAACGAAGTAAGTTGAATCACTCTCAAAAAATTATTACAAAGTGCGATGGAATTATTACAAATTGCGACAGCTTAGTTTATTACAAAGTGCGATGGACTGTTATTACAAATTGCGACAGTACAGACCCTCCTTAAAGCTAGCTTTTTTTCTTGTCCTCTGATAAGAAGTTCACATCCTCTTGTGACACGCCTGAGTTTAGCCTCCCACGCAGGCGTTTTTAGGGGAGCTCGTTTTTCATCCCTCCCCACAAACGCCTGCTCAGCCGAAGACAACATTCCTTTCCCAAGCTTAGCCAATCACATGGTACTTTCCAAATTCTGGAAAGTTGACCTTGACCGCAAGGTAATCTGATAATTACTCGATCTGCATGAAACACTGGAAAAATTTTCTAACCTCCAATAAATGTTAGATTCAGAGCGGCAAAAATAAGATTCAATCCAATTTGAGAATACTCCATGCACTTCATAACCTTAACGAAGGAAAGAAAAGAAGGAAAACCTGTAGGGTCACGTTTTAGTCGCGTTTAGCCTGTCAACACTTTATTGCACAACTGTTGATTGGTCACTTACCATGCAAATAAAACAATGGAAAGGAATGTTGTTTTCGGTTGAGCAGGCGTTTGTGGGGAAGGATGAAAAACGAGCTCCCCTAAAAACGCCTGCGTGGGAGGCTAGCCTGAGTTTGGCTGAAGCAAATTTCCTACGCGAGACGACCAATCAGAAGCACTAACCAGATCGGGGTGGTGGCGCGTCACCAGTACGGAATCACTCCGCACTCGTTGCTCAGACGTCACAAGAAACCAGCAGTGGCGTGGCAAAATATCTGCTGTTTTCTGACGCGGACAAATGTTGGCTAGTAATATACCTTATCTGTTTTTTTTCATCTATTTTGAAAGTTGGGACGTTTGTTTATAGTATCAAATATAATCCGGCTAAGAATATATGGAATTGGTTTGGGCCTTGCTGCCAGTCAGCGGATCCATAAGTTTAATGAGTAGGATTGGGATGGTGGTGGATATGATGAATTAGCGCTATTCCCAAAGTCATATTTATATTTAGTTCCGGAACCTTTTGCTTTCGCAGTTATTCCAATCCCGTGATCAGCATGTGCGCAGCCTGAACCTCCACCACCAATCATCATGATAGATTTAAGTACGTATTCTAGAGGTGAAACTCCATAGCTACACCAGAAGCCGATCTTGTTGCTGCTTTGGATGTTGCCTACACTGCACTCAGCCTGTTGAAACCCCTCTGTTGTCTTGTACTGACCGCCATATTGAACCGTACAGCTTCCCTTGCACCTGTGTTTGGACCAAACCTTGCCATTTCTAAAGTCACCATAACTTGTGATTTTTGATCGAAATGTTTTTCCACCCAAACAGTTTCCTGTGGTCTGCAACAGTGGCGTGTGACTGGAATCATCACTGCGCGTGATCCTAAACTCGTAGCCTCGAACCAACCAGAAAGCTGGTGAGATCATGTCCGTATTATTTGAAGGATCGCTTGTTGTTCCTATGGTAACGTTTTGGTCATACCACCAAAGTCTATCATCATTTATCCAGGACACTTTATCAAAGTTAGAAAATCTTGCAATTAGAGTCCATGGTTTACCTTGATCTGTGACGTCACAATAGACCTGCAGATAAAGAGTTCATTTTTAGTTTTATTTATTTTTTCCGGAGGGTATTCCCTATAATAGGGACCTTACTAAACTATGACGGCGACGGCAACGGGAACCTCAAAAAAGCAATAGGTTAAATGAGCAAAACAACAACTCTGCAAGTGCATCATGCTTTTTGTACATTTCTTTGCAGCCCCTACATAACTATGACGTAAAATGACTAAATCTTGAACGGGAACGCTAAGGCGATAAATTCTGCCATCTATGTCAGAACTTGGGCGCGGTCGCTTCTTTTCAGCTTCAACCCAAATCCCCTTCTTTTAAATAACTGAGCCACTTGGAATAATCGCGAAATAAATTGAAAGGATGTGAAGTCTATTTTTCAGCGACGTTTTCATGGACGTCGCCGTTGTCGGATCGTAAGTTCCCTATTGACCTGTACGGGGAGGCCCCTCATCCGGTAGGGGTACCTATTACAGGCCTCAGGGTGGGGAATCTGTCATTTCCGGTTGATGGAAGGTCCATAAGAGAAACCAAATGCATTTTATCGTTGTCAGACAGTCAGAAAAACTTTCTGGTTTGTGATTATCATTTAAAATACATTGCCTTTAAAAGTTAAAAGGGATGCAAAGTTGTAAACTTGGTAAGTGAAAGGGGTACCATTTGTCATTATAAGGTATATGAAAGGGCGGGGGGTACCTTTTCTGTCAAAATGACGCGTAAAAGGGAAAGGGGTCGAACCTGTGTAAAAAGGTTTGTTGAGTAGCCCCCCGATTTTTTTTCTCTTGGAAAAGGAATTTCGATATAATCATAATAGCAGACCTGAATTGTATACGGAAATACTTAGGCTGTCTGTATAGCGAGGTCAGGATGCACCATGGTATTATGTACACTTGAAAGAGTTCGCTTACGCACTCAAAATCAGAGATTTAAGACAGAGAACCAGACTGATCGGTAATCATGAAAAATTTAATAGCCTCTGATAAAGCTTACCTCAAATTGTAGCAATTTCACTTTTAGTTGGTATATTCCATCTGTTGTAACAGCTTCACATGACGAGTGTTGAACTGAACAAAAATAATAAACCCCGTTTAAAAAAGACTGGAATGCATCGCAATATCATAGGTCGCACACTGTTTAAATTCTGTTAGCCTCGATCTTTACCGAACTTTGTAGGCTCAATCGAGGTCAACGTAGCCTGGGTTGCAGGGGCTGGTTTCTTTAAGGGTGGAAGTGAGAAATCTCAATTAAGATCACGCGTGCAAGGCGAGAAAAGGAGTTCCCCTCGCGTGGCCTTTAAAAAACCTGATAATAACCTTTTTCAAGTTCGATTTTTCAGTCGCAGATAATTCAGAGATAAATATGTGAAATATAATGACATATTGCCATTATAGTTGTCACGTCCTCTGTGATTGAAGCGAAACCTTAATGATGTAGCAGAGTTTTTTGGTCGCAAAACAGCTAAACTTATAATATAGCTTGTAATCTTTTCAGAATAAGGGACAAAAGGGAACGTTTAAACTAAAACTCTTAAAGAAGCTAAGAGCACTGACATGAAACAATCACTGTACAACAACAACATTTACTGCTACTACTACTACTACTACTACTACTACTACTACTACTACTACTACTACTACTACTACTACTACTACTACTACTACTACTACTACTACTACTACTACTACTGCTACTACTACTGCTACTGCTACTGCTACTGCTACTGCTACCGCTAATGCTACTGCTACCGCTACTGCTACTGCTACTGCTACTGCTACTGCTACTGCTACTGCTACTGCTACTGCTACTGCTACTGCTACTGCTACTGCTACTGCTACTGCTACTGCTACTGCTACTGCTACTGCTACCTCTACCGCTACTGCTACTGCTACTGCTACTGCTACCGCTACCGCTAATGCTACTGCTACTGCTACTGCTACTGCTACTGCTACTGCTACTGCTACCGCTAATGCTAATGCTACCGCTACCGCTAATGCTACTGCTACTGCTACTGCTACTGCTAATGCTACTACTATTGCTAGCTACTACTACTGCTACTGCTACTACTACTGCTACTGCTACTGCTAATGCTACTGCTATTGCTACTGCTATGCCTACTAGTCAATTTACCGGGCCGACAACAAATTAATTGTAACATAAACATATAACCGCTTAAGCCACGGTAAAGAAATACGGCCATAGCAGTATAGATTTCCAAATGATAATGAAAAACAAATAACGATCTTGCTGTGAATAAAATTGCATAGCGTGTACGCTTACCCAGTTCACATCTTTCTCCTCTCCATGGTTGTTTGCATGAACAAACAAAAGTTTCCTTTTCTTGGTCAAACATACAAGAACCTTTATTTAAGCATCCGTTCACAAGACAGCCCTGCCGAAAACGAAAAAATAAATATCCAACTGACATGCTACAACCAAAGCATTTAGCTTTTTATCTATATCAGAGAGTTTATTTTCGAAGAGATCTCTAATACCTACAGAAAAGAGAAGCGAAAATCTTTTTGCGGATTGTCACATATAAATTCCAGATCGGAACGTTGTTCTTTTGTCAGTACCATAGGCAACACCGTACAGCGACTCATTCTTCACAACCCTAACCCTAACCAACCCTTCAAATAATTTACAAAAATTACAACATCTATTCAATATCATGTTGTTAACTATAAATTTGAGAAAGACCAGTGCGCTGTCATAGGAACTTAGTTAAATTATATGAAAGTAATTCGTGATTGGCTTGCTATGCCACCAAAGCTAGATCATGTTTTGACTGTATCTCTCAAACCCCAAACTATCAAGAGAGAAGAAAGGGACAATAAGCCCAGCTACAAAAATCCGGATTTTTTTTAGGATTTTTAGAGTCACTTGGGATTTTTAGAAAATTTTAAGAAAATTTAGGAATTTTAGACGATAATATAATGTTTAGAAAAATACAGTTGTCATGTTTTTGCAATTGGCCTCGGTCATGCCACATGAAATGTCAAACTACTGACATTTCACGAGACAAACCACTACATTGTTTAGTAAATAAATTATCATTTGGAATCGTTTTAAGGTGTTTGCAGGCAATTTGACCGAGGACCTGTGGTCAAATTTCACAGGTCACAAGAATCCCGCATTTTATGCAAATTTTGTGATTATATTTCGAAAAAAAAATTGGGATAAATCGGGATTTTCAGAATACATTTCGAGAGTTTTAGAGATAAAATTGGGATTTATACACATTTTTATAATTTGCCATAGATTTTTAGCCCATTCTACGGGATTTTTGTAACTAGACCTAAGGGACGAAGGCTGAACGTAACAGTTTTTTTACACATTGACCAAGGCAACGTTGTAGATTTTCTTACCTTAAGGAACATTGTAAAGGTAGTGCCTAGTTGTTGAGTAAGCTTTCCGGAATCAAAGTTTATTGCAGAGAAGTCGTGCTTGTTTAGTTCACAATTTCCACTGCTACTTTTTTCAAGGAAGGCTTCTTTAAAGTTGATAGAGGTACACCAGGGGCGTCTTAAACACTCCTGAACGCATGACATGAGACTGGGCGAATTAGTTTGTTTAGCAACTTGACCTGCAAAATACTTGTTTTCCCTTATTATTAAGTAGCCAGATCTGTAGTTTTCGTCTGCTGCAATTACCGTCGCAGCTATGCAACAAATGATGAGTGAAAAAAGCATGTTACACGAGACTTTCCGAACTAAAAGTTTAAAGTGGTGGTGTACGTGAGATTTTGATTGTGAAGCTGTCATTTATAATCATGAAGAATGTACATTTCGTTCTTAGATATCACTTAGCAAAAGTCGATAATCGAAACTTGATTGACGTGTTTTAAAGTCTGTTACATCTCATTTTATTAAAACTAAACTAAATAAAATTGCGAGGAAATCATTTTTGTTCTTCGAAAGTGATGTGAGAAAGACAGATAAATTAAAACACAATTAGGGTGTAAGGTTGTCAATATAGCCGAGGGAGACCCTCTACAGACAGGAAACATTTAAAAAAAATATTATTTCATGGTAAACCCCTAGCCACGGACATTTATTTTTATTACGTCTTATGAAAAACGTTTGGCAAACATCCCAAATTTTTAGTGTTAGTTTAAGCTGATTTATTTAATCAACACATGTTGCAATTAAACAAACTGATTAAACAAGGTGAATCGTTATTCACTTGCTGTGCAAGCTGCTGGCTAAACATCTTTAGCATAACAACGATAATAGTGATGTGTGTTTTTTTGAATTAGGCCCATATCACCACGCTGTCCTAGGTGTAAATTCGAAAGAACTTACAGGCCATTGCTATAACAAATAAAGAAGACTTGACTGTGCAAATTTCCGCTGTAGTGAATGCCTACAGGCTTTCTAATTTTTAAAAGAAACTTTTGGCAGGCGGCATGACAGCTTTAATTCCGTTTTTTATACTGTGAATTGAAGCACGTTTTTTCAACCGATCGGAGTGCGCGTTATAACTAAACTTTATTGTGATCTTTTTTAACATGATAATATCAGTACCGTAAAATTCGAGAGGAAAAAAACGTTGGCTGATACTATCAAAGAGAAACTTTGGCACTGATCTAGGAAGTGAGGCAGGAATCGAATAAACCTGCCTTTTGTGTTTTAACAAAACACGACTTTTATGAGCCTCTAAACGAAAGGACGCAGCAAGTTAAATTATTTCCTTTCTACTGATTTCACGTTAAAACCTCTTGTTTATGGCGATCAATCGATTGCAGTAAGTTAAAATATTTCTTTGCGACTGATTTTAGAAAAACTTCAAGACCTCCTGTTTCTTGCGATCGGTCGTACTGACATACGCCTTAAAGGAGCTGTGTCACGAAATTCAGCCAAATTAGGAAATTACAAAATGCCCTTTAAATTAAGAGAAACATAAAAATAGCCACTTAAAACTTTAAAGGAAGGTTAAAACAACGTAACAGAAACAACAGATGCCACGGATGGGGAAAACTGAAGAGGACTGAAACGGATTGAAATTAGGGTTTTTGAAAACTGCTCAGCCTAACAGTTTTTCAAAGTTGGTCCCTGCTGCTTGCAACTTCAAAAACAATGCTCAGGAGACATATTTCTTTGTCTCGGATCTCTGATTTTGTCATTTACGTGTAGTTTCTTTGCTTACTTTAAGTTCCATAGCGATTGAGGGCGAGTAATTGGCAAAATTAAACAAAATGAACTGGACTGCCGCGACACATCCCCTTTTAACTCATTTGGATTATAATTTTAACAACACGTGAGCTTCTTTTGATTGTTTGACTTGGCCATAAACACATGATCCTGAGTCCTTTATTAGTGACTGAATGCTACAAGGATGCTCGATCACAACGCGCCGGGAAAAAAAAACGTCGTAATAATCCTGTAACACAGCAACTACAACGAGGGCGGAGACATACAGTGTCGATCAAACACATGTCATTGTCCGCAGGGGGTACCTGTCCCCATAACACTTTGGGAAGACTCTGAAAACTTCAAACCGAGGTTACCTCTGTTATTCTGTGATTTCTATGGAGAGGAGAAACTCGTTTCGACATGTTGCCATGGGAGCAAGATTTCTGGATCTCAACAAACCGTGGTCCTCTAAATATAGCAGAAAGGAAAACCGAAAAAATTGACATGACTTTCCGGTGCATGATTGCAATCAGGAACAACTTTTGTCCTAACGTTCGATAATGCAAATGGCCGTCTCTATCAAGAGAGTTTGTTGCGATACAGAGATTTTGCTACCATGGTAAAGTGACGTCGTACTTCTCCTCTCTTTATATCGGAGAAAGATGGGTGGCAATTGCGGCAATCATGTCAAAACACAAGAGGATAGGTCCGCTATTACCCTTAAGGTTTCAGCTCTTAAAGTGTGTTCGTATTACCTTATGTCTGGAATAAGGATACAAAATTAATCCTGTGCCGGTGAAAATGTATCGAGCAGAGAATTATAGAGGGGAAGGGACCCTGTTAGTCAGACAACGAGACAACATAGTAGTACCAAGTCAATGTGAGAGTACGAAGAATGTGATCATCGGACTGGGATCATTCAAAACTTTTAACAACAAAGCCACGGTGTATTAAGCCGAATCACAGCGGTGAATGGGAAAAAAAAATATACCCACCTAGAATGGCTTTCTGTTATGATAGCGGAGTGATTTTACTTAACTCGGGAAACAAGTAGTGGTCTTATACTACGCACTATTTTGCACTAATTCCATTGCCTTTTTTGTTTACCTCTTGCTGTTTTGCACTAAATGTTAATATCTGTTCACGGTTCAAGTAGAATCACTCTATTACCCTGCAGCTTAAAGAATAATTCTCCAGAATAAAAACGTTATGACGGTTCACGTCTCGCCATCACAATTCCGTTCAGTTTGTATTCGAGGAAATTTTTCACTTATTAAAAGCCGCTGGGCTAAACTGTTTTTAAAGCAGAGGCTTCAAAAAGTAAAACGTGGGGCTTTAAAATGGAATGGTCTGGCTAATTTTGTAGTTTTTATTGGCAAAGTAAACAAAAGAGTACTACAAAATCCTACAAACAATACCTACAACTCTACGCCTGCAATTCTTATACTTTGTAAGCAAAGTAGAAATTGACATAAATACCTTACAAGCACTATTCCACAAAAAGTAAAGCCTGTTTGCTGTATCAGACCAACAAGAGAGCAAATAGAAAATGCTTATATCAGACACAACTTACAGCACGTTACAACTTGATATTCCTTTTCGCTCGTTAAGTCACTTTTAACTTGTGTTTGGGTGTATTAGCGATATTTAATGGGATCAAAGGATCCATAGGTTTAAAGCGTAGCTCTGGGTTGGAGCATATTGTGCTTCAGCATCGAATCCAAAATCATATTCAGTTTGGAAGCTGCTTTCTTCAACAAAAGAAGCATAGTTAGCTTCTGTTATTCCAATCCCGTGATCAGCACGTGAACACAAATCTCCTCCTCCACCAATCATCAGGACGGACCCATCACCAGTACCCCAGTGACACCAGAAGCCGATCTTGTTGCTGGCTTGCAGATCACCATCGCACCAAGCCAGATCAAACCCGTCTGTTGAATAGTACTGACCAGCATACTGAATCATGCATCTTCCCAGGCATGCGTCGTTGGACCACACCGTGCCGTTTCTAAAGTCGCCATAACTTGTGATTTTTGAGCGGAATGTTTGTCCACCCAGACAGTTATTTTTAGTCCGCAATAGTGGCACGTGACTGGAGTCATCACTACGCGTGATCTTAAAATCGTTGCCGCTGGCCAACCAGAAAGCCGGTGAGATCATGTCAGCATTGACTGACGGATCAGGTGTTCCTATGGGGACATTTTGGTCATACCACCAGTGTCCATCGTCTCGCATCCAGTTCTTATCGTCACTGTTGGAAAATCTGGCGATAAGAATCCATGTGCTCCCTGGGTATTCTGGGATTGTAAAGTTCTCCCAAGCCTGATTTGTGGAAAAGAAATTATAGTCATTTTCAGTAGAATGGGAAAAAAACTAAGTAAAACTTCTTTCAAACACACAGACAAAATAAAATCAGAAAAATAGAATTTATGAAAACACTCGATAATAGCAATTATTATTCATTCAAAATATTTCTCCGTTTCTGATTGGTTAAAATTTATCATAACCAGCTATCAAATTTGGGAGAATTGAACGGATGACGTCACAAGTGAAGCCAAGCCGACGGTTGCAGATTATTGAACCGCTAACCGAGAAAACCTGGGGACCTGACCTGACCCAACACGAGTTTGAGTTGTTTTCGAAGTGAGTAATGGTGGAACATTTTACTCGTTTCACGGCGAACTATTGTCTACAAATATAGCAAGAACAGGAAGAAGACAACTCGAGCCTTGTCAGTAGCGCAATGGTCTTTAAAGACAAACTTAAAGCAAGGGTTGCCCGAAAGTAAAGGTGACAGCAACGTCAGGAGCCTGGGTCGAGGTGGGTAACGTCTCGTCAGCTCGGCTTTCAAAATTGACTTCAGGGAACTTAACGAGGAACGACGACGACAAAGGTGGTGAAAACGTCACTTAAAATTCTGTTCCAAAATTCTTCGCTCTTATTCCTTTTCGAACGATATTATGTCAAATGTTGTTGAATTTTTCTGAGTTTAATTCTAAAGGACTGATTCTAAGTTTAAAAGAAGAAAGAAAATCGTTTGTGTTAACAAGAAGTGTTGGTCATGCCGCATGTCGTGGTAGTGCAATGACGGGAACAAAATGTACGAAAATGCGTGATGCACGTGCTAAGCCGCCTAAGGCTATGTTCACACTTGAACTATACTGGATAGCTCTCGTGCCGAAATGAAAATCCATCCGGTATTACAGTATGAACACCTATCCAATATGTGACTCTCCGCTTTAGAGATCGAGGCGGTGCCGCTTCGCTCTGTCACATAAAAATCGCGCCGATATCACCGTTCTCATGTGTGAATAGAAGCCCTATCTGGTATGGTTTTCGTACCAGAGCAAAACCTATCCGGTATAGTGTAAACATAACCTAACAAGTGCGGATCCACACCAGTTTCCACTGTTTTACGGAAAGCGGTCAGATTTTTCATAATTGATATATTGATTAGAAAAGAAAAAACTTGCCAGGTTGCAAGGCTTCATCCGAGGAGAATGGAACTGGCTGAAAAGCGGACTTTAGAAAGTTAAATTAAAATCAAAAAAATTTCCCATAGAGGATATGCCACCGAACCCTCTATGGCTTGCGCCTTAGGCGCTCAGTTAGGAAATCGGTAAGTATTTATCCTAGATCCGCCCCTGCCTAAGGTTACGTTTACAGAATAACGGACGGATCTGTTTCGACTGGCTGAAAAACTTGACGGGACATCTCGCTCACACGGGACCATTCAATGTTTCCGCTCTGGTTCACACGGACGTGGGGCACCAGATCGAGTTTAAACTTTCTTCATTAGTTGGTTTCACTATCTGTCCCGTGTGCAGAGAGCTACTTTAGCACTAATAAAAAAAGGCATTTCCCATCTGAGTTACCACGCATCCATGCAACCACACCTTAATTTGCCGTACGGGGCAATAAGAACAACTCCACCCTCATGAAAAATAGCGGACAATAATCGGAGCGACAAGATATATTTGAAAGGAAAGGAAAGAATGACTAGTAATTAACTTCTTGGCTTACCCCACTGAAGTCGTAAGTGTTTATTGTTGAAGCAGTTGTTGTTGCTGTTAACGTTTGAGCAATTGTTGTCGTCGCTCTCGTTGTTGAAGTAGCTTGAGCGATTGTTGAAGTAGCAAAAACTGTTGTTATTGGAGCAGTTTGAGCAGTTGCTGTCGTCGCTCTTGTTGTTGTTAAAGCAGCTTGAGCGATTGTTGAACTTGGAACAACTGTTGTTTTTGGACCAGCTTGAGCAGTTGTCGTCGTCGGTCTTGTCGTTGTTAAAGCAGCTTGAGCGATTGTTGAACTTGGAACAACTGTTGTTTTTGGACCAGCTTGAGCAGTTGTTGTCGTCGCTCTTGTTGTTATTGAAGCAGCTTGAGCGATAGTTGAAGTTGGAACAACTGTTGTTGTTGTTGTTGTTGGGATAAATAGAGAACTCGCTGTTGTTTCTTGAGCTAAGGATAACCGACAAAACAAAAGTTACTTACAAAAAGAGTTCAAAAAAAGGTCGATCAGACTTTTTTCTCACCAACGGTTCTTTGGAATGGGCATGTAGTCCCATATAGGGAACCTTTATTAAAATTCATCGCCGCCACATAAGAAGTGAGTGCCGTCTTGCTGCTTCGAAAGCTGTATTGCTAGTTGGCCATCAGGTGCAGTGGTTTTGGTATTTTTTAGTCTTTATCTTTTGCGTCATTTGGTAATTTTCTTGAGATGGACCAGTTACTATTTTATTATTATCTAGGAGAACTTAGAGCTAAAGTAGCAATCATCTTAGCATGTCATCATTTCATTAGCATGTCAAATTTTCTCTCGTAATCGATCCTTGGAAAAATATGGAGCCTTGCATTAATAGCTCTAATGAAAAAGCTCCACCGTCTATTATTTTAGCCCTCTCGAAGTAGTACTTGTGATCTATTATTTTGTAGTAGATTGTGCGCTTATGATTTTCAGCATACCTTTCACCCTTTGTATGTTTAGATTTCTCAATTCAGACCACGAAATTAATTTTGCCATTCTTTTCATAAATCATACATATGCATAAGGGCGATATTTGAAAGAACCATGCATTTCTCTGGGAGTTAACGTAAAAAGTTATATTGATTTGTGTTCACATATCGCATGTTAATTTAAGATTAATTTACATCGGTCGTTTCGTACTTCAATAAATTAAAATTGTGACAAGCATCAAGGCTTTCAGCTCATATTTGAACAGTCTACAATTCCTCTAGTTTTGTTTGTGTTCAAGTATCTTCTTAAAATTACATGACAATGGAATAAGTGTTAATTTTTTGCAATTTTGTCACTCATCCCCAAGTCAGGTTTGAATACACCTTGTAAACGTAGGCTCTTTCCTTTTAAGTAATCACTAATAAACTGAAAATGACAATTAATCATACTTTCACGTTTCATATAGAATCTTTGTTCATCTGTCACAAAATCGTCAGGTTTTGCCTCCTTGGTTTTGCTGTTAAGCTCGCACACTCTGCCTGGAATGAAGTAGTTGTAGCTTGCACATCTGGGGTCGTTTTCACAGATATTTTGACATTCAAAAGGCGCTTTTACTACAAGTTCTTTAAATGTGTGACCCCTGAGAGCTTTACCAGATACTGATCTTTCAACAGGCTTGCATTGCCCTTTCGCGGCCTCATCTCCATACATCCGGGATATTAGGCAAATCGTCAACAATGCAAGGGACATCCTACTACTCTGATTCAAGAAATCACCTGCCAGACAATGAGAAAAAAACAAAACAAAACAAAGCAAAAAAACATTTCAGGTGTTGACCAGTTACACAAATTTATATTCACAAGTTCAAAGATGTCAATTCCTTTTAGTTACCTACCGTTCCACTGCATTCAAATCTACCAGTTACTAACAAAATGTCGAAATTTTCCTTATTGTAAAAATACATTACGTTAAGTCGCAATTTCGAGTCATTCCTCGCAGCTGGACCTTGTTAGCGTGAGTGACAAAATTCCGTGCATATTGGCTGGAAACTCAAGTGTTCGGATAACCACTCAGTCAAACATAGTAATTAAAACTTCCCGGCCACCTGAATTTGTCACCAATTTGGACTGAATGATGTGACGTGTAGGTTGTAGGGTCAACCTGGTAAGCATGATCCAAAATGGCAACTTACGCTGCGTTAGTTTTTAAGTCTTGGAAAGAGAATTTCTTTAGCACTACACGGAATTTGAAAGCTCAGAAAGCCATTCGTAACTACGCATATTGTTTATATTTCATTTGACTGTGTTCTTTAATTTCTGGAAGGGTAGTCCGATCCAAATTCAGATTAGTCTCAAGCACATTATGTACATGTATTTTTATAATCTTATAGTAGGCTGCGACCTGAAGTCAAGATTGCTATTTATAATGAAGGTAATTCATCCCCTGCTGACCGCGACATTTGAAGCAAACTTTATACCACTGATAGATCAAATGCAGTTTCTATTATTTTATAAATTAAAAGTTTGCTTAGGAAAATATAGTTCCTTTGCGGATGGTTTCTTCATCCGACAACCCAAGACCAAGCCAGAGTTACGCCATCTTGTTATATAAGCCGCTGGTTTTAAATTCATGAAATGGAAACATTCATACACAGGTACAGTCTTCTCAGCGGTCCGGAATTCTGATCTTTTTTTTACGTTTAGTGCTTTAGAGCCAGCTAAGCTTTTTAAGTCTCCTAAAGTAAGCTGTTGTGTCGTTGTTGTTTCCTTGTTAATATTTTGGCTTTTGATGCTTTCGTAATCTCTATGTGCCGTTTTTCAATCCTAAATAAATATACAATGATAAAACCTAATTTAATCGGTTTCTTTTTTTTGTTTTCCTTTTTTCACTGCAATCGACCCTTTCTGAACGGTATTCTGAGAAACCAAACAGATTGTTTTAACTTACCTTGCTAGGATTCTGTTTTCTTCAGTCGACTGTTAAGTAACGTACTGTTTTTGTTTTTATTATTATTTTTTTCCTGATGCTTCTAAGAGGGTCTGAATGGGGGGGTCCACTTGTTGGTTAAAATTTAGTTACTTTGTCGGTAGTCGGTTAAAATTTTCGATCTTTGTCGGTTGTCGGTTAATCTCAGTTAATAAGTAAAAATGCTTGTTAATTATTAATTTTGTTATGTGTTTCAATCAGTTTCAAGACTTTGATCCCTATAAAACATGTAAAACTTGTAAAAATGCATCATTTGATTGAACTTAAACTTCATTATGCAACATGATAGTGTATTTCACAAAAGCGTTTATTGCAAATGCGAACTTGGTTTCCCTGTTGATCACAGGGCACCATAAAAAGTAATGAAGAGAGGTTAATTGGACACAGAGGGAAACGCCCAGTCTAACCTTTTAGATACGTAAATCATTTTTGGTGAAAAACTGCAAGGGGTGACAGGTTGCACATCTATACCGGCGTGAAAGACCTTTAATATTTTGGCTCTAACAAGCATGTTCTTTGCCATGGTTTTCCTTCACAGGAAATAAGGAGTGGTTCTTTAAAAAATTAGCAAAGTAGCGGTTGGTTTTGTATGAGATTCCACTTTTCCATTAAAGCTTCTTTTACGACCAGAAGTCAGTTACAGTGTACTGCGGAAGCGCGACCAGTAAATTTCGTCGTCGTGGTGTCGTCGACGACGCCAAACAAAGTACAATCACGTCGTCCTGCAATCCACAAGCTTCAGCAGGTATAATGCAGCTATCAATGTAACGCCGGCGGGGAGGGAGGCAGAGCGTAGGGTGGAGATTTGACTTTTTTCAAAAATTTGCAATCACATTCCCTGCCCTCGGGCAAATCATTCCAGTCAAATGCAACCAAATTTCCCCACCCTAGGTTGCACATTGCAGTCAATCCCAAGGCAGAACCCAAGAAAGGCACAATAAAAATATCTCCAAATAAAACTCTGCAATCTTCCATAAACGTTGCCTCATCACCAAAGATACATGTTCCTGTGACAGCTTCAATGATACGTTTTAACCATAATCCGTGTTACACTGCGTAGAATACATAAACCTTAGGAGAAAGTCCACATTTTGTAAGTTTAAATATACCGTTCTTAGTAAAGGGTACAAAAAAAGTCAGTTTCGTAAGTTTACACTGATTGTAGCGAATGAGCCATACACTAATCAATTGTACTTGCAAAAATCGACTTGGTTTCTCTTTACTTTCGTTTACTTTGATTCCACAGTATTTTAAGAGGTTCAATTGCATGATCAAAAACACGCTAAAACAAACGAAATTTGAAGACAAAACAGTGAAATTCACTCAGCCTTCGCTTGCTCTCATTGGCCTCCATGACTTCCCGATCTTTTCAAACCGTACGGCGCATGCGTGAAGCGGGGAAGTGGGAAACAGATGTTCCGTCGTAGTCTTCTTCGCCCAAATCGGCAGTCAAATATCTCCACGTCGGGCGAAGAAAGATTCAAATATCCCCTCCCCTGGGAGAACAAGATCAGTCAAATTTCCTACCCCAGGGCCAGGGGGGGGGCCCACGACTTAGCGAAATTTCGTGTACATGTGATCCACCGATTTATGACATCACATCCGGTTGCAGAGTTGTTGCTCTGTTTTCGCGCTAAGCACAAAGATGGACGCCCGATGCTATTTGTTTTCCTCGTTATCTTTACCCACAGGCTAACGGAATTATGTATCTTGAATGCCGAGAATATTAAGAAGGTATATAGCCGTCCTTTCAAGCAAATGTCATGACCAAACAAAGAAGTTTTAGTATTATTTTAACGATAAATATCATGCAGCTGCTAGGAATGTCATGGCGAGTCTTGCGATGTTTCAAAACGAGTGTCGTTAACGTTTTGCGGCTTTTGCGGCCTCTGATGTAGAGAAGTCATCAATCAAAATATAATTTCCTAAGCGGAATAGAATGGGGAAAACGCCGATGGCCACAGTTTAAAGTGTTCACCGCTGGAAGGCTGGATCACGCCCCGTAAAGTTGCAGAAACTTGCACTAAACTGCATGGTTTTGAGGAATGTCATGGTGAGTCTTTCGCTGTTTGTAATCGAGCGTCACTCAAGAATTTGGCTTTCGCGGCTTCTGATTCATCAAAGTCATCAATCAAAATTGCCTATCCTGAGCGAAATTCCGTGGAGAAAAAGCTTATAGTCACAGTTTATAGTGTTAACAGCTGGAAGGCTTTATAACTCGACGTAAAGTTGCTGCAAGGGCTCAGTCTTCTGCTGTTCGAAGACCCTCTGGCATGATGTCGCATAGATAAGGTTAGTAGGTTTGCTGATTTTTCTTTTAGTGCACGTGAGAGAATTACAAGGAGCGTAGAGTAGCGAAATATTAGAGTTGTTCAATGTTAGAACGTGAGCTTTTAATAGTTAAAAGAATTAGATAATTTTTTAAATGATTGATGAAAGGGGAACTCTTAAAGAACAGGTGGTTACTATTAGAAAAGGGCAGTAAAACATCCGAAAGAACTACCCTTTTTCTCACAGCACTTTCTACTGGATCTCTAAAACTGTATTTTATTGTGTAAGAAACACATAAAATAGAAAAAATGTGACAGAGAATAGACCGTTTGCTTTGGGAGGTGGTGCCCCAGGAGAGGTGGAGATATTAAGAGGGCCTACACCAAGAAGAACAATATTGTAACAAAAACAATAATCTTGTTGATCAATTATTATTATTACTAGTAGCCTTTTTTGAGTACGATAGTATACCAGAAAGATACCACATGCCTGCAATGGCTGTGATCATAATTTATTGTTTTAGAGGGAGGCATGCAAGGTTTTTGCTTAGGGGATTTCAGGGGTGGTAACAGCACACCTACAATGTATGACAGAGTGCATTGTTGCTTATGGGGGATTGTGAAACTTAATGACAGCAAACTTAATTTGCACAGATATATAAGCAAAATTGCATTGCCAGTTATTTTCTCTCTGTGTGGTAGGGGATAGACAGTTCAATTACATGTGAAGGACTGGAAGTATATTTTTTGCCAATTTTTCCTTGTTGAGCCTTAAAATCCATATTGTAAGACAGTTGTGCGTAAGGGATATTTGCATTATTTGATTCTAGGATCCTAAAAGTTGTAAGGAGAGGGGGTCTTCATGGCCAAAACAAACAAAAAGTATTTTATATGAAACTTGAATGAAATTTCTACCTGGTAGGCAGTTGTTGGGAGAAAATGGCCTCCCTGGAAAAAGGGAGGATATTTTTTGTTCTGTAATATGAAAATTTCATCTTAAGACTTGCACTTTTTGTTACTAGAAACAATACATGTAAGCGATGGAACCAAAATTCGAAGGTTACTGCAATAATTCACTTCAGTAGAATAGTTTTTCTGTTTCCTAATAACAATGTTTTTACTCTGTAACTTTTTAATAGGCTTGATAGTGGTCTTCTTTTATTACAATGTTGAATGGCATGCCTGAGGGGGAGGGGTATGTACCTGTAGCTGGTGGGGCAAAAGGGAGTATCCAACAGAGAGTTCAAACCTTTTTAGGACAAACAGTCACCCAGTGCAGCTTTGAGTGAGCCAGTGATCTTTTTTTTTCTTTTGGCCATACATGGACAGTATTTTTATTTTTTGCTTTATACTTCAATTTAAATTTTTTCCTGTGTTTTTGGGTATGAAAATGTATGATAATGAGTATGACACAAAGGAAACTAAAATTATCCAGGGATAAAATTGAACCATAATAATAATGACATACAGCTGTGTATAATTAGTATGTATACAACAGGTTTTCTTCTAGTGTTAAAGGAAATACGGAAATTTTATTCACCTACTTTATTTGATTGATCAATGATATTATTATTGTGCTAACATCAAAATATTTTCAATAAATTACATGTATGAATTTTAGAAACGTGCAAACCAGCCCTGAGACATTCAAGCTGTATTTATTTCCTTTTTCCAAAAAAATATCCACATTCCTTGTTATTGACTAACATCCTTTGATCCTGTATTTGGCTCAAAATCTTAGTGCTTAGATTCACAATGCATTTTTTATTCTTTTCCAGTATCTACTGAAAAATACATTCAAATATATACCATCTCTTCTTAGTTGTATCCTTGACAACAGGCTTTCAATGGAATGTTCAAGTTGTTTTAACACACAATCCACTAACAAGTGAAGGTCTAGGAAATATTGGGTAAATGTAGCCAATTATAAACATCTTTTTTGTGTCAAAAAGTGTTTACACTCCTATTTCAATCTTCAAACGGCTTGATTTGCATAAAAAGAGTGTTTTTTTTATTGTTCAGTAGCTCTCAGCTCAAGTTCATATCTTGATCCCATCAATGTATCTTCAGTTTTTACCAGAGGTTTCAGTGGTTTCAAAACAAGCCAGTGACCACCGGAGTTCCATCGGCTACTTGATTGTATGTTGCCAGCAATTCCAGTGCCCCCAGCCTCCAGATTCGGCTGCCTACTTTAAAACATTTTGAAACCCCTTAAGGTTATCTACTGACGGTGAGCTAGTATAATTTTACAAAGGAAACCTACCAAAGGATCAGAAAGCCAAGCCAAGTAGTGTAGGATAAAGACTGATCATCTCAAAACCCACTCCCTGTTCCATGGCACATACCTGTACAGAAGTACCATAACCGTCTCCCTGGGTGTTAAAGTAACAGTAAAGAGGGGTTTCAGGTGTAGCCTCTTGTCTTTGTTTTATTTTTCTGATTTGCTACAACCTTTGCTCCTCTGTAGGGAAAGATGGTTTGGCAAGAGAAAAGCAGAAAACAGTTTGATCAAAGGATTTATTAATTCACATTTTGCTATTCCATCTGTTAAGAGGATTTTCTAACCAGGCCCGGGTTGCTCGAAGCATGGTTAGTGCTAACCAGCGTTAAATACCTTGGAAACCTATACATTTTGATACCTCTTAACCAACGGTTAGCGCTAACCAGGCTTCGAGCAACCGGCCCCAGGTCATTAAAATAGTCTGGAATTTATTAAAGCTGAAAATAGAAATACATGCTGTTCTTGTGGTTCCCTTAAAAGACAGCCTTAAATAAATTGCAGGTCTGAAAATCATACAAGTGTTACAAACTTGGAGACCCGCGAAGCAGGAGTCAGATTTGTTTAATCGTGAGTATGATTACAGATTGCATTTGACGACACAGAGTCCTGTTACCAATTAATAATTATAACCGTTACAATTTCCAAGAAAATAGATGCATTTCTTTTTGGTGAAAGAGTGTTTGTTCATACCAAATGTCCAAAGTAAGGGAAAATATCACTGGTGGAGACACTGCCTAAATGTTGCATATTCATCCATTTTGGATTAATCCCCAGTTTGTTTGGGTAAGTGATTGTTGCTATGGTTATCATGATAACTTCTGTGATTGGTGGATTTAGCTGAGTGCATTTAATATGATTGGCTAACATAACTGCCCGATTACAGGCAACTATACACAATGATTAAAGAAAAATAAAGCACTTAATGCACCAATCAAATTTGAGGAAATTATAATGGTTATGAACCTGTTTCAAATTTGAGTGCTCTTTTATAAAGACAGCCTAAGTGGAAAATTTTAGCCTTACAGGTTCTTAAAAACCAGTTTCTCAGTTGTGGATTTTTCCTGTATCCTTGTTGAGCTTAATACTGCACACCACCATGCTGGGTGTCAGCCAATCCCTTTTTTGTTTCTCCATGTCAATGAGGTCAGATAGGGATTTACATTTGGTCTTCTAGACCATGGTGCCTTTACTAGAAAGCTTTCTTCTCCTAATCAGGATCATATTAACCATCCTTTACTCTGACTGATTAATTGAGGGATGAAGAACACTAAGGGATGAAGTTGTCATAACACAACCACCAACTCCTTTCCACAGGAGGAACAGAATGCTTAGGGATGGAAGATAAACATGAGAAACTGACTGAAGTATAGAGAGTATTCACATCACGTCACGGTGGCCATACTGGTGTCCCAAAACAATGAAACAGAGACCATGTTGGTGTCCCAAACTAATAAGCCAAGTGAGTGAATACTCTCTATTAAATTCAAGATTAGTTTGGTTTCCTATAGTTGCATCTAGGGTGTTTGCCTTCGTATCTCCAAGGGAGATATGTGCAGCACAGCCCCCAGAAACCTTGATTTCTTCAAAGCTGCTAAGTGCAAGATCATTAGTTTCAGTCTTTCCTGTGAAGTTTTTTAAGTCTTACAAAAAAAAACTACAGTTAACACAGTCGTCTAGTTAACCCTTTAAGCCCTGAGAGTGATCAGCATCAAATTTCTCCTTGTAATATCACTGCTTTGTTAAACAGAGTGGTCATGAGAATTATAGACATGATCAAACAAGATGAATTTGCTTGATATTTTATCGACTTCTTCCCACTACTTCTGTACGAAATGAATGGGGGCAACAAATGAGAATTCAAATTTTGATCTTAGGGGTTTAAAGGGTTAAAATTTGCTGATCCCTAACAAGAAAGTGAATGTCAGGGAAACAGACACTTAGCCTTGAGGTCCTTGAAAGAGAGTTGGCATGTAAAGTCAAGAAATATCTTACCAAGGATCAGCCTCAAAGCACACCACTGTACACTGGCCTAGACACTGTCAGAGGATTCCATCTAAACAGAATTGACATCCTGAACCAGCTCAACATGATTTCAGTGTCTTCTGTTGCTGCAGATTTTCCATAAACCAGAAAAGTGAATTCCTTGAAATGTCAGCATTCTTCGTTCCTTTTAACTTATTTGACAGTGAGTTGTACATAACATTAATGTTTTATGGCTCTGTAACAACATTTCTGTCCTCATGGACTTTCACCTCTCTTTACGAGTTGTGTGGTAGATATACTTTTTAATACTTCTTGATATTCTCTTGTTTGTGCTCTTCTGTCATCTATTTTTGTCTTCCCAGCTAAGCAACATAAAATACATAATTTAAACATTAATCCCCAGAGGACTAGCCTGTGCCACAGACAGAACTAAACTTCTAGTTAAGTCCCCCTGCGAGACAGCACTGAAATCCTGCTTCTGGGCACCCTGTGGCCCACCTGTGAACTAGCACTTGCATATGTGCTATGATTGGCCTCTTAAAAATACCATTATCAGTGTGCCAGTCAGGTTGAAGGGAATATTGGCAGCTCAGAATATTGGCACGGCTTTGCAGATGTTACTAACCGCCAATAGATTATGTCTGCGACACAGGCTAAACTGACAACCAGACTTACAGTGTAGGATTTAAATATATATTGTTTATAAATTCAAAAGTAAGCATATATTGAAGTCTTTAAAAATACACAAAATTCATTTTTTATACCTTAGATAATCGTCAGATAAAATAAGGTGCAGTACAGCATTATGAATGACCCTAACTGACACTTAATTCATAGCATGCAATTTACATCAAGAAATACAAGTAATTACCAAGCCAAAATATGTGTTTTGCTGCAGGAAACTTCTAACGTGTTCTAAAGTAACTAGACCTCTTATTGAGTCTCATATTACAGCTCTAGTGATCCCTTCAGACCTTCAAACCTCTAAAACAGCTAAAACAGCTGTTTTGTTTTTTCACTTTAATTTCATTCTCTTTTTCATTTACTAATTAATTACATAACTATAATCACTGTAAATCGTAGCATTTTTTTTTTCAACTGTAAAGGTCAAGAACCAATCAACACATGTTCAGGAGCGATACATTTTTAAATAAGTGTTGTAGTTATCAGTTAAGATAAGGAGTAATTTCGAACTAGTCATTTTGACAATATGACTTGTAGTGCATAAGGGTTTCTTTTCAGGTGGGTTACACTTGCCCAGGGCCAACAAAGACAAGCAAATCCCCACCCCATATCCTGCCTCCCCGCCCCCCGCCCCCCCCTTCCGGCTTTACACTGATAGGTGCATAAATCCACTGTTTTAGGCGATTTTTGAAGTCCTTTGCTTTTTCTTATCCTCGTAAATCCAGGTATCGTTGCTTTTTTCTCGTAACAAGCGATGTTGATTGAAAATTCAACTAAAAGTGTACTGTGAAAGGTTTGAACCCAGGAGTCATTTCAAAAGTAGGTTGAGTTTGATCGTCCGGGTGAACGTAGTCCTGAACAGGACTGTTGTTGCTGACAGTGACTGACGTTTCGACAACCTGTGCGGTAGTCACTTCAGAGTCAAAGTGAGTTGTATTACGTCAGTTGATATTATTATACTCAGGTTATTGGTCTGATTGGTCAATTACGTCGCGACGTTAATGGTCGTCTGTCAGTTAAGCCGTGATGTTATTGGCTATGAAGAATAAAAGTATACTATAATGAATTGTTTTTACTTCGAAGAATGACAACAGCTGTGGAGCCGAGCGAGCGAACTCGTAAGTGAAAAATTTATTTGTACGTATTTAGGTAAGGCAGATCATATATCTTTAATATAGAGGAAATAAACTTTATATGGATCAGAATGTCTCTTTTTCCAAATCTAAACTCTGACAGACACTCGGACTCGGTCATCTCATTCAGGTTGAAAGTTGAATAATCTTTGTGCGGAAAGCAGGTGTTTTTCCACTCGAAAAAGTCAGACAACACAAAAAATTCTCCATCGTCAGTGAAACTAGACGTACGGCTTAAAAATTAGACCTTGCATTGTTTTAAAAGACGCCATTGCGAAAAACTTTGTTGCGAACGAACATCACAGTTTTACATTTGTGCTTACATTCAGTGTCGTCGTCGTCGACCTACCGACCGATTGCATCTTAAGTTTCCTTTTTCCTGCCGAAACTGACGTTCTCGTTCCAGTCTTTTCCCAGTCAACAGACGTCGTCGTCGTGAAGTTCTTCGTAGTTCTTAAGTTCCCTTTTGTGTCAAGAAAGGCAACATTTCTTTTCTTTCCTTGCTCGGTTTTGTTTCAGGAGCGCGGACTTCGGTTTCTGTGAGTTTCATTTAGGGACTGTGCAATAATTATCAGGGGGGCCCTAAAACCAGAGGGGGGGGGGGCCTTAAGTTAAAATAATGGAAAGGAGGGGGGGCTCTACATTAGATTTCTCAAGTAAGTTGAGGGGGGGTCTTAATTAAATTTCACAAATTCGATAATGAATAAATAAACATTTTCCAAATAGACAGATGCCACTCCTTTGACTATCCATAATGTCTAAATATTGCATCAACATAAATAGATGCTTTAACTTATTTAGAATGTCAACATATGATAGATTGAAACAATCGTCAATGCACAGAAGTCACAAACCACGTTGTGAGCTTTGCCAATAAAACATTTGGCATTTAAGAGGTCCCGCAGACATGCCAGGTCTGTTCTTGATTTAAACAGCGAGAGGGTTTCTAGGTCTACAGTTTCTAGCTGAGGAATGCCACATGCTTCTGTTTCGTAGTTGTCATCACTTCATAGAGCACCAAAAATTCCTTGCAATGAAAGCAAAAAAACGGGCAACGGAAAGGAACAAACTTCCAGACATTAATTGGTCCGACGAGGTTGAAGTCAACTCGCTGTCTGCAAGTAAACTGAAACTCTACCTAAAGGAACACGGTTTACCCGTCAGCGGAGGGAAAGTAGCACTCGTAGCTCGTGTTCTAGGTGCTGGGGAAGCTCAAGGTAAAGAAAACCCGGATGAACAGCAATCTAGCAGTTCCGAAGACCAAGAAGATAATGAACAATCAGACGATTCGAAAATTGACGATTATGAAGAACAAAGTTTCGAGGTGCTCTTCATCCCTGACGACACAGTGCAATGCGTTGCAGTACAGTGAATAAAGGTACGGGTTAGAGGGAGGGGGGCACATCATAATTTTGAGAGAACGTGGGGGGGGGGTCAGAGCTAATCTTGACGCTGCTGGAGGGGGGGACCTATCTAATTTTTCCTTTGGTGAAGCTCATTTTAGGACCCCCCCTTCCTGATAATTATTGCACAGTCCCTTATTTCTGATTGCAATTTGTCTTTCAAATTGTGTTGGTAGCCTCTGTCCATCATCAACCATCAAGCGTTCTTTTGAATTTTGAAACACTTTCCTCAAACTCTTTTGACAAATCGGTGGGTGACAAGCCGCAAAATGTGTGCTGGAAGGTTTCTGTAATCTTTACATCAAGGATAACTTTTTCGTTTAATCTTGTGCCTTTGTATACAACTGTGTCTAAAAACATTGTCTCAGTGAATTTCGGTGGTGAATTTAATAGCAGGATCATGCAACTTTGCTTCTTCGAAGAAAGTTACGATGTCTGGTTTAAAGACGGTTTAGCTGCTTAGACTTTGTTAGCCTGAGTACCAGGCCTTCCTAAGGGGCTAGGGGAGAGGAGATTTGAGATGGGGGAGGGGGGAGGGGCTTCCATCTTTCCCCTTTTCTCCAGAAACGCCTGATACTCAGGCTAAGACTTTGTGTTTCAATATATGACATGAAAATGTTGGCAGAGGAAAGTGCTGTCTTTGTGCCCATCGCGGTACGGTGGGTTTGGAGGTAGAGCTTTCCATTGAACGGGAAAGAATTTTCTTTGAGGATTAATTTAAGCATTTGTCGCATATAATGTTTAGGACTAGGCGGGTTGTAGAAATTTTTGGCATACGCTCTGCAAACCGATTTCAATATCCTCGTTTTGTGGTACTGACTTGTAAAAAGACTTGTGACATGGTATCTTGGGTTACTTCTTAGAAAGGTAGGAAAAATACAATATACTCTTCTTTCTAAAAAAAATATAGATAATGTCAGTCCATGTCGGTAGTCGGTTAATAATTTTCCTGTCGGTAGTCGGTAATTTTTTTCGCGTTTTGTCGGTAGTCGGTAATATTTTTTGCCCTTTGTCGCTAGTCGGTTAACCCCATTCACACTCTCTAAATAATGACCTAACTCGCGTTAGTGACTGGCTTCTTGCAAATAAGTTAAGCTTAAATGTCACTAAAACGGAGTATATGTTCTTAACAACTACCTTAAGCTTCAAATTATCTAACTTAGGAAGAGACTTTCCAATTAAGATTGGCAACAATCATGTTAAACGAGTCCAAGCAACAAAATATTTAGGAATTCACTTAGATGAAAATCTTAAATGGAACGAGCATGTTGACAAACTTTGTTCAAAAGTCAATCGATCCATCAGTGGTCTAAAACAGACATGCACGTGATTATGTACCATTAGATATTCTAAATCCTATTTACAAATCTCTTATCCAGCCTGTGTTCGACTACTGCGACGTTGTTTGGGACAATTTAGACCAGGGACTTGCCACTAGGATCCAGAAATTACAAAATCGTGCTGCAAGCATAATAACCTTTCAAGGTTATGACGTTCGTTCAGCACAAATACGAAAACAACTAAACTGGGAAGAGCTTGCCTCAAGGCGTCAAAGGCACTTAAGTCTATTAATGTATGATACAGTGAATGGAAATGTACCTAGTTACTTAAGCAATCTTTTCTCGAATGTCTGTGAGAACAACCCTTAGAAGTCTATGCTAAGAAATACGGAATATAATGTTGTACTGGACCACGTTCCAAAAACAGAATATTATAAAGGGTCTTTCTCATACAGAGGAGGAATGCTGTGGATTTCATTACCAAATGACATAAAAGCGTCCGAATCTAAAGCTATCTTTAAAAGAAAACTGGCTAGTAGGCAGGCAAACTGTTGACTACATTTTACTATATTTTATTATTTGTACATATTTTTAGTGTAGTAGTACAGTATTTACTTCTGTTTCTATACGGCTTTCATGTAAAGAAGTCATGTAACTTATGAAATTACCGTATTCAAATAAAAGTGAATCAATCAATCAATCAACCTTAAGTGCTCCTAAATACTTAACAACAGAACAGAACATAGTCAAGGCTCATTATTTGTTTTATGATACAGAATCCGTTAAATTCTCCGTGGATTGCTTTCTAATTTTCAAAACAAACTTTTGGCAGACTGCGTGACAGCTTTAGTTGTTTCTTATTTTATACCCTCAATTAAAGCACACTTTTCAACCAATCAGAGCGCGCGTTATACCTGAACTTTACTATACTGGCAGTGTCAATATGATAATATCTGAGTAGCGTAAAAATTCCAGTGGAAAATGTAAGTTGGCTGATACTATCAAAGAGAATCGACTTTTCTGAGAGTCTAAAGATAAAGACGCAGCAAATGAAATTATTTCCTTTCTACTGATTTCACGTCAAATTACCTCTTGTTTATGACGATCAATCGATCGCAGCAAGTTAAAATATTTCTTTGTGATTGATTTTAGAACATGTCCAGAAATCTCGCACATCAGACTTCGTGCGACTTACATTCAGGCTGTTTCGCAATGGCTTTTTCTGCTGGTTTTTACTGTGATTCCCGGGCTCATAATGTTCGGAAAGTTCGAGTGGTCCAATACATAGCCGTTTATGGTCAAATAAAAGCAGCTGACCAAAAATACTGCTAAAAGCAAAGATGGTGGAAAAAATTCTGCGAAACAAGCTTTCGAACGAGAGGTTTTGGAGCCAAATACGGACGCCCTTAAGGGACATCGATGTTAATACTTAATTGAGAGTTTGTCTTTTGAAAATAGGAGTTTGTTTTATCGAATATCGGAGTTTGGTTTTTGAAAATCAGAGTTTATTTTTTGACAATCGGAGTTTGTTTTTTGAAAATCGGAGTTTGTTGTTTTGAAAATCGGGGTTTGATTTTTGGAAATCGGAGCTTTTTTTTTATGAAAACCCGAGTATTGGCCCCAGATTCTGCTCTGTGCTTCTGCTCTTGAGTTGGAACAAAATCAGTGACGGATCCAGGGGAGGGGCCCGGGGGACCTGCCCCCCCTTATTTTTAGACCGAACTGAGGCCTGAGACCGAGAGACCGCCCCTCTCCCCCTTATCTGAAGGTCTGGAAGATCTATTTAAGTCTTTAAAACTTCGTATACGTGCTTGTTAAGTATTTAATGATTAATCTTGACAAGCACTTAACTCTCTCTTTGCACGAGTCTTCTGACCTGGCTGTCAGCCATCTTGATTGAAATTTCTTGATACTTAAGATGAGCAGAGACTGGAGCAAAAGTTAAAAACAAACTCCGGTTTCAAAAAACAAACTCCGATTCAACGATAAAAACAAACTCCGATTTTCAAAAAACAAACTCCTATTTTCTATAAAAACAAAGTCCGATTTTCAAAAAACAAACCCCGATTAAGCATTAACATCGATGTCCCTGAGGCTTCCGTCCAATTTAGATGATTTTTGGCCGAGATATTGTAGAGCGATGGCCTTGGATTTAAGCCGTAGAGTAGAAGCGTTTTTGCAAATAGAACTTACTCCAAATTTTTCAAACGTGGGAAGGAAGTATATGCTTTTTCAGTAGACAAAAAAAGTCACGAGCGAAAGAGAGAAATGAATTTTTAAGCGGGACCTCTTAGAATTTCCCAACGGAATGATCATTAATTACTGAAGAAAAGAGGTTATACAAAGTGGCAGTGCTCCATTTGCAAAGGAATGATCTTGAAGACAAAGGTAATTTTTTCGTATTTTTATTTCCATGCTGGGGAGGGCGAGATTTGCAGATAGTAGTTTAAGTTTGTCAAAACTAAGATCTAAATAAGTCAGCCTTTCAGTCTCCAGCGGGTATTAGTTTTCAGGTACATCGCACAACATGCTGTATTGCAAATTATTTTATTTATCCCACATTTCGTTGTAAAATTTCCATTGTTTAATACTGTTGGAATTTTTTCTAAGTGTCCACTGGTACTGCGCGTGCGTGAAATCAAATTCTGGTCATTAAAACTTCAAAACTTCCTGTTTCTAGCGATCGGTCGTATAACATATGCCTTGGACTCCTTTGCATTATAATTTGAACAACACGGGAGCTTCTTTTGATTGTTTGACTTGGCCATAAGCACATCACCCTGAGTCCTTTATTCGTGACTGAATCCTACAGGGATGCTTGATTACTACGCGAAAAAAAAAGCGTCATAATGACTGTAACACAACAACTACAACGAGCGGCCCAAACATACAGTGTCGATCAAACACATGTCTTTGTACACAGGGGGTACCTGTCCCCATGGCACTATGGGAAAACTCTGAAAACTTCAAGCCGAGGTTAAACGTTTTATTGTGTGATGTCATGGTCTCTCCAACGGAGTGTCTGGAAACGGTCCAGTTTCTGCTGAATATGTTGAGGCTTTTGATCACGTGACATTGAAGGTGCACCCATGCAAGCTATGTGTAGCTATGTGTGGCTATGTGTACGTATTAGGGGCTATCTGTTGCTATGTGTGTCCATGTGTGGCTATGCTTGGTTACGGGTGGCCATGTGTGGCTATGTGTACTTATGTGTGGGTATGTGTTGCTAGGTGTACCTATGTGTGGCTATATGTGGCTATGTGTAGCTATATGTGCAGAGCCGCCCCCCCCCCCCCCTCCACCCCACTGGACCTGTTGATCCAGACACAGCAAGTACAAGTGCTAAAAATAGCGTTTTGGAGTGTAAAAAGTTGAATATTTTCTGGGGCAGGATAAACTGTTCGCCGATTGGGCACAATGATACAAAGCATTTTTTGTGCCCAATCAGGAGCCGGCATCTGCTGAATTTTTGGAAGTAGTTCGGTGAGAGTCGGTACCCGAGGGCTCTTTTGCCCGTACTTGCAAACTTTCGTCCCCGGCCTTTTCCGACCCGACTGACTGCCCCTGGGACTCCGAGGATGGTAATATCTTTGCTGGCTAGAAAAAAAAATCATTGATAATAGAGAACATGTGCCATTTCACTCATCATAGAATAGAGTTGGCCGAGGCAAATTTCTTAGGCCGGGACGACCAATCAGAAGCACTACCAAGATCGGGGTAGTGGCACGTCATCAGTATGGAATTTTAGCACTTGTTGCTAAGACCTCACGAGAAACCAGCGATGGCGTGGCAAAATATCTGCTGTTTTCTGAGGCTGACAAATGTTGGCTAGTTTTAGATCTAATTTTTCAAATCTATTTTGAAAGTTGGGACGTTTGTTACGTTTGTTTATAGTATCAAAGATAATCCGGCTAAATATATATGGAATTGACTTGGGCCTTGCTGCCAGTCAGCGGACCCATAAGTTTAATGAGTAGGACTGTGATGGTGTCGGTTTGTATGATGGATTAGCGGTATTTCCAAAGTCATATTTATATTTAGTTCTAGAACTTTTGTTTATCGCAGTTATTCCAATCCCGTGATCAGCATGTGCACAGCCTGAACCTCCACCACCAATCATCATGATAGATTTAAATACATATACTGGAGTTCGAAATCCATAGCTACACCAGAAGCCGATCTTGTTGCTGCCTTGGATGTTGCTACGACACTCAGCCTGTTGAAACCCGTCTGTTGTCTTAAACTGACCGTCATATTGAACCGTGCAGCTTTCTAGGCACGTACTTGTATGTCTGGACCAAATTTTGCCATTTCTAAAGTCGCCATAACTTGTGATTTTCGATCGAAATGTTTGTCCACCCAAACAGTTCCCTGTGGTCTGCAACAGTGGTGTATGACTGGAATCATCACTGCGCGTGATCCTAAACTCGCTGCCGCTGATCAACCAGAAAGCTGGTGAGATCATGTCCGTATTATTTGAAGGATCGCTTGTTGTTCCTATGGTAACGTTTTGGTCATACCACCAAAGTCTATCATCATTTATCCAGGACACTTTATCAAAGTTAGAAAATCTTGCAATAAGAGTCCATGGTTTACCTTTGGCTGTGACGTCACAATAGACCTGCAGATAAAGAGTTAATTTTTATCTATTAATTTTTTTTCCGGGGCATATTCCCTATAATGGCCTATACGGGGAGGCTCCTCCTCCAGTAAGGGGTACCTATTACAGGCCTCAGGGTGGGGAATCTGTTATTTCAGTTAATGAAAGGGCCAAAAGAGGAAACAAATGTATTTTATCGTTGTGAGACAGTCAGGGAAACGTTCTGGTTTTTTGATTTATCATTAAAAAATACATTGCCTTTACAAAAGTTAAAAGGGATGCAAGGTTGTAAAAATTGGTATGTGAAAGGGATACCATTTGTCATTGTAAGGTATATGAAAGGGGGACCTTTTCTGTCAAAAATGATGAGTAAAAGGGAATGGGGTTGGATCTTGAGGGGGACCCTCCACGTATAAAACTTTATTGACTACCCCCCTTTTTTTTTCCCTAGGAAATAATCTTTCGATGTAAAAGTGGACCTGAATTGTTGACTGAATTATCTAGGCTGCCTGTGTTGCGTGAGAACCACCCTGATCGGTAATCATGAAAAAGTCAATAGCCCTCTAATAAAGCTTACCTCAAATTGTAGCGATTTCACTTTTAGCTGGTATATTCCAGCTGTTGTAACAGCTTCACATGACGAGTGTTGAACTGAACAAAAATAGTAAAACACTTTTGGAAAAAGATTGGAATGCACCGCAATATCACAGGTCGCACACTGTTTATATTATCAGGGGCACCCAAAGACGGTTTCCCCCTAATCCACTGAAAACACTTTTTGAGCTACCCAGAGTACTTATAGATCTCTAGGAATGCATTCTAAGCGGAGCTATAAAATTTGTATCTGTTCGGTCATCCTAGCAGAACTTGAGTCTTTTCGAAATTACAAGGCTTCAGTTTCCCGAAAATTTTAGATTCAATGCAACGTATTACGAAAGTGAGAATTTTACTGATTCCTTTCTCCAACACATTTTTGAGTCCGAAAAATTTAGGTTTCCTTTCTTCTACGAAAAATAGCCTAATCTGGGGAGTGAAATTTGAAAAATTAAACTTTAGAAAATCGTAGGGAATTTATTAGATAGGGTTCGAAAATTGTACAGGAATGGAACGGTCATCTATAAATTTTTAGCCATCCTCAGCAGAAGAAAATTCTAGGCAACCGGGGGTCCTCAACAAATTTTTATACCTGGATGCTCCGCCTCAAGGTCCAACACTCATCATTTTTGACAGAAATGGACCCCTTTCATATACCTTATAATAACAAATGGTACCCCTTTCACATAACAATTTTTACAAGTCTGCATCTCCGAACAGATATTTTACAGAAAACAGTCGTTGTGTGCCCCTGTATTATGTTAGCCTCGGTCTTTGCCAACTTTTGTGATATGTTTACTTTGCTCAATCGATTTCAGCGCAGCCTGTGTGCATGGGCTGGTTTCTTTAAGGCTGGAAGGGAGAAATCTCAAGTAACATCTCGCGTGCGGCAAGGGGAGAAAAGGACTTCCCCTCGCCTGGCCTTTAAAAAACCTAATAATAACCTTTTGCAAGTTCGAATTTTCTGTCGAACATAATTCAGAGATAAATGTGTGAAATATAATGACATGTCATTATAGTTGTCACGTCCTCTGTGATTGAAGCGAAATCCTAATAATGTAGCAGAGTTTTTTGGTCGCAAAAAAGCTATACTTATAATAAAGTCTATTAGCTTTTAGGAATATAAGACAAAAGGGAACCTTTAAACTAAAACGCTTAAAATAGGAACCTAAGAGAACTGACATGAAAAAATCACTGTACAACAACAACAAAAACAACAACAACTATTACTACTACTACTACTACTGTTATTACTACTCCTACTATTAGCACAACTGATTGTAATATAGAGATATAACCGCTTAAACTGTATAGAAATATTGCCATACCAGTATAAATTTCTAAATGATAATGAAAAACAAATAACGATCTCGCTGTGAATAAAATTACATAGTATAGGCTTACCCAGTTCGCATCTTTCTCCTCCCCATGGCTGTTTGCATGAACAAGCAAAAGTTTCCTTTTCTTGGTCAAAAATACAAGAACCTTTATTCAAGCATCCGTTCATAAGACAACCCTGCCGAAAACGAAAAAATAAATATCCAACTGATATGATTCTACAACCAAAGCATTTAGCCTTTTATCTATCATTCAGAGAGTTTAAATTTTTGCAGAGATCTTTTTAATTATCTAGTAACGGAAAAGAGAAGAGAAAATCTTTTTGAGGATTGAAAATTAAACTTAACATGTAAATTTCAGATATGTTTTTCTTTTCTCAGCATAGGGAACACGGTACAGCGACTCGTCGTTTGCAACCCTAACCCTAACTCTAACCTACGAGCAGTCCCTATTTTTTTCAGGGATAGTAAAGCGAGCGAAAGGCGAGGGCGCGTGTTCGCTAGGGGTGATTTTCATGCGCGTTTCGCTCGCTCTTCTATCTCTGAGGAAAAATGGGTACACCCGTAGTCTACCCTAACCCTAACCCTTCAAGTAACACAAAAATTTGTAACAGCTATTCAATATCATGTCATTAAATATAAATTTGGGAAAGACCAGCCGCGCTGTCATAGGAAAGTAAAGTTATATGAAAGTAATTCGTAATTCGCTTGCTATGAACCAAAGCTAGTCAAGATCATGTTGTGACTGTGTCTCTCGAACCCCTCATCATACCAAGAAAGCAGAAAGGGACGAACACTAAACGTAACAGTGTTTTACACATTGACCAAGGCAACGTTTAGATCTTCTTACCTTAAGGAACATTGTAAAGGTAGTGCCTAGTTGTTGAGTAAGCTTGCTGGTATCGTCGTTTATTGCAGAGAGGTCGTGCTTGTTGAGTTCACAATTTCCACTGCTACTTTTTTCAAGGAGGGCCTCTTTGAAGTTGATAGAGGTACACCAGGGGTGTCTTAAACACTCCTGAACGCATGACATGAGACTAGGCGAATTAGTTTGTTTAGCAACTTGACCTGCAAAATACTTGTTTTCTCTGATTATTAAGTAGCCAGATCTGTAGTTTTCGTCTGCTGCAATTACCGTCGCAGCTATGCAACAACTGATGAGTGAAAGAAGCATGTTACACGAGACTTTCCGAACTAAATGTTGTTGGTAGTGGTGTTATAGGTGAGATATTAATTGTAAAGTTGTCATTTATAATCGTGTAGAATTTACATTGGGTTCTTAGATCTCACTTAGCAGAAGTCGATAATCGAAACTTGATTGACGTGTTTTAAAGTTTGTTACATCTCATTTTATTAAAACTAAACTAAATAAAATTGCGAGGGAATCATTTTTGTTCTTCGAAAGTGATTTGAGTAAGATAGATAAATTAAAAGATAATTAGGGTGTAATGTTGTCAATATAGCCGAGGGAGACCCTCTACAGATAGGAAACATTTTAAAAAATTATTATTTCATGGCAAACCCCTAGCCACTGACATATGTTGTGCAAATTGTAAGAATATATTTTTATTGCGTTTTATGCAAAATGTTTGGCAAACATGCCAAATTTTTAGCGTTAGCTTAAGCTGATTTATTTAAGAAACACATATCATGTTGCAATTAAACAAGCTGATTAAACAAGGCGAACCGTTGTTCACTAACTGTGCAAGCTGCTGGCTAAACATTTTTAGCATAACATAGATAATAGTAATGTGTTTTTTATTGGGCCAATATCACCACCACACTGTCCTAAGTGTAAATTTGAAAGAACTTACAAGCCATTGCTATGACAATAAAGAAGACTTGACTGTGTTCTGATCTGTTGTAGAGCACGTACGAGAAGTGGCTGGAGCACGATAGAAGTGTAGGGGGTATTACGAGACGTAGTCGAGTGTTTCTCCCGACTGCATATTGAAGAGCTGCATACTGCTTCAACATGCAGTCTCCCGCTGCACATTGAAGAGCTTCGACTAATTATGGCTGATCAGTGTCTTGATCTGCTAGCTGTTAATGAGACTAGACTCGATTCTACAATAACTGACAACTTGGTTCATATGAAATAAATGATAATTCCCAATAACGAGTTTGGAATGTTAAGTGTTGATATTAATAAAAAGCCTAATATTAAAGCTTTTAACGTAACTGCGGCCTACAGGCCCCCTAGCTGTACGGTTGTCTTCTTTGAAGCTTTAGAAGCTATTGTCCCCATTATTGACGTGGAATCTAAGGAACAAATTATTAGGCGATTTAATTTGCAACTATCTATCGGATAGAAATAACATGTACCTGTCTCAGTTAAAGCAATTAAGTTCGATCCATCAGTTTCAACAACTAATCAATGAACCTACTAGAATCACGCCAAATTCTAGTACACTTATTGATATAATATTATCAAATGAACCCTCAAGGATTTTAAAATCAGGAGTGGTGCATATGTGATTAAGTGACCATAGTATGGTCTATGCAGTACGTAAGTTTGCCATTTCATCTAAAAACACTCCTAAACATGTGACCACTCGTTCTTTTAAAAACTTTAATACAAGTGCTTTCAGAGATGACCAAAGTCAGCGCCCGGGGATAGCATACGAAATTGCACTACTCCCGATGAAATGGTTGAAAATATGGGAAAATATGTTTTTAAAAATAGCTGACGCTCATGCGCCCATAAGAACACGGCTAGTAAGAAATAAAAAATCTCCTTGGATTACTGCTGAGGGAGCTGATATCTGGTCGAAACAGACTGAAAAGGCAGGCTATATTAACAAAACAGCCAACTATCTGGGATAAATATACAAAAGAAAGAAATAGAATAAATAATCAGATTAAAATGGCAAAAGCGAATTATTATAAATCAGAAGTGGAACAAAATGTGGGTAACCCGAAGGAAATATGGAGGACAATCAATGAGTTAACTGGTAATTCTTCAATAAGTGAACTAAAAAGTGGTGATAATTCCTTAACAAAACCCGCAGAAATGTGTGAGATTTTAAATGACCATTTTACACCTAGTGGAAATACAAGTTTTGACTCATACATAAAGCCTGTTTCCACGACTTTCAATTTACAACATACCTCTGCCACTGAAGTTTTAAAGTTACTAGGTAAATTATCTCCGAACAAGGCCACTGGCCTTGATAACATCTCATGTCGGCTTCTAAAAGAAGCCGGCCCAATTATTGCCAGTTCTTTAGCCTGTATCATAAACAAAACCATAGATACTGGCTTCTTTCCTTCACAGTGGAAAGTGGCTAAAGTATTTCCTTTGTATACAAAGGATGATCTGTCTTGTCAGCCATTTCTAAGATTTGTGAAAGGGTAGTCTACGATCAACTATCACTTAAATTCAAATGGCATGTTAACAAAAAAACAGTCTGGAATTCGTTCCCTTCACTCTACAGTGACAGCGTTGTTACATTTAACAAATAATTGGTATCTTAACATTGACCAAGGCCTGACCAATTTGATTGTGCTTCTCGATCTTGCCAAAGCCTTTGATACCGTTTCACATAATATTTTATTAAAAGAGCTTGAGCTCTATGATCTGAAGGGTGTAACGCTCGACAGGTTTTCATCGTACCTATCAGATAGGTGACAGCAGTGTGTAGTAGAGGGCTGTGTATCTAAGCCCCAGTTGATAAGTTGTGGAGTTCCACAGGGTTCAATTTTAGGCCCTTTGTTGTTTTTAATATATATTAATGATCTCCCTGGATGTCTTCTCTATACCAAAGCACACATGTATGCCGATGATACCACGATATATGCGTCCTCTGTATCCACTGCTGAACTATATGCCAAGGTAAATAATGACCTAACTCGCGTTAGGGGTTGGCTTCTTGCAAATAAGTTAAGCTTAAATGTCACTAAAACGGAGTACATGTTCTTAACAACTACCTTCAAATTATCTAACTTAGGAAGAGACTTTCCAGTTAAGCTTGGCAACAATCATTTTAAACGAGTCCAAGCAACAAAATATTTAGGAATTCACTTAGATGAATGGAATGTTCTTAAATGGAACGAGCATGTCGACAAACTTTGTTCAAAAGTCAATCGATCCACTAAAACAGGCAAGTGATTATGTACCATTAGATGTTCTAAACACTATTTACAAATCTCTTATCCAGCCTGTGTTCGACTACTGCGACGTTGTTTGGGACAATTTAGACCAGGGACTTGCCACTAGGATCCAGAAATTACAAAATCGTGCTGCACGCACGATTTAAGGCACTTAAGTGAATGGAAATGTACCTAGTTACTTAAGCGATCTTTTCTCGAATGTCGGTGAGAACAACCCTTAGAAGTCTATGCTAAGAAATACGAAATATAATGTTGTACTGGACCACGTTCCAACAACAGAATATTATAAAGGGTCTTTCTCATACAGAGGAGGAATGCTGTGGAATTCATTACCAAATGACATAAAAGCGTCCGAATCTAAAGCTATCTTTAAACGAAAACTGGCTAGTAGGCAGGCAAACTGTTGACTACATTTTACTATATTTTATTATTTGTACATATTTTTAGTGTAGTCGTACAGTAGTTACTTCTGTTTCTATACGGCTTTCATGTAAAGAAGTCATGTAACTTATGAAATTACCGTATTCAAATAAAAGTGAATCAATCAATCAATCAATCTTGAGTGCTCCTAAATACTTAACAACAGAACAGAACATAGTCAAGGCTCATTAATTGTTTATGATACAGAGTCCCTTAAATTCTCCGCGGATTGCTTTCTAATTTTCAAAACAAACTTTTGGCAGACTGCGTGACAGCTTTAGTTGTTCCTTATTTTATACCCTCAATTAAAGCACACTTTTTCAACGAATAAGGGCGCGCGTTCTACCTGAACTTTACTATACTGGCAGTGTCAAGATGATAATATCAGTAGCGTAAAAATTCCAGTGGAAAATGTAAGTTGGCTGATACTATCAAAGAGAAACTTTGACACTGATCTAGGAAGTGAGGCAGGTATCGAATAAACAAGTTTTAAGTGTTTTGACAAAACACGACTTTTTTGAGAGTCTAAAGATAAAGACGCAGCAACTGAAATTATTTCCTTTCTACTGATTTCACGTCCATTTACCTCTTGTTTATGACGATCAATCGATCGCAGCAAGTTAAAATATTTCTTTGTGATTGATTTTAGAACATGTCCAGAAATCTCGCACATCAGACTTCGTGCGACTTACATTCAGGCTGTTTCGCAATGGCTTTTTCTGCTGGTTTTTACCGTGATTCCCGGGCTCATAATGTTCGGAAAGTTCGAGTGGTCCAATACATAGCTGTTTATGGTCAAATAAAAGCAGCTGACCAAAAATACTGCTAAAAGCAAAGATGGTGGAAAAAATTCTGCGAAACAAGCTTTCGAACGAGAGGTTTTGGAGCCAAATACGGAAGCCCTTAAGGGACATAGATGTTAATGCTTAATTGAGAGTTTGTCTTTTGAAAATAGGAGTTTGTTTTATCGAAAATCGGAGTTTGGTTTTTGAAAATCAGAGTTTATTTTTTGACAATCGGAGTTTGTTTTTTGAAAATCGGAGTTTGTTGTTTTGAAAAACGGCGTTTCTTTTTTTTGAAAACCGGAGTTTTTTGTTTTGAAAATGGGAGTTTGTTTTTTTGAAAATCGGGGTGTGATTTTTGGAAATCGGGGCCTTTTTTTATGAAAATCCGAGTATTGGCCCCAGATTCTGCTCTGTGCTTCTGCTCTTGAGTTGGAACAAAATCAGTGGCGGATCCAGAGGAGGGGCCCGGGGGACCTGCCCCTCCCCTTATTTTTAGACCGAACTGAGGCCTGAGACCGAGAGACCGCCCCCCTCCCCCTTATCTGAAGGTCTGGAAGATCTATTTAAGTCTTTAAAACTTCGTATACGTGCTTGTTAAGTATTTAATGATTAATCTTGACAAGCACTTAACTCTCTCTTTGCACGAGTCTTCTGACCTGGCTGTCAGCCATCTTGGTTGAAATTTCTTGGTACTTAAGATGAGCAGAGACTGGGGCAAAAGTTAAAAACAAACTCCGGTTTTAAAAAAACAAACTCCGATTTAACGATAAAAACATACTCCTATTTTCAAAAAACAAACTCCTATTTTCTATAAAAACAAAGTCCGATTTTCAAAAAACAAACTCCGATTAAGCATTAAGTAATGATCCAGGTAAGAAGGAAAGCAATTTCTATTGTTGTGGCGCAATACGCTTTCCTCACATAGAAATGTTTTCATTTTTACGCAGAGAGTGCATAAATCTACAAAAAGGCTGTTTACGAAAGAAAATGTATTTAAACTGCACTTTTAAAGGGTGTATTTTTGTGTTAAAACATTTCGACCAATCACAAGAGTTGCAAACAATGGCCAAGAAATGTTCACAATTTTACATGATCCGCACATACGATTTCTGTGTTACTTAGACTCAGACGAGATTTTGTTATAAGGAAGTTGGATAGAAAAAGAAGGATTGATGTACATGCTGCTTTGCGAAGATTTCGTAAAATTTGATGTTTAAACCAATCAGAACCTTAGTAGAGACAATAGTAAAGTTAGCACCTTTTTGCATTCCGACGTGTTCACTGCGTTTTGGTCCTTTCCTTCTTATCTGGACCATTACTTAACATTGATGTTCCTGGGGCTTTGGTACAATTTAGATAATTTTTGGCCGAGATATATGTAGAGCGATGCTCTTGGATTTAAGCCGTAGAGTAGAAGCGCTTTTGCAAATAGAACTTACTCCAAATTTTTCAAACGTGGGAAGGAAGTATATGCTTTTTCAGTAGACAAAAAGGCTCACGAGCGAAAGAGAGAAACGAATGTTTAAGCGAGACCTCTTAGAGTTTTCCAACGGAATTATCATTAATTACCGAAGAAAAGAGGTTAATCAGAGTGGTAGTGCTCAATTTGCAAAGGAATGATCTGGAAGACAAAGGTAATTTTTTTGTATTTTTATTTCCATGCTGGGAAGGGCGAGATTTGCAGATAGGAGTTTAAGTTTGTCAAAACTAAGATCTAAATAAGTCAGCCTTTCAGTCTCAAGCGGCTACTAGTTTCCAGGTACATCGCACAACATGCTGTATTGCAAATTATTTTATTTATCTCACATTTCGTTGTAAAATTTCCTTTGTTTAATACTGTTGGAAATTTTTCTAAGTGTCCACTGGTACCGCGCGTGCGCGAAATCAAATTCTGGCCATGCAAACTTCAAAACCTCCTGTTCCTGGCGATCGGTCGAACTCAGAAGAAACTGTTCGCCCATTGGGCACAATAATACAAAGCATTTTTTGTACCCAATCAGGAGCAGGCATCTGCTTGAATTTTTGGAAATAGTTCGGTGAGAGTCCGTACCCAGGGGCTCTTTTGCCCGTACTCGCAAACTTTCGTCCCTGGCCTTTTCCGACCCAACTGACTGCCCCTGGGTCTCCGGGGATGGTAATATCTTTGCTGGCTAGAAAAAAAATCATTGATAATAGAGAACATGTGCCATTTCCCCCCCGGGGGGGGGGGGGGTTACTCCCACATATGGGCTTTATAGGTACGTGCCGCGGAAGAGGGTTTGGTTTTTGAGGTTCTCGGTCCTTAAATAGGGTATCTTTTTTGACCCTTTTGTTTCTGTGTCCCTGGTGTGGTCCTTAGATAGGGTAGCTTAATTGTATTATCTAATACTGGGGTGTGAAAACGCCCGCCTAAACGAACATTTTTTTTTTTAACTAGGCTTATTCTAGTATTTGAAGCTTGATGCTATACATCCAATGTTACAGAGAAGAAATAAAGTTTTCCTTTTCATGCTATTAATAATTTTGTTTTTTTCCTTGAATAGGGTGTCATTTTTCGGCTTTCGTCCTTAAAAAGAGTATCAGTTTTCGCTTTCTTAGTCCTTAAATAGGGTTAGGGTTCACGAACCTTCGCGGCACACCACTATCCAAAATTCGCGGGAGTACCCCCCGGGCATTTCATTCATCATAGAATAGAGTTGGCTGAAGCAAATTTCCTCGGCCGGGACGACCAATCAGAAGCACTACTAAGATCCGGGTAGTAGCACGTCATCAGTATGGAATTTTAGCACTTGTTGCTCAGACCTCACGAGAAACCAGCGGTGGCGTGGCAAAATATCTGCCGTTTTCTGAGGCTGACAAATGTTGGCTAGTTTTAGATCTAATTTTTCAAATCTATTTTGAAAGTTGGGACGTTTGTTCCGTTTGTTTTATGGTATAAAAGATAATCCGGCTAAAAATATATGGAATTGACTTGGGCCTTGCTGCCAGTCAGCGGATCCATAAGTTTAATGAGTAGGATCGGGATGGTGTCGGTTTGTATGATGGATTAGCGGTATTTCCAAAGTCATATTTATATTTAGTTCTAGAACGTTTCTTTATCGCAGTTATTCCAATCCCGTGATCAGCATGTGCACAGCCTGAACCTCCACCACCAATCATCATGATAGATCTAAATACATATACTGGAGTTCCAAATCCATATCCACACCAGAAGCCGATCTTGTTGCTTCTTTGGATGTTGCCTACACTGCACTCAGCCTGTTGAAACCCGTCTGTTGTATTGTACTGTCCGCCATATTGAACCGTACAGCTTCCCTTGCACCTGTGTTTGGACGAAAACTTGCCATTTCTAAAGTCGCCATAACTTGTGATTTTTGATCGAAATGTTTGTCCACCCAAACAGTTCCCTGTGGTCTGCAACAGTGGTGTATGACTGGAATCATCACTGCGCGTGATCCTAAACTCGCTGCCGTTGACCAACCAGAAAGCTGGTGAGATCATGTCCGTATTATTTGAAGGATCGCTTGTTGTTCCTATGGTAACGTTTTGGTCATACCACCAAAGTCTATCATCATTTATCCAGGACACTTTATCAAAGTTAGAAAATCTTGCAATAAGAGTCCATGGTTTACCTTCGGCTGTGACGTCACAATAGACCTACAGATAAAGAGTTAATTTTTATCTATTAATTTTTTTTCCGGGGCATATTCCCTACAATGGCCTATATGGGGAGGCTCCTCCTCCAGTAAAGGGTACCTATTACAGGCCTCAGGGTGGGGAATCTGTTATTTCAGTTAATGAGAGGCCCAAAAGAGGAAACAAATGCATTTTATCGTTGTGACACAATCAGGGAAACATTCTGGTCTTGTGATTTATCATTTAAAATACATTGCCTTTAAAAGTTAAAAGGGATGCAAAGTTGCAAAAACTGGTCTATGAAAAGGGGTACCATTTGTCATTATAAGGTATATGAAAGGGGGACCTTTTCTGTCGAAAATGGTGGGTAAAAAGGGAAAAGGGTTGGACCTCGGGGCGGAGCCTCCCCGGATAAAACTTTGTTGAGTACCCCCCGGTTTTTTCCCTAGGAAATAATCTTTCGCTGTAAAAGTGGACCTGAATTGTGGACTGAAATATCTAGGCTGTCTGTGTCACGTGGTCACGATGCACCATCGCGTTATTTACGCTTGAAAGAGTTTGCTTACGCACTCAAAATCATAGATTTAACACTAAGAACCACACTGATCGGTAATCATGAAAAAGTCAATAGCCCTCTAATAAAGCTTACCTCAAATTGTAGCGATTTCACTTTTAGCTGGTATATTCCATCTGTTGTAACAGCTTCACATGACGAGTGTTGAACTGAACAAAAATAATATAGCACTTTTGGAAAAAGATTGGAATGCACCGCAATATCATAGGTAGCACACTGTTTATATTATGAGGGGCACCCAACGACGGGTTCCTCCTAATCCACTGAAAACACTTTTTGAGCTACCCAGAGTACTTATAGATCTCTAGAAATGCATTCTAAGCGGTGCTATAAAATTTGTCTCTGTTCAGTGATTCTAGGAGAACTTGAGTCTTTTCGAAATTACATGGCTTCAGTATTATTTTCCCGAAGATTTTATATTCAATTTAAGGTGAATACGAAAGTGAGAATTTTACTGATTCCTCTCTCCATCACCTCTTTGAATCCGAAAATTCAAGGTTTCCTTTCTTCTACGAAAAGTAGCCTAACCTGGGGGGTGAAATGTGAAAAATAAAAAAAAATCGTATGGAATTTATTAGATAAGCTTCGAAAATTGTATAGGGAATGGAGCGGTCATCTGTAAATTTTTAGCTGTCTTGAGCAGAAGAAAATTCTAGGCAGCATCTGCCTCTCCGAACAGATATTTTACAGCAAACAGTCGCTGGGTGCCCCTGTATTATGTTAGCCTCGATCTTTGCCAACTTTTGTGATATATTTACTTTGCTCAATCGATTTCAGCGCAGCCTGTGTTGCATGGGCTGGTTTCTTTAAGGCTGGAAGGGAGAAATCTCAAGTAAGATCTCGCGTGCAAGGGCAGAAAAGGACTTCCCCTCGCGTGTGTGGCCTTTAAAAAACCTAATAATAACCTTTTGCAAGTTCAAATTTTCTGTCGCAGATAATTCAGAAATAAATGTGTGAAATATAATGACATGTCATTTTTAGTTGTCACGTCCTCTGTGATTGAAGCGAAATCTTAATGAAGTCTATTATAGCTTTTAAGAATATAGGACAAAAGGGAACCTTTAAACTAAAACTCTTACTGAATAGGAACCTAAGAGCACTGACATAAAACCATCACTGTACAAAAACAGCAAAAACAACAACTATTACTACTACTGCTGCTGCTACTACTACCGTTATTACCACAACTGATTGTAATATAGACATATAACCGCTTAAACTGTAAGGAAATATTGCCATACCAGCATAAATTTCTAAATGATAATGAAAAACAAATAACGCTCTCGCTGTGAATAAATTACATAGTATAGGCTTACCCAGTTCGCATCTTTCTCCTCCCCATGGTTGTTTGCATGAACAAGCAAAAGTTTCCTTTTCTTGGTCAAAAATACAAGAACCTTTATTTAGGCATCCGTTCACAAGACAGCCCTGCTGGAAACGAAAAAAAAATATCCAACTGATATGATTCTACAACCAAAGCTTTTAGCCTTTTATCTATCATTCAGAGAGTTTAAATTTTCGCAGAGATCTTTTATCTACGGAAAAGAGAAGAGAAAATCTTTCAGTTGAGGATTGAAAATTAAACTTAACATGTAAATTCCAGATACGTTTGTTTTTCTTAGCATAGGTAACACCGTACAGCCACTCATCCTTCACAACCCTAACCCTAACCCTAGACTACAAGCAGTCCCCATTTTTCCTTAGGGATAGTAAAGCGAGCGAAAGGCGAGCGCGCGTGCTCGCGAGGGGTGATTTTCATGCGCGCTCGCGTTTCGCTCGCTCTACTATCCCTGAGGAAAAATGGGGACACCCGTAGTCTACCCTAACCCTAACCCTTCAAGTAATTCAAAAATTTACAACAGCTGTTCAATGTCATGTTATTAGATATAAATTTGGGAAAGACCAGCCGCGCTGCCATAGGATAGTAAAATGAAAGTAATTCGTAATGAACGCTTACTATGAACCAAAGCTATATCATGTTGTGACTGTATCTCTCGAAACCGCTCATCATATCAAGAGAGCAGAAAGGGGCGAAGACTAAACGTAACAGTGTTTTACACATTGACCAAGGCACAGGGGCAGCCAACGAGGATATAGTTCAAAACCACTTAACATAGCATTGCTGAACGTATTTTAGTATTCAAACGGTAGATATAGGCATATTTTTATCCCCTAAAAACTTTTCATCTGTTCGGATTTCCTAGCTGAAAGTTTAGTGATCCGAAAATTATAGGGATAAAAACTTACCTTAATTCTAGGTGGCCTTTTTTAGGGTCAAAATCCGTTAAAAATGGGTAATTATACCATTTTGTAGATGTTCGAAAATCCTAGGAGAGGCAGGCAAGCAAGAAATTTTACAACAAATGCTCCGAAAATTCCAGATCTCAAATCGTCCTCCGAACAGATATTTTCCCGAAAATTGCCGTTGGGTGCCCCTGAAGGCAACGTTTATAGCTTCTTACCTTAAGGAACATTGTAAAGGTAGTGCCTAGTTGTTGAGTAAGCTTTCCGGAATCGAAGTTTATTGCAGAGAAGTCGTGCTTGTTTAGTTCACAATTTCCACTGCTACTTTTTTCAAGGAAGGCCTCTTTAAAGTTGATAGAGATACACCAGGGGTGTCTTAAACACTCCTGAACGCATGACATTAGACTAGGCGAATCAGTTTGTTTAGCAACTTGACCTGCAAAATACTTGTTTTCCCTGATTATTAAGTAGCCCGATCTGTAGTTTTCGTCTGCTGCAATTACCGTCGCAGCTATGCAACAACTGATGAGTGAAAGAAGCATGTTACACGAGACTTTCCGAACTAAATGTTTATAGTGGTGGTGTACGTGAGATATTAAATGTAAAGTTGTCATTCTTAATCGTAGAATTTACATTGGGTTCTTAGATATCACTTAGCAGAAGTCGATAATCGAAACTTGATTCACGTTTCTTAAACTTTGTTACATCTCATATTATTAAAACTAAACTAAATAAAATTGCGAGGGAATCATTTTTGTTCTTCGAAAGTAATGTGAGAAAGACAGATAAATTAAAAGATAATTAGGGTGTAATGTTGTCAATATAGCCGAGGGAGACCCTCTACAGACAGGAAACATTTTAAAAAATTATTATTTCATGGCAAACCCCTAGCCACTGACATATATTGTGCAAACTGTGAGAATATATTTTTATTACGGTTTTATGATAAACGTTTGGCAAACATTCCAAATTTTTAGTGTTAGTTTAAGCTGATTTATTTAATAAACACATGTTACAATTAAATAAGCTGATTAAACAAGGTGAACCGTTGTTCACTAATTGTGCAAGCTGTTGGCTAAACATTTTTAGCATAACAAAGATAATAGTAATGTGTTTTTTATTAGGCCTCTATCACCACGCTGACCTAAGTGTAAATTTGAAAACAATTAAAGGCCATTGCTATAACAAATGAAGAAGACTTGACTGTGTTCTGATCTGTTGTAGAGCACGTACGAGAGGTGGCTGGAGCACGATAGAAGTGTAGGGGGAATCACGAGACGTAGGAAAGTGTTTCTCCCTACTTCTTGAGTGTTGTACAGTACCGCAAATGATCCCCAACCGCAAATGATCCCCAAAATGGACCGCAAATGATCCTCGACCGCAAGTGATCCCCAAAGTCGACCGCAAATGATCCCGTGAAAACTTGAGGAATGGAATGGATTTTATGGGACTGATTACAAAAAAGGACTGATTATAAAAAAGGAACCTTTTCTCGCGCCTTCTAAAGAAAAAGGGAAGGAGGACGCTACATCTCAGGTCAATTTATAGAAGGCGAAAAAAAGTAGAATAAATCTGAAAAGGATATGGTATCAACCGTATATAATTCTTCCTTTGTCAATTGCTTCAATTTTCTTTCAAGAACTGTTTCGTCGCTGAAAATTTAAGACAGGCAGGACATTACGCAGAAAAAAACTCTATTCAGTTTTAACGCCCAAGCTCAACTTGTCTACTGACGAATACAAAGCCGGGCACCCTCTACATAACATGAGCTTTAATGACTTTACTGATCTTTTTAGAAGTGTCGAATTAATTTTCAGAATATTTAGTTTTGATTTTTCTCTGACGTGTTAATTTTACGTGATAAACAGCAAGACATTGGTTCGTAACTTAGGAGTGCCCCAGGCCTGGGAGTGCCCGTTACGAAACAAGAAATGATTTGAAATAAACCCACGTCAAAATGCCCCCGAGTTTATCAATCACAGGTTTCGGTTTATTTTGAAAGAACAACTTGCTTACAGCTCATGAACATGTTGCGAATAGTTATATTGACGCTTATATGTATATCCATTTTTTGTGCCTTTGCTGCAGACAGTTACCAGGAATCTAAACCTGGTAACGAGAAACGCAAACCCGATGCATTAAGCGGTAGTTATCGCGTGACAAAACATCGTAGGAACCGTCAGGGGCACCCAACGGCAATTTTCGGGAAAATGTCTGTTCGGAAGACGATTTGAGATCTAGAATTTTCGGAGCATTTGTTGTAAAATTTCTTGCTTGCCTGCCTCCCCTATGATTTTCGAACATCTACAAAATGCAGGACAAAATGGTATACCGTAAAGTTCCGAAAATAAGCCCCTCCAAATAAAAGCCCCCCAAACTCGTAACGCAAAAAACCCTCCGTTAAATCGCCCCTCCAAATATAAGCCCCCGGGGGCTTGTACTTGGAAAATTGCCCTCAAATACAAAGTAAAACAAAGCAAAAATGGCAAATTTACTTGAAACTATAAGTCTAGCCCAATCGATTTTGAAACGGAAATTTCCCTCCGTGAATAAGCCCCTCCGAATATAAGCCCCTTAAAAAGGGCCTTTGAAAAATATAAGCCCCGGGGCTTATTTTCGGAATTTTACGGTAATTACCCATTTTTAACGGATTTTGACCCTAAAAAAGGCCACCTAGAATTTTCGGGAGCCTTTTCCTGGCTGAAATTTTCGAGAAGGTAAGTTTTGATACCTATAATTTTCGGATCACTAAACTTTCAGCTAGGAAATCCGAACAGATGAAAAGTTTTTAGGGGATAAAAATATGCCTATATCTATCGTTTGAATACTAAAGTACGTTCAACAATGCTAATGTTAAGTGGTTTTGAACTGTATCCTCGTTGGGTGCCCCTCAACCGTCACATTCACGGAAAGTCGCTTATAATTATTCGGATCCATGAGGCATTTTAAAGAAAATTAAACAACCTAAAACCCTTATTTAGCCGCAATGAAAAGCATCGCATTTCCAAAAGATGTCAAAGGAAATGCTCTTGCATTAAAGGACAAATCATGCCGACCAGAAACAACAATAACCGCAGAAAATGCGTGTCATGACCTCTCAGTATGAAATAAGCAGCAAAAATCACATTTACTCTGTCAAAACGTTTTCCTTCAGAGGTATAATCTACCGGTCAGAGAAAAATTCATTGGAACAAGCAGCATTTTGGCATGAGGCAAAAGTCTTGTGTTGCCTACCGACTTCGTTTTTACACTTGAATGATTTTTTTTTCAGTTAGTTTTTATTCATGTATTTATTTAAGAACTAAAATTTAGCGTTTAATCTAACTTTTTGTAATAATAATAAAATCGACACGATGATCCGCTTACTCGAGTCTAAGCCATTCCTATTTTTCTTTCGGGATCATTTGCGGTCGACTTTGAGGATCACTTGCGGTCGAGGATCATTTGCGGTCCATTTTGGGGATCATTTGCGGTCTCGGGATCATTTGCGGTTGGGGATCATTTGCGGTACTGTACAGTGCTCCTAAATACTTTACAACAGAACAGACCATAGTCAAGGCTTACTATTTGTTTTATGATCAGAATCAGGAGCCCATGTAAGAATTCGTTAAATTCCCCGCGGATTGCTTTCTAATTTTCAAAACAAACAGACTGCGTGACATGTTTAGTTGTTCCTTATTTTATACCCTCAATTAAAGCACACTTTTTCAACCTATCAGATTGCGCGCTATATCTGAACTTTATTATAAACAGTGTTAATTTAATAATATCAGTAGCGTAAAAATTCCAGAGGAAAATATAATTAGGCTCAGTCTATCAAAGAGAAACTTTGGCACTAATTTTGGAAGAGAGGCAGGTAACGAATAAACCGGCTTTTTGTGTTTCAACAAAACTGTGACGACTTAGTCTTTGAGACTTTAAACATAAGGACGTAGCAAGTTCAATTATTTCCTTTCTACTGATTTCACCTCAAATTGCCTCTTGTTTATGACGATCAATCGATCGCAGCAAATCTAGCCAATTTAGATGATTTTTTACCGAGACCTTGTAGAGCGTGGAGTAGAAGCGCTTTTGCAAATAGAATTGTCTCCAAATTTTTTAAACGTGGGAAGGAAGAATATGCTCTTTCAGTGGACAAAAAAACTCACGAGAGAAAGATGAGACTTTGTACCTGAAGTTTTAAGAGGGACCTCTTAGAGTTTCCCAACGGAATTGTCAAATGAGGAGGAGGAGGAGAAGGCCGGGTAATCAATAGAAATGTGGTGGTAGCGGTGGTGAAAAACAATAGAAATGTGGTGGTGAAGGAGGAAAACAATAAAAATGAGGAGGTGGGGTCGATGTGGTGGAGGAAAAATAGGAATAAAAATAAAATGAAAAGAAAAAAATTAATTGTAGAGGAGCAGGAGGCATGGGTAAGTAAAACATTGTCTTCCGTTCTAAAAAGAGCTATTTATGTTGCATTTAAGGCTGGTATAGCTTGCTTCTCAAAGATATTCTGGGAACCTGGATTTACCAGATTTGTCACGAGTACCCTGTTTAACCAGGCTAATTTTGCCCAGTTACTTCAAGCCTAGTTAAAACCCTTGTTAATTCAGTGCTTCAAGAGTCAGGTTTAGCCTGGTTTTCCTGGTTATTAAATGAGAAACCAGGCTAGCCAGAAAAACACTGGTATACCAGGATAACCTGGTTCATTGACTTACTTTAAGAGCCTGGTAAAGCCTGGTTTACCAGTCTTACCAAGCTAACCAGAAATACCCTGGTTAACTGCGGCTCGGTAAATTTACAACCACTAGCCACCTCCACTTCGGTGAATAATTGTTATTTATTAACCATAACCATAACACGCTGCCTACAAAGCCAATGCCCGCCACAATCCCGTACAGAGACCCTGTACTGTCGCAATTTGTAATAATCATCGCACTTTGTAATACCTGTCGCAATTTGTAATAATCATCGCACTTTGTAATACCTGTCGCAATTTGTAATAAATCCATCGCACTTTGTAATACCTGTCGCAATTTGTAATATACCGTGTCGCACTTTGTAATAAAAAAGCTGTCGCAATTTGTAACAACCGTCGATCGCACTTCGTAATAAACTAAGCTGTCGCAATTTGTAATAATTCCATCGCACTTTGTAATAACTTTTTGAGAGTAATTGAACTTACTTCGTCAACATTAATATAATGCCAAAATATGCATGGTACTTCATAAACAAAGATGATGACGTCTGCTGGCACGTAACACCTCCGCTCATTCAAACATTTAACTTTATTCACAGTCCTAAACATTTTTTTCAGATTAATGTTGATTAGTTATCTGACTTACGAAGTGCGGTACTCTTAAACCTTGCTATTGTACTAGGTGGTTTTCATTCAGTGGTTACCCGGCGGGTGTACTTCCTTATATGGCCAATACGGGGATGTGCCTCTAGACAGAGCATTGTCAGAGTACAGGATCTACACAGAGCTAGACACAAACGAACCATTATTAAAAAGCATTTAATTTCCGCAAATCGTAACATCCATCCTACATCATTCGAATAAGGACACCACGAGAGTTCAAGCTTTCCTTGTTAGATCTTATAACAGGTCGATACAACACGTTGTGCACCGTCCTTGTCTAACGCGCAATCTTAAAGAAGTAATAGTGGCTTCCATATTTTGGCCAACTTAATCAAACGAGGCCTGGAAAGATTCAAAATGTTTACTGCAAATAAAAAAAAACGTCATCAGTGGCAAACCGTCGAACCACAACAGAAACCTAAAAGCAAAATCCAATTAGTCGCTGGCCAATACCTTCGTATGTACCTGTTTTTATAACACTCACTTGGGGTCTTACACTGGGCCGGCTGGGCATTTGGCCCATTATTCTCACTTGATTTGAACCCATATAGGATCAAAAGGAGTACTCATTCCATGTTAAAACAATTGTTTTCTATAAGGAGTCCTCTAAAGCAAATATCATGGGGCCGGGATAGTAAAAAATCATCCTTCCCTGCGTATATACAACTCTTTCGAGTGTGTTCTGGATTACTGTTTTTCCACAAAATGGAAAGGATGGAATAAACCATCCATTACTACTTGAGTTACCCTATCTAAGGATCAAACCAAAGACACAAGGCCAACAACGTAAAAAATGATACCCTATTAAAGGCTCGAGATCCTCAAAAACCATACCCTATCAGGAGGTACTTACCTATCTAGCCCATCCATATATGGGATTATCCCCCCCTCCCCGAAGACTTCACGTGTCACGTGGCAAGCAAACATGGATTTGGACGACGAATGCCAGGTTATTCATGAATTTTCTGTTGTTAAATGTTGCTTTTGTTATTTAAATATTCTTGAATTTAAACATGATTCATATCTTTTTGGTGATATGTCACAGGAAGTTTCATGTCTTTCATAAAAGCTTTTCTAGTTGGTCACGTGATTAATCAAGGCAGAAAAAATTATAGCGGTAGACATGCATGTTTGACCAAAGAAAATGTTACGGAGATGTTACGTGCTAGCAGACGTCACCATCTTTGTTTATGAAGTAGCATATTTTGGCATTATATTAATGTTGACGAATTAAGTTGAATCACTCTCAAAAAATTATTACAAAGTGCGATGGAATTATTACAAATTACGACAGCTTAGTTTATTACAAAGTGCGATGGACTGTTATTACAAATTGCGACAGCTTTTTTATTACAAAGTGCGACACGGTTTATTACAAATTGCGACAGGTATTACAAAGTGCGATGGATTTATTACAAATTGCGACAGGTATTACAAAGTGCGATGATTATTACAAATTGCGACAGTACAGACCCTCCTTAAGGCTTGCTTTTTTTCTTGTCCTCATATCCTCTTGTGACACGCCTGAGTTTAGCCTCCCACGCAGGCGTTTTTAGGGGAGCTCGTTTTTCATCCCTCCCCACAAACGCCTGCTCAGCCGAAGACAACATTCCTTTCCCATGCTTAGCCAATCACATGGTACTTTCCAAATTCTGGAAAGTTGACCTTGACCGCAAGGTAATCTGATAATTACTCGATCTGCATGAAACACTGGAAAAATTTGCTAACCTCCAATAAATGTTAGATTCAGAGCGGCAAAAATAAGATTCAATCCAATTTTAGAATACTCCATGCACTTCATAACCTTAACGAAGGAAAGAAAAGAAGGAAAACCTGTAGGGTCACGTTTTAGTCGCGTTTAGCCTGTCAACACTTTATTGCACAACTGTTGATTGGTCACTTACCACGCAAATAAAACAATGGAAAGGAATGTTGTTTTCGGTTGAGCAGGCGTTTGTGGGGAGGGATGAAAAATGAGCTCCCCTAAAAACGCCTGCGTGGGAGGCTAGCCTGAGTTTGGCTGAAGCAAATTTCCTACGCGGGACGACCAATCAGAAGCACTAACCAGATCGGGGTGGTGGCGCGTCATCAGTACGGAATCACTCCGCACTCGTTGCTCAGACGTCACAAGAAACCAGCAGTGGCGTGGCAAAATATCTGCTGTTTTCTGACGCGGACAAATGTTGGCTAGTAATATACCTTATCTGTTTTTTTTCATCTATTTTGAAAGTTGGGACGTTTGTTTATAGTATCAAATATAATCCGGCTAAGAATATATGGAACTGGTTTGGGCCTTGCTGCCAGTCAGCGGATCCATAAGTTTAATGAGTAGGATTGGGATGGTGGTGGATATGATGAATTAGCGGTTAAATTATATGAAAGTAATTCATGATTGGCTTGCTATGCCACCAAAGCTACATTATCTTATGACCGTATCTCTCAAACCCCAAACTATCAAGAGAGAAGAAAGGGACAATAAGCCTAGTTACAAAAATCCGGATTTTTTTTAGGATTTTTAGAGTCACTTGGGATTTTTAGAAAATTTTAAGAAAATTTAGGAATTTTAGACGATAATATAATGTTTAGAAAAATACAGTTGTCATGTTTTTGCAATTGGCCTCGGTCATGCCACATGAATTGTCGAACTATTGACATTTCACGAGACAAACCACTACATTGTTTAGTAAATAAATAATCATTTGGAATCGTTTTAAGGTGTTTGCAGGCAATTTGACCGAGGACCTGTGGTCAAATTTCACAGGTCACAAGAATCCCGCATTTTATGCAAATTTTGTGATTACATTTGGAAAAAAAAAATTGGGATAAATCGGGATTTTCAGAATAAATTTCGAGAGTTTTAGAGATAAAATTGGGATTTATACACATTTTTAGAATTTCCCATAGATTTTTAGCCCATTTTACGGGATTTTTTTAACTAGGCCTAAGGGACGAAGACTGAAAGTAACGGTTTTTTTACACATTGACCAAGGCAACGTTGTGGATTTTCTTACCTTAAGGAACATTGTAAAGGTAGTGCCTAGTTGTTGAGTAAGCTTTCCGGAATCAAAGTTTATTGCAGAGAAGTCGTGCTTGTTTAGTTCACAATTTCCACTGCTACTTTTTTCAAGGAAGGCCTCTTTAAAGTTGATAGAGTTACACCAGGGGTGTCTTAAACACTCCTGAACGCATGACGTGAGACTGGGCGAATTAGTTTCTTTAGCAACTTGACCTGCAAAATACTTGTTTTCCCTTATTATAAAGTAGCCAGATCTGTAGTTTTCGTCTGCTGCAATTACCGTCGCAGCTATGCAACAAATGATGAGAGAAAAAAGCATGTTACACGAGACTTTCCGAACTAAAAGTTTAAAGTGGTGGTGTACGTGAGATTTTGATTATGAAGTTTTCATTTATAATCATGAAGAATGTACATTGCGTTCTTAGACATCACTTAGCAAAAGTCGATAATCGAAACTTGATTGACGTGTTTTAAAGTTTGTTACATCTCATTTTATTAAAACTAAACTAAATAAAATTGCGAGGGAATCATTTTTGTTCTTCGAAAGTGATGTGAGAAAGACAGATAAATTAAAACATAATTAGGGTGTAATGTTGTCAATATAGCCGAGGGAGACCCTCTACAGACAGGAAACATTTTAAAAAAATATTATTTCATGGCAAACCCCTAACCACGGACATATATTGTGCAAACTATGCAAATTTATTTTTATTACGTCTTATGAAAAACGTTTGGCAAACATCCCAAATTTTTAGTGTTAGTTTAAGCTGATTTATTTAATCAACACATGTTGTAATTAAACAAACTGATTAAACAAGGTGAATCGTTATTCACTTGCTGTGCAAGCTGCTGGCTAAACATTTTTAGCATAACAAAGATAATAGTGATGTGTGTTTTTTTGAATTAGGCCCATATCACCACGCTGTCCTAAGGGTAAATTTGAAAGAACTTACAGGCCATTTCTACAACAAATAAAGAAGACTTGACTGTGCAAATTTCCGCTGTAGTGAATGTACAGGCTTTCTAATTTTTAAAAGAAACTTTTGGCAGGCTGCATGACAGCTTTAATTCCGTTTTTTATACTCTGAATTGAAGCACGTTTTTTCAACCGATCGGAGTGCGCGTTATAACTAAACTTTATTATGGCCTTTTTTAATATGATAATATCAGTACCGTAAAATTCGAGAGGAAAAAAACGTTGGCTGATACTATCAAAGAGAAACTTTGGCACTGATCTAGGAAGTGAGGCAGGAATCGAATAAACCTGCCTTTTGTGTTTTAACAAAACACGACTTTTATGAGCCTCTAAACGTAAGGACGCAGCAAGTTAAATTATTTCCTTTCTACTGATTTCACGTCAAAACCTCTTCTTTATGACGATCAATCGATTGCAGCAAGTTAAAATATTTCTTTGCGACCGGTTTTAGAAAACCTTCAAGACCTCCTGTTTCTAGCGATCGGTCGTATAACATACGCCTTAAACTCATTTGGATTATAATTTTAACAACACTTGAGCTTCTTTTGATTGTTTGACTTGGCCATAAACACATGATCCTGAGTCCTTTATTCGTGACTGAATGCTTCAAGGATGCTCAATTACTACGCGCGAAAAAAAAAACCTCGTAATAATCCTGTAACACAGCAACTAAAGCAAGCGGCGGAAACATACAGTGTCGATCAAACACAGGTCATTGTACCCAGGGGCTACATGTCCCCATGGCACTATGGGAAAACTCTGAAAACTTCAAACCGAGGTTAAACTTGTTATTGTGTGATTTCTATGGAGAGGAGAAACTCGTTACGACATGTTGCCATGGTAGCAAAATTTCTGGATCTCAACAAACCGTGGTCCTGCAAAGTAGCAGAAAGAAAAATCGAAAAAATTGACAGGTAGTAGTCTTATACTACGCACTATTTTGCGCTAATTCAATTGTCTTCTTTTGTTTACCTCTTGCGATTTTGCATTGTTTTTAAGGCAGAGGCTTCGAAAAGTAAAACGTGGGGCTTTAAAATGGAATGGTCTGGCTAGCAAGTTTAAATCCTTACAAAGCTTTTCTAATTTTGGAGTTTTTATTGACAGCAGTAAACAAAAGAATGCCACAAAATCCTACAAACAATATCTACAACTCTACGCCTGCAATTCTTGTACTTTGTAAGCAAACTAGAAATTGATATAAATACCTTACAAGCACTATTCCACAAGAAGTGAAGCTTGTTTGCTGTATCAGACCAACCAGAGAGCAAAAAGAAAATGCTTATATCAGACATAACTTACAGTACGTTACAACTTGACATTCCTTTTCGCTCGCTAAGTCACTTTTAACTTGTGTTTGGCTGTATTAGCGATATTTAATGGGATCAAAGGATCCATAGGTTTAAAGCGTAGCTCTGGGTTGGAGCATATTGTGCTTCAGCATCGAATCCAAAATCAAATTCAGTTTCGAAGCTGCTTTCTTCAACAAAAGAAGCATAGTTAGTTTCTGTTATTCCAATCCCGTGATCAGCACGTGAACAGAAATCTCCTCCTCCACCAATCATCAGGACGGACCCATCACCAGTACCCCAGTGGCACCAGAAGCCGATCTTGTTGCTGGCTTGCAGATCACCATCGCACCGAGCCAGATCAAACCCGTCTGTTGAATAGTACTGACCAGCATACTGAATCATGCATCTTCCCAGGCATGCGTCGTTGGACCACACCGTGCCGTTTCTAAAGTCGCCATAACTTGTGATTTTTGAGCGGAATGTTTGTCCACCCAGACAGTTATTTTTAGTCCGCAATAGTGGCATGTGGCTGGAGTCATCACTACGCGTGATCTTAAAATCGTTGCCGCTGGCCAACCAGAAAGCTGGTGAGATCATGTCAGCATTGACTGACGGATCAGGTGTTCCTATGGGGACATTTTGGTCATACCACCAGTGTCCATCGTCTCGCATCCAGTTCTTATTGTCACTGTTGGAAAATCTGGCGATAAGAATCCATGTGCTCCCTGGGTATTCTGGGATTGTAAAGTTCTCCCAAGCCTGATTTGTGGAAAAGAAATTATAGCCATTTTCAGTAGAAGGGGATTAAACTAAGTAAAACGTCTTTCAAACACACAGACAAAATAAAATCAGAAAAATAGAATCTAAGAAAACACTCGATAATAGCAATTATTATTCATTCAAAATATTTCTCCGTTTCTGATTGGTTAAAATCACACCCATAATTTATCATAACCAGCTATCAAATTTGGGAGAATTGAACGGATGACGTCAAAAGTGAAGCCAAGCCGACGGCTGCAGATTATTGAACTGCTAACCGAGAAAACCTGGGGACCTGACCTGACCTAACACGAGTTTGAGTTGTTTTCGAAGTGAGTAATGGTGGAACATTTTACTCGTTTCACGGCGAACTATTGTCTACAAATATAGCAAGAACAGGAAGAAGACAGCTCGAGCCTTGTCAGTGGCGCAATGGTCTTTAAAGACAAACTTAAAGCAAGGGTTGCCCGAAAGTATAGGTGACAGCAACGTCAGGAGCCTGGGTCGAGGTGGGTAACGTCTCGTCTGCTCGGCTTTCAAAATTGACTTCAGGGAACTTAACGAGGAACGACGACGACAAAGGTGGTGAAAACGTCACTTAAAATTCTGTTCCAAAATTCTTCGCTCTTATTCCTTTTCGAACGATATTATGTCAAATGTTGTTGAATTTTTCTGAGTTTAATTCTAAAGGACTGATTCTAAGTTTAAAAGAAGAAAGAAAATCGTTTGTGTTAACAAGAAGTGTCGGTCATGCCGCAAGTTGTGGTCGTGCAATGACGGGAATAAAATGTTCGAAAATGCGTGATGCACATGCTAAACCGCCTAAGGCTATGATCACACTTGTACTATACCGGATAGTTCTCGTGCCGGTATTATAGTATGAACACCCATCCAATATGTGACTCTCCGCTTTACAGATCGACGCGGTGCCGCTTCGCTCCGTCACAGAAATAGCGCCGATACCACTGTTGTTATGTATGAACACAAGCCCCATCCTAGGATATGGTTTTGGTACCGGAGCAAAATCTATCCGGTACAGTATGAACACCTATCCGATATGTGACTCTCCGCTTTGGAAATCGGCGCTGTGCAGCTTCGCTCCGTCACAGAAATCGAGCCGATATCATCGTTCTTGTGTGTGAACAGAAGCCCTTTAGAGTATCGTTTTCGTACCAGAGCAAAACCTATCCTGTATAGTGTAAACATAACCTAAAGGCTAAGGCTACGTTTACACAGTAACGGACAGATCTGTTTCGACTGGCTGAAAAATTTGACGGGACATCTCGTTCACACGGAACCATTCAATGTTTCCGCTCTAGTTCACACGGACGTGGGGCATCAGATCGAGTTTAAACTTTCTTCATTAGTTGGTTTCACTATCTGTCCCGTGTACAGCGAGCTACTTTAGCACTAATAAAAAAAGGCATCTCCCATCTGAGTTACCGCGTATCCATGCAACCACACCTTAATTTGCCGTACGGGGCAATAAGAACAACTCCACCCTCATGAAAAATAGCGGACAATAATCGGAGCGACAAGATATATTTGAAAGGAAAGAATGACTAGTAGCTTCTTGGCTTACCCCACTGAAGTCGTAAGTGTTTATTGTTGAAGCAGTTGTTGTTGCTGTTAAAGTTTGAGCAATTGTTGTCGTCGCTCTAGTTGTTGAAGTAGCTTGAGCGATTGTTGAAGTAGCAACAACTGTTGTTATTGGAGCAGTTTGAGCAGTTGCTGTCGTCGCTCTTGTTGTTGTTAAAGCAGCTTGAGCGGTTGTTGTAGATGGAACAATTGTTGTTATTGGAGCCGTTTGAGCAGTTGTCGTCGTCGCTCTTGTTGTTGTTGAAGCAGCTTGAGCGATAGTTGAAGTTGGAACAACTGTTGTTGTTGTTGTCGTTGGGGTAAATAGAGAACTCACTGTTGTTTCTTGAGCTAAGTATAACCGACAAAAAAAAGTTACTTACAAAAAGAGTTCAAAAAAAGGTCGATCAGACATTTTGTTCTCACTAACGGTTCATTGGGATGGGCGTGTAGTCCCATATAGGGGAACCTTTATTAAAATTCATCGCCGCCAAATAAGAAGTGAGTGCCGTCTTGCTGCTTCGAAAACTGTGTTACTAGTTGGCTATCAGGTGCAGTGGTTTGGTTTTTAGTCGTTATTTCAGTTCGGCCTTATCTTTTCCGTCATTTGGTAATTTTCTTGAGATGGATCAGTTACTAAATTATTATCATCTAGGAGAACTTAGGGCTAAAGTAGCAATCATCTTCGCATGTTATCATTTCTCAAATTTTCTCTCGTAATCGATCCTTGAAAAAATATGGAGCCTTGCATTAATAGCTCTAATGAAAAGGCTCCACCATCCATCTCAGCCTTTTATGTCTAGATTTCTCAATTCAGACCACGTAATTAATTTTACCATTCTTTCCATAAACATACATATGTATAAGGGCGATATTTGAAAGAACCATTTCTCTGGGGGTCACGATAAAAAGTTATAATTAATTTGTGCTCACATACCGCTTGTTAATTTAAGATTAATTAATATCGGTCTTTTCGTAGTTCAATAAATCAAAATTGTAACAAGCATCAAGACTTTCTGCTCATATTTGAACAGTTTACATTTCCTCTAATTTCTTTTGTGTTCAAGTATCTCCTGATCTTGAAATTACGTGACAATGGAATAAGTCGTAAATTTTTGCAATTTTGTCCCCAAGTCAGGTTTGACTACGCCTTGTAAACGTAGGCTCTCTCCTTTTAACTAACACTAATAAACTGAAAATGACAATTAATCGTACTTTCACGTTTCATATAGAATCTTTGTTCATCTGTCACAAAATCGTCGGGTTTTGCCTCCTTGGTTTTGCTGTTAAGCTCGCACACTCTTCCTGGAATGAAGTAGTTGTAGCTTGCACATCTGGGGTCGTTTTCACAGATATTTTGACATTCAAAAGGCGCTTTTACTACAAGTTCTTTAAATGTGTGACCCCTGAGAGTTTTACCAGATACTGATCTTTCAACAGGCTTGCATTGCCCATTCGCGGCCTCAGCTCCATACATCCGGGATATTAAGCAAATCGTAAACAATGCCAGGGACATCCTACTACTCTGATTCAAGAAATCACCTGCTAGACAATGACAAAAAAACAAAACAAAACAAAACAAAAGCAAAACAATGTCTCAGGTGTTGACCAGTTAGACAAATTTCTATTCACAAGTACAAAGATGTAAATTCTTTTTATTTACCAACCGTTCCACTGCATTCAAATCTATTGTAAAAATACATCACGGTAAGTCGCAATTTCGAGTCATGCCTCGCAGCTGGACCTTGTTAGCCTGAGTGACAACATTCCGTGCATATTGGCTGGAAACTCAAGTAGTTGGATAACCACTCAGTCAAACATAGTAATTAAAACTTCCCGGCCACCTGAATTTGCCGCCAGTTTGGACTGAATGATGTGACATGTAGGTTGTAGGGTCAACCTGCTTAGCACGATCCAAAATGGCACTCTAACGCTGCGTTAGTTTTTAGTCTTGGAAAGAAATTTTCTTTAGTGCAAGACGGAATTTGAAGGCTCAGGAAGCCATTCGTAACTACGCATATTGTTTATGTTTCATTTGACTGTGTTCTTTAATTTCTGGAAGGGTCGTCCGATCCAAATTCAGATTAGTCTCAAGTACTGTACATGTATTTTTATAATCTTATAGTATGCTGCGACCTGAAGTCAAGATTGCTATTTATAATGAAGGTAATTACTGACCGCGATATTTGAAGCAAACTTTATACCATTGATAGATCAAATCCAGTTTTTATTATTATATAAATTAAAAGTTTGCTTAGGTAAATATAGTTCCTTTGCGGATGGTTTCTTCATCCGACAACCCAAGACCAAGCGAGAGTTAAGCCATCTCGTTATTTAAGCCGCTGATTTTAAATTCATGAAATGCAAACATGATACAATTGAAAGGTACAGTCTTCTCAGCGGTCCGGAATTCTGATCTTTTTTCTAAGTTTAGTACTTTACAGCCGGCTAAGCTTTTTAAGTCCTCTAAAGTAAGCTGATGTGCCGTTGATGTTTCCTTGTTAATAGCTCGACTTTTGATACTTTCGTAATCTCTATGTGAAGTTTTTCAATCCTGAATTTATACAATGATAAAACCTAATTTGATCGGTTTCTTTAAATTGTTTTCTTTTTTTCAGTGCAATCGACCCTTTCTGAAAGGTACTCTGAGAAACCAAACAGAATGTTTTAACTTACCTTTCTAGAATTCTGTTTTCTTCTGTCGACTGTTAAGTAACATGCTGTGTTTGTTCTTGTTTTTTTTTCCTGATGCTTCTAAGCGGTCTGGTAACCTTAATTTCTGGTTTTAAATCAGGGCTAATCAGGGGCTACATTGCACGCACCCCAGTGGTCCGGATCTGTTTCTCATTGGGACCCCGCAGTTCCAGGTGATTGACTTATTTTAGTGTTTGAAATGAGCAAGAATTTGGATTTCCATCTCATATACGAACCCTCGCCGATTTATCGAAAAGAAAGTGGATTTTATTAAATAGAAAAAGTTATTTGACGAGAACAATGGAAAGGGTAGCGTAGAAGTGGCGGAGAAGTTTCACAGTGGCTGTCGATGAGAGCTACAAAAAGGACGAGAAATTTCGCACCCCTGACATAAAAATAGGCATTAAGAAGTACAAAATAGCTGTAGATAAGTGGAAATTATTATTTAGTTGCAAATTAACGTTAAAGGTCAGTATCAGCCACCGAAAAGTCAGGCATGATTCTTTGTTTGATTCTTTTTCTTACTGAGGCTGTCGAAATGTTTCATTGACAGCTGAATGTACCCTGCGAGCAGAGGTTTTTCTCTTGCATGGTTTTTAGCGTTTCGAAGTCATTCGCGTGGCTTGTCTCAGCTGCTGTCTGTCGCGTAGTTGGTTTGTTTACTCGCCGTGAGAAACCTCTGCAGCAAGCCGCTTGTGATTTCCGTTGAACATGCACCAGATTAATAATTCGTTGCTGTAGAGATAATGACGTAAATTTTATCACCTGAAAAAAAATTTACGCTGACTCAAAACGAATTTTACTCGCCCCATTTCCGAACAAGTGGATGGTTAATGATTTCCGGAAAACGAAACGTGGATGATTTTCAAAATCGCTTTATCCAAACTATTTCTCAGCACAGGTTTCTCACGAAGAGTAAACAAACCAACTACGCGACAGACAAGCCACGCGAATTACTTCGTAAACGCTAAAAGCCATGCAAAAGAGAAACCTCAGGGTAGCTGGATGTAATTCAACGTGTTTAGGTTTCGCTTCATCAAAAATTGGCTCAAAACACTCATTTGGAATATCAGACTCATGAATGCACAGCTCGGCAGGGTCATCCAAAGGTGGAGAGATGAACAATTAAAATCGGCACGCTTCATTTGATTTGCGTTACCCGGGCTCTCCACCAAAATATGTAAATTCCAGATACGTTTTTCTTTTCTTAGCATAGGCAACACCGTACAGCGACTCATCCGACCAGGATCTGGGTCGGCCTTGAATATACTCGGTTGGCTTCGTTAAATTCCATATCCTTTATAATGTCTATATTTAGTTCTTGTTTGAAGTGTCTACACAAAGCAAATCTGATGGAACAAAGGGAGGTCCTGAGTACATCTGTCCATCTTTCTTTCTCGCCGCGACGTAAAACGTTCGTTGAACTGACGCTAAATCCACTGCAGTTGAAGGATTTGTGATGTTTTTCTTCTTGAGGTACGACTCAAAAATTAAGCGATGGTGTCTCGTCAACTTTTAATTGGTATTCTCACTGTCTTTATCGTTAAGTAACTGGGTAATTTCTTCGCTCAAACTTATAAACCTACTCGCAGCCATTTCGCATGTTTGTCTGCCAAAAATAACACAACCTCGTCCCTAGGTCTTCTCGGTTAACGGTCCATTAACATGCAAGAACGCTGCACTTTTGACGTCATCAGTTCATTAAGTTCAAAATTTTTCCAAATTTGGTCGTCAGTAGCTGGTTATGGTTAATTATGCGTGTGCTTTTAGCCAATCAGAATCGGGGAAATATTTTAAATGGATAATAATTTCTTTTATGATACAGAATCCGTTAAATTCCCCGCGGATTGCTTTAGGCCCGGTTCAGACGCCGAACTTTTCATGAGCCGAACCTAATACGTTGAATTAAGTACATGAGAAGTTCGGTGTCTGAATCAATTAGGAACGCCTCTTTCAATTTGGGACGGCTCAGCCGTTCTTTTCGCCTAGCCCTGCCGGGGATTTCGCCTTTGGAGCGACTTTGGAGCGGCTTTGATTCAGACGCCGAACTTTTCATGTACCGAGCCTAAAGCATAAATTATTATAACGCATTTTGTACGCAGTTTGACCGAAATTCAGCCGGTCTTAATAATTTGGGTCGGCCTTAATTCGAATTAGGTTCGGCTCATAGAAAAATTTGGCGTCTGAACCGTGCCAAACTTTTGGCCGATGGCTTGACAGCTTTAGTTTGCACCTTATATTCTGAACTTTATTATCAACAGTGTGAATATAATAATATCAGTAGTGTAAAATTAAAATTCCAGAGGAAAATATATGTTGGCTGATACTATCAGAGAAACTTTGGCACTGATCTAGGGAGTGAGGCAGGTATCAAATAAACCGGCTTTTCAACTGTGTTTCAACTAAACACGACTTAATCTTTGTTAAACATAAGGACGCAGCAAGTTAAATTATATCCTTTCTACTTATTTCACGTCAAAACCTCTTGTTTATGACGATCAATCGATAGCAGCAAGTTAACATACATTTCTTTGCTACTGATTTTAGAAAAAACTTCAAAACCTCCTGTTTCTGGCGACCGGTCGTATCACATACGCCTTGGACTCAGTTGGATTCTAATTTTTACAACACATAAGCTTCTTTTGATTGTTTTACCTGGCCATAAACAAATTATCCTGAGTCTTTCTTCGTGACTAAACACAAGAGGATAGATCCGCTATTTCACTTCAGGTTCCAACTCTTAAACTGGGTTCGTATCACTTTATGTCTGGAATGGGGATACGAAACTAATCTTGTGCCTGTGAAAATGCATCGAGCAGAGAATTAAAGAGGGGAAGGGACCCTGTTAGACTGACAACGAGACAACACAGTAGTACCATGTCAATGTGAGAGTACGACGAATGTGATCATCTGACTGGGATCATTCAAAACTTTTAACAACAAAGCGACGGAGTATTAAGGTCTATTAAGCCAAATCGCAGCAGTGAATCGGAAAAAGTTAAAATGTACCCACCTAGAATGGCTTTCTGTTATGATAGCGGAGGGATTTTACTAATAACTCGTGAAACAGGTAGTAGTCTTATACTACGCACTATTTTGCGCTAATTCAATTGTCTTCTTTTGTTTACTTCTTGCTATTTTGCACTGTTTTTAAGGCAGAGTCTTCGAAAAGTAAAACGTGGGGCTTTAAAATGGAATGGTATGGCTAGCAAGTTTAAATCCTTAAAAAGCTTTTCTGATTGTGGAGTTTTTATATGCTATAGTAAACAAAAGAGTTCTACAAAATCCTACGAACTATCCTTAATATCTAAACCTCCGCGCTTGCGGTTCTTGTACTTCATAAGCAAAGTAGAAATTGATATAAATACCTTACAAGTACTATTCGACAAAACGTGAACCTTGTTTGCTGTTTATCAGACCAACCAGAGAGCAAAAAGAAAATGCAAGATGCAACTTAAAGCACGTTACAACTTGATATCTAGTGGGACCAAAGGATCCATAGGTTTAAAGCGTAGCTATGGGTTGGAGCATTTTGTACCTTAGCATCGTATCCAAAATCATATTCAGTTTGAGTGCTGCTTTGTTCAACAAAAGAAGCATAGTTAGCTTCTGTTATTCCAATCCCGTGATCAGCACGTGCACAGTACTCTCCTCCTCCACCAATCATCATGACGGACCCATCACCAAAACCCCAGTGACACCAGAAGCCGATCTTGTTGTTGGGTTGCAGATCACCACCGCACCCAGCCAGATCAAACCCGTCTGTTGAATAGTACTGACCAGCATACTGAATCGTGCATCTTCCCAGGCATGTGTCATTGGACCACACCGTGCCGTTTCTAAAGTCGCCATAACTTGTGATTTTTGAGCGGAATGTTTGTCCACCCAGACAGTTATCTGTAGTCCGCAAAAGTGGCATGTGACTGGAGTCATCACTACGAGTGATCTTAAAATCGTTGCCGCTGGCCAACCAGAAGGCTGGTGAGATCATGTCAGCATTGACTGACGGATCAGGTGTTCCTATGGGGACATTTTGGTCATACCACCAGTGTCCATCGTCTCGCATCCAGTTCTTATCGTCACTGTTGGAAAATCTGGCGATAAGAATCCATGCGCCCCCTGGATTTTCTGGGATTGTAAAGTTCTCCCAAGCCTGATTTGTGGAAAAGAAATTATAGTCTTTTTCAGTTGAATGGAAAAAAAAAAGACTAAGTAAAACTTAATTCGCGGTTGTTCGTATAGGACGCAAAATATTACGAGGTAGGAAAACTTCTGCATTTTTTTTTTGAGCTTAAACTCTGCAGGATGGTAGAATTTTGTATTCCAAAAACTCCTATGTTTTTTGTTTTTTGATTTTAACGTTTTTTGGCGGGAAAATGACGCCTCAAGATTAACAGCAAAATTAAAATTTCAAGATATAGCAAAACAAATAAAAAATTTTAAAAAAGCAGAACGCGATAGAATAGAATGTGAATTTTTTTTTTCAAAGACTCAATTGGTTAAAGACTTGTGAGGCTTTGATTTTTTAATTTCCCGCCATTTTGTTACTATTTTTAGAAACATAAGTACATTTCACGATGCTATATCTCCTAAAGCAATTGAACTTTTCCAAAATTCTTTTCACATTTCTTTCTATCACGTCACGCTCTTTCAAAATTATTTATTTGTTTTTCCATAGCTTGAAATTTATATTTTGCGGTCAATCTTGTAAAGTCATTTTCCCGCCAAAAAACGTTAAAATCGAAAAACAAAAACCCAGGATTTTTTGGACTACAAAGTTCTACCATCGTGCAAAATTGGAGCTCAAACGAATAAAAAATTCAGAAGTAGTTTCTGCCTCTTAATATTTTGCTTCCTATACTCCTACCGTGATTAAAACACACAAAAATAAAATCAGAAAAATAGAATCTATTAAAACAATCGATAATAGTAATTATTATTCATTTAAAATATTTCTCCGTTTCTGATTAGCTAAAATCACACGCATAATTTATCAAAACCAGTTGCTGTTGATCCAGTTTGGAAGAACTTTCCCATATAATAATAATAATAATAATAATAACTTTATTTGAGTCTCAAATCATTCTAGCCGAGCACGAGTGCTGTACTAATTGGGGAGACTGTAAATCAAATAAATCAAATCAAATCAAATGTTGGTTTTTGAGGAGAGGGGAAAACCGGAGTTCCCGGAGAAAAACCTCTCGGAGCAGAGTAGAGAACCAACAAACTCAGCCCACATATGACGCCGGGTCCGGGAATCGAACCCGGGACACATTGGTGGAAGGCGAGCGCTCTCACCACTACACCAACCCTGCTCCCCAATTGAACGGATGACGTCAAAAGTGCAGCAAAGTTGCAGTTTATTCAACCGTTAACCGAGAAAACCTGGGGACGCGTTTGAGTTGTTTTCGAAGTGAGTAATGGAGGAACATTTTACTCGTTTCACGGCGAACGTTTTCTACAGACATAGCTAGAACCACAAGAAGACAACTGGACGGACGACATCTGCTATTTGGAGTATGTTTGCGGACCTAAACAGCCCTTTATATCCTAAACTTCCCGATCAACATGCACTGGTTAACATCGACGGAGGTAAGCATGTTTTAGCTTGTTTTGAACATGGAATTATTCTGATTCTGAATTGTCAAAGGGAAAGATAGTATTCATGTAATTCAACGACAAATACCGTGGCAACGATTACACGACTACGACTGCGGAATAGCCATAATTTCACCCTGGGTTCCATGAAACTCTAGCTAAGTGTTATCTTAAGGTGACGTTACACGGGACGGTTTGCAACGACGCTTTTTAGCGGAACACAGTGTTGCAATAAAGGAACAATGTTGCAGCTATTCGAAACTGTGTTGCGCTTAAAATCGTCGTCACATTTCAAATCGTCCCGTGTAACATGACCTTTAGTCGCTCATGAACTGCCTTTGTCTAGCTTTGTCAGTAGTGCAATGGTCTTTTAGCCTGAAAGTCGAAAGCCTGGGTCGAGTTGGGTAACGTCTCGTCAGCTCGGCTTTCAAAATTGACTTCAGGGAACTTTTTAAGCAACGACTTTGGCCACACCACCTGGGTCTGCGTCCATTACTCTTTTGGAACAGTGGTTTGGGTTCTTTTACGTCCCACAAGAACAGATCAGTGAAAGTGCTGTGAGACGGGACCTACGGTTTTTCATCCTTATCCGAAAAAACTAGAAAGTCTAACCATTTGTAGATGTCATTACAAAGGCAGCACTTTCTTCTCAGTTATTTAAAGACCTTGATTATTTGTCCGGCCGGCGTTTGAACCCGCGACCTTCCGCTCAGCAGACCGGCGCTCTCCCAACAGAGCTTACCAGGCGGCTGTATGCCACCGAACCCCCTATAGCTTGCGCCTTAGGCACTCAATTAGAAAATCGGTCAGTATTTATCCTAGATCCACCCCTGCCTAAGGTTACTTTTACACACCAACGGACGAATCTACTTCTACTGGCTGAAAAATGTGACGGGACGTCTCGTTCAGACGGAACCATTCAATGTTTTATTTCTAGTTCGCACGGTCGTAGAGCACACCAAATGGAGTTTAAACTTCTACATTGGTTTCAATATCTGTCCTGCGTGCAGAGAGCTAATTTAGCAAATAAAAAATCGCGTCTGGCAGCTGAGTTACCACGCATCCATGCAACTACACCTTTACCGCTCGGGGCGATAAGAACAACTCCACTCTGACATGGAAAAATAGCGAGCAATAACGTAACAGGAGCGTCAAGATATATTTGAAAGGAAAGAAAGAATCGTAACTTCTTGGCTTACCCCACTGAAGTCGTAAGGATTCGTTGTTGGAGTGGTTGCTGTTGCTGTTGAAGTTTGAGCAGTTGTTGTCGTTGCTCTCGCAGCTTGAGCGATAGTTGAAGGTGGAACAACTGTTGTTATTGGAGCAGTTTGAGCAGTTGTTGACAGATCACTCGTCACTCTCGTTGTTGTTGATGCAGCTTGAGCGATTGTCGAAGTTGGAACAACTGTTGTTATCGGAGCAGTTGGAGCAGTTGTTGACAGATCACTCGTCACTCTCGTTGTTGTTGATGCAGCTTGAGCGATTGTTGAAGTTGGAACAATTGTTGCTGTTGTAGGAGAAGCTTGAGCAGTTGCCGTTGTTGTTGGGGTAAATAGAGAACTTGCTGTTGTTTCTTCAGAAAAAGATAAGCAGCAAAAAATCTTTACATACAAAGAGGATCCACAAAAAAGTCGATTAAAATTTTTTCTCACCGACCTTCCATCGCCGGGAATTAATTTTCGTTGCAGTGACATACCGTATTTCCTTGAATAATAGCCGCCGCTCGATTAATCGCCCCCCTCCCCTTTGACGGAAATGTTTAAAATAATCGCCTCCCTCGAATAATCGCTCGCCCCCTCCACCCCTTTAGGTTACCCGCAAGGGATATCCATAGCGGTAAACTTTGAGGATGAAGCTGAAGTGGAATCTAATCAAGCAAAACTGATCAGTGATCGACGATTCAAGCTCTGACGCAGAGGACAATTGACTTTGAAAATTAATCAAGGAACACTTTAAATGCCAATGTTTATTCAGTATATTTGATGTGATTATTTTTTTATTTAATGGGAAAATAGAACAAAATATTTAGGGTACAACTTCTAGTTAGAATGTAATCGTCCCAGGCTATTATTCGAGGAAATACGGTAAGTGAGTGCTGCTTGCTGCGGCGGTAACTGTTACTGGTCAGATATTGTATTATGATGTTCTCCTTTTTCAGACGTTAATTCAGTCCTTATCTTACGTCATTTGGTGATTTTCTTACGATGGACTAGTTCCTAAGTTTTCATCATCTGAGAAAACTTTAAGGGAGAGTAACAATCATCTTGGCATGCCATCATTTGTCATATTTTCTCTGATAATCGAGCCTTGACGAAATATGAAGGCTTGTTAATTTAAGATTTATTTATATCGGTCGTTTCGTTTCAAACTTCTAACATGTCTTGAGGCTTTCTGATCGTATTTGAACAGTCTATATTTTCTCTGGTTTCATTTGTGTTCAAGTATCTTCTGGAAATTACAAGACAATGGAATCAGTCGTAATTTTTTGCAATTTTGTCACTGTCAGCTTTGATTACACCTTGTTAACGTTGGCTCTTTCCTTTTAAGTAATGAATACACTGAAAATGACAATTAATCATACCTTCACATTTCATATAGAATCTTTGTTCATCTGTTACAAAATCGTCAGGTTTTGCTTCCTTGGTTTTGCTGTTCAGTTCGCACACTCTTCCTGGAATGAAGTAGTTGTAGCTTGCACATCTGGGGTCGTTTTCACAGGTATTTTGACATTCAAAGGGGGCTCTTACCACAAGTTCTTTAAATGTGTGACCCTTGAGAGCTTTACCAGATATTGATCTTTCAACAGGCTTGCATTGCCCATTCGCGGCCTCAACTCCATACATTCGGGATATTAGGCAAATCGTAAACAATGCCAGGGACATTCTAAGAGCTGGGAAAACCAGATCGTGAAACCAACTTTGGTACTTTGAAGAACAGATTATTTCATTTGACTGCGTTCTTTATTTTTCAAAGGGTCGTCCAAATTCAGATTAGTCTCGAGCACTGTGCAATGTATTTTTACAATGTTATAGTAGGCTGAGACCTTCAGTCAAGATTGCTACAGTCGACTCCCGATAACTCGAACCCTCGCGCTCAGACTCGAACCAAAATCGATTTTCCCTGGATTTCCGTCATACATTCACTGTAATTTTACCCTCGGTAACTCGAACCCTCGATAATTCGAACTCCCGCTAACTCGAACCAATTTTCGTTTCCCTTCAGGCCATTTTCCATATAATTTTCCCCTCGATAACTCGAACCATGTTTTGAGCCCTTAAAAAGTTGGGAAAAAAGCCGTCTACTGGCGTCCGAAACACTGAATTTTGGACTTCCTATTGACGTGTTGTCGGTGTATAGTTTACTAGTGGAGGCTGATATTGATTGTCACAGGCTAACGTGAAGCAGCTTTACTTCTCAAAACAGAAAACGCATGCTCTAGTTAGGCCATAAGGTTTGTTACGTTACGTTCTGATTCATAATCTAGGAGTATCTTTTAATTTTCACTTGACATTTCTACAATTAGATGTGATTAAAATGTTCACTGTGCAGTAAAACCTGTTTTTTACCTTACTCTCGGCTATTTTCTTCGAGCTCCCGATAACTCGAACTTTTTTCGATTTCCCTTGAAGGTTCGAGTTATCGGGAGTCGACTGTATTTATAAATGAAGGTAATTCATCCCTACTGACCGAGCTTGACCGCGACATTTGAAGCAAACTTTATACCATTGATAGATCGATCAAATGCAGATTCCATTATTTCATAAATTAAAAGTTTGCTTAGGTAAATATAGCTCCTTTGCGGATGGTTTCTTCATACGACAACCCAAGACCGAGGGAGAAGCCCCCATATATAAGCCGCTGGTTTTAAATTCATGAAATGGAAACATTCATACAAAAGCGCATTCTTCTCAGCGGTCCGGAATTCTGATTTTTTTTTTTTTCTGAGTTTAATTTAGTGCTTTAGAGCCGGCTAAGCTTGTTTAGTCTCCTAAAGTAAGCTGTTGTGTCGTTGATGTTTCCTTGTTAATATTTCGACTTTTGATGCTTACGTAATCTCTATATGAAGTTTTGAATCGTGAATTTATACAATGATAAAACCTAATTTGATCGGTTTCTTTGTTATGTTTTCCTTTTTACACCGCAATCGACCCTTGCCAAACGGTATTCTTTATCTATATATATAAGAAAAAAACGGAATGTTTTAACTAACCTCGCTAGAATTCTGTTTTCTTCTGTCGACTGTTAAGTAACATACTGTTTTTGTTTTAATTTTTTTTTTCCTGATGCTTCTCAGCGGTCTGGAAAACTTAATTTCCGGTTTTAGATCAGGGGCTACATTGCACGCACTACAGTGTGATTCGGATCAGTTTCTCATTGGGACCCCGCTTCCAGGTGATTAACTTATTTTAGTGCTTGAAATGAGCAAGAGCTTGGATTTCTACTTCATATATGAAACCTCGCAGATCTACCGAAGTTATTTGAAGAGAACAAAGAAAAGAGTAGCGTAGAAGTGGCGGAAATGTTAAGCAGTGGCTGTTGATGAGAGCTGCAAAAAGGATGCGAAATTAAGCTCCCCTGACATAAAATATTCATTAAGAAGCACAAAATAGCTGTAGATAAGTGGAAATTATTAGTTGTAAATTAACGTTTAAAGTCAGTATCAACCACCGAAAAGTCAGGCTTGATTCTTTGTTTCATACTTTCTCTTATTGAGGTTGTGGAAATGTGTCATTACCAGCTGGATTTAACTCAGATCAGCGTGTTTAGGTTTCGCTTCATCAGAAATTGGCTCAAAACAACCTTTTGGAATATCAGACTCATGAATGCACAGCTCGGCAGGGTCATCAAAAGGTGGAGAATCTATTGGCTCTAAATTCGGATCACCAACGGGCTTCATTTGATTTACGTTACCCGGGTTCTCCAACAAAACATGCAGGGGTGTTCGATCAACTCGCCCACTAAGCAAGAAGTTACCGAGTCGTCTTGACATCTTATTACTTCTTTATTCAGAAAACTCCAACGTAAACTACTCACTACTAAACTTCTGACTCTTAAATATCCAAATAGTGCCGGTTTTCATAAGAAACACCATAGACAAAATCCTGACTAACCTTGACACGCTCAATGAAACAAACACGAAACTCGAAAGGACAGTTTAGACAGATCCCCAAAATATCCTCAGTATACTTTACAACACTATCAAGAATCGTCATTTCGGTCAAAAAGACATGCTTATTGCGATTTCAAGGAATCTACTTCTTCAGTTGTTATACATGGCGAGCAATTAACACGAATTATTCGAAAAAAGTGGACCTCGTTTGCAATTTATCAGACCGAGGTAGAATTAAGCAAAGGGATTCTGTACTTTAAAGCTCCGCGCAAACGGAAGGAAAGTTGTTGGATATTACATGTTGCGTCCGTTTGCACACTCTGTTGCATGTTTTTGTGTGTCGTTGGCAGTTGTTGCGCAAACTTTGAAACCGGTCAAACTTTTAGCTACGTGCAAACGGACGCATCAACTCCCAACAATCTTGATAGTTTTTGGCCAACAATGTTGAGTCCGTTTGCACCAAGCTTAAGTTACGGTCAGTGTGTTACAGTTCGACATTCCTTTAAACTCCCTAATTACTTGATGACTTGAGTTTTGGGTGTTTAACGATATTCAATAGGACCAACGGACCCACAGGTTTAATGCATAGCTCAGGGATGGAGTATCTTCTGCCTGAGCGTCGTATCCAAAATCATATTCAGTCGGATCGCTGTCATTTTCAACGAAAGAAGCCTCGTTAGCCTCTGTAATACCAATCCCGTGATCAGCACGTGAACAGTCACTTCCTCCTCCACCAATCATCATCACTGATCCATCGCCTCTACTCCATTGACACCAGAAGCCGATCTTGTTGTTGGGTTGCAGCTCGCCACTGCACCCAGCCTGTTGAAACCCGTCTGTTGAATTGTACTGACCACCATATTGAACAAAACAACTTCCCAGGCAGGTGTCGTTGGACCAAACCTTGCCATTTCTAAAGTTGCCATAACTTGTGAGTTTGGATCGAAATGTTTTTCCACCCAGACAGTTCCCTGTGGTCTGCAACAGGGGCGTATGACTGGAGTCATCACTGCGCGTGATCTTAAACTCGTTACCTCTGAGATACCAGAAGGCTGGTGCGATCATGTCAGCATTGACCGACGGATCAGACCTACTACCTATAGGATAATCTTGGTTATACCACCAGAGTCCATCGTCTCGCATCCAGTTCTTCTGGTCTTTGTTGGAAAATCTGGCGATAAGAGTCCAGTGGTCTGGGTATTCTGGGGTTGTAAAGTTCCAAGACTCCTTTGTGAAAAAGAAAAAGAAAATTAAATTACAGTAAAACACTATAAACACTTAATTTTTTAGTTAAACTGAAGGCCAGTGTAAGTGTTGATTAATAGAAAAACTTAGAGTCTATGAAGAACACTAGGAACGCATCATTAAAAATGACTTATGACTTAAATGTGGGCATGAATAGCAAGAGGAGTATGGAGAAAAATCGTAACGTTTTGGCTTTATACCTCAAAGTTGTAGGAATTCGTTGTTGGAGCAGCTGATGTTGTTGTTGTTACAGTTGGATCATCTTGAGCTGTGGTTGTTGTTGCTGCTGTTGTTGTTGTCGTTGTTGCTGCAGTTGAAGAAGTTGTTGTTGTTGTTGTTGTAGTTGCAGTTGTTGTCGTTGTTGTTGTTATTGGAACAAGTGCTGTCGTTACTGGAACAGCTAGAGCAGTTGTTGTTGTTGCTGCTGGAGCTATTAAAGGTAAACAATAGATACTTTAAGTTATAAGAAAGAGTCCAATTGAATTTCAAGGATACGTTTTTTCACCGAAGCTCCATAGAAACCGGCGGGCTGATCCTCCAGCTTTAATAAACTGGAGAGTTACCAGTATCTTACGTCAGTTGCTGGTTGTAATGAACAGGTTCCACCCATTTTTTTTCTTCTCAAATTAGTACTTCTGCCATGGTTTTTAAAAATAAATGGTCTATATCCGAGTTGTTCCTAGCCTCAAATTCAAGGTAAGACTCAGAGCAACGCCATTGATATGAAAATAACTTTCTATTCTCATGCATTAAAACTCATTAAGAAAGGTTTTGCGCTTACTGTAGGCTCGTTTTGAAAATGAGAGTTTGTGGAACTCGAAAAAATGGACTTTATTTTGTACCCATTGCTCTGAATTGATTTGCTTTCACATAAAGCCTCCATTTACTATCTCATAGTATGATTGCTATTGTTGGTTGTTATGCCTTGTGAAACCAATGGCCATTCTTAGTAAAAAGGAAAGGCCTTCTTTTAACTCTCTCAAACATTTGACTCTTTAGTTTCTTACATTCTGCCTGTAATTGCTTTCAAAATAATTACGGGGTAAAATAAAGAATTTATAATACCTTCACGTTTCATATAGAATCTTTGTTCATCTGTAACAAAATCGTCAGGTTTGTCTTCTTTGGTTTTGCTGTTCAGTTCGCAGACTCTTGTGGGAATGAGATAGTTGTAACTTACACATCTGGGGTCGTTTTCACAGATGTTTTGACATTCAAAAGGCGCTTTTACTTCATAATCTTTAAATGTGTGACCCTTGAGAGCTTTGCCAGATACTGATCTCTCGACAGGCTTGCATTGTCCAACCGCGGATTCAGCCCGATACATACGGGATATTAGGCAAATCGTGAACATTGTTAAGGAGGACATCTTACGAACTTAGAACACCAGATTCTCAAAGCGACTGTGATAAGTTATTGACTTTGTTAAAAAATCATCTGAGAATAAGAAATAACAATAAAAATTAGCGATGAGAAAAACAACAAATCATCTCAGGTGCTGAACAGTTATCCAGTGGTTCTTAGCTCTCATAAAATTATACAATTTCGATTTAATAGCATACTACACCTCATAGAGCTACCCAGAGCAACTACACAAATGAAAACCTCGCGATTGAAACTGAAAGGGAACGTGCATTTTATCACCGAGAAGAAAATCATTTGTCCAGACAAGCAAATAAAGAGTTGATAAGCAGTAAAGGAAAGAAAGAATAACCTGAAGTTCCGCGGAAGCGGAAGCTGGTGGACCACTGCGCAAGGGAAATTAAACTCCCCCGATTAAAAAAAAAGGGCATTAGAAAGGGACAAGAGAGTTGTAGCTTTGTAAAAACTTATCAGCTGTAAAACTTATATTGTAGGTGAGCTTAAGCCATAGAAAAGTCAAACAAAATCTAAAATCGCTTTGCTAGACTCTTTTATTTGTACGAGAGTAAAATATCATGATTTGTTTTTTTCTTTTTTTTAATAAAAAGCGGCCTATTAAGCGAGACCAAATCACTGTATGAAGCATTAAAAACTCGAATTTATACAATAATTTTGACTTAATATGATCGGTTTTTGATAATTATGTTTTCCTTTTACTGCAATCGAAATTGTGTAAATGTTCCTTGAGAAATTCAAAGTAACAAAGGTTGAACTTTCTTTTGCCACATCACTCTTGGCCCATTTCTGATGGGTTGTTTAGCAACGTACATAGAGAACTGTTTCTTTCATGCGTTTTTCTCTGAATCTTCTCAGCGTCTGGAATCCTAAATTCTTGATTGTGAATGGCTACAGACGCGCACACTCCAGCGGCCCAGATTTTCCCATCCGGCTGAGATTCACAGGTGCACTTTAACGTTTGAAAAATGAGCAAAAAAGATTGGATTACATCTTTATTGCTTGACCCTCCTCCTATGCTTCCTAAAAAAAGTGGATTTTGTTGCCTAAAAAAAGGCACCGGCAACGAGAAAAACCCCCAAAGTACTGCAAAAACAAAATCATTGAGGAAAGGACTGTTTATAGTACGCGGTAGCTGTCGATGAGCTCACATTGCAGGGAAAAGAAAGCTGTTCTGTACGAAAATTTATCAACTATCAATTTGAAGCAAAAATTTGATTCTTATCTTAGCTTTTAAAGCTTTAGTGTAGTGAATAATCTGTTATGTAGTTTACAAGGCTATCACTATGCAAGATGAAACTCAGAATTACCTAGTAAAGCACAACATGAAGTTAATTTAATTTGAGCGGTTTATATTTTGTTCTGTTTCCTTTTTTATTCCGCAATCACGATTCTGCGAAAAAAAGACAGTTTTCATTTGGCAACTTTCGGACGGTCATAAGGAGCCAAAAATCAGTAGCCAAGATGGCGTGATCGAACTTGCTACAATTGATCTTGACAGCACTTCTAATATCAGAGCTACACTTGTATCACATTAATCCGTAAAATAAAAATCCCTTTAGATAATTGTTTACTGGAAATTCTTTTTTATATTGGATTATAGGATACAAGTTTTCGGTATAGACCAATTATGAAAGTCTTCTAATCCACAAAAAAGCTGTTTTTCAGCTTTCGTCTGACACCCTCTGAACGGAGCAGAAAAAGAGGCTTTGCCTGAATCGCGTCAAGCTTAAGAAATTCGCCGCAGCCCTAACTTTTAGGCTAGTCAATCTCGCTTGTTTTTTTCAGGCGATCTTGCAGCTCTCTGAAGACCTCACGGAACTGGCTTGCAACCAGTTGGGAAAAAATAACAAACAGAGTTTACCATGGAACCTAGCCCGCAAACAAAAGAGCTGCGACCCATAGGGGTCCAATTAACCCTTAAAGCCTCAAGATCCACATACAAATTCTCCAGACTGATCTTCATACATTTCTATTAAGAATAGTTGAGAGAATTTGGTTTAAGATTAAGGCAGTCTCCCTTTGGTAATCAATTTAGTAATTCTCATAACCTTTACTCTTGATGATCTGCTGATGTTGTTAGGAGAAAATTTATGTTGGTCACTCTTGGGACCTAAAGGGTTAAATTAGAGGTTCTGATGAGCTGCAAGGCAACTGTTTTTCCAGTGTGAGCATCGCTTTATTTATAGACCTATGGTCCTAGTAACTGAGCCCGCTGTACCTAGCGCAGGGCTTAAGACTGGGGTCGAAACTGTCTCCTAACAACATATTGCGCATGCTCAACAAAGATCTTACTCGATCCATGCCAATCTCGACCCAGAGCTCTTCTGCGCATGTAGAGGAGAGAGCCGTAGGCACTGGGGTCGAGAAGGGATTCGTGCAGTCTTTCTCAGCCAAAATCGAGGACGTGGAGGAAAGGCTTTGCTGGGGGATGAGTCAGTGTCGCCTGTCCTCAGGAAGGTTAATTTTGTGTATGAAGATTAACCACTGGCAGTGAAAAAGATACTCAAGTATTCAAAGCATTTTTTAAAAAAATCAAGCACTGCTTTAAAGGACCAGGCACTATGTTCAAGGAGTATATTATAAAGCAAACAATCAAAAAATACTTTTATCAGTACTTATACGGCGGGGGGCTGACTATAATATGCCACTACGGAAAATAAAAATGATGCTATACGCTACTCAACTTGACACGTGAATTTAAAAAGGCCGGATTTACATAGGGCATATAGGCCACTTTCGAGTTCCAAAAATCCTCACTTTCAAAATGAGGCTAGGTGCACAACCTTTCTTGTGAAAATGAGTTTTATTTGCATGAGAATGAAAAATGATTTCCATATCAAAGGCTCAGCACCTACCCTCGTTTTGAAACAGAGGCCCGGGGGAACTCGGAAATGGCCTATTAAAGGAGAATAGCGCACTTTTTAGTTCAAATGTTTGAGATGAGTGTTACTTGTGGTTTTTTAACAACTGGGAGTAGCAGAACTCAGAACAACAATTAGAGAGAGTAATCACATGCAAGTCCGATTGGACATATAACAAAATTCTTAGACCTGATTTGGGGGTATTTTTTAACATCAGACAGTTCGAGACAGTGCTTGTCATCACGCGCTGTAGAATTGGTTTTCTTCATTATTTTGCCTCACATGCAGCACAAAACTTTTGTCCTTTTATTTATCACAGCTATGAATCTATAACTGCGTTTTTCTCGCACAAAAAGATTGTTATAGTTGTGATTAACTAGTACGATAAGAGAATAGTACTTCGATTCTTGTCGTTTCAGTAATTCTGTCTGGAATCATACCCGTCACTCGTATGAGTACGACTAAAACCAAATTGGACCGCTCCATTTATTCCTAATACCATCACTGAGATTCTGTTACTCCATTTCGTTTTACAAAAGAACGTCCTCATTCGGCGTGGTTAAGATATTTTTTCAGTCACAACAGCGGGTCACGAGTTTCCCTGCAGTGCTAAACAACGGCTTTTCTCGCAAAGAGACCCTGAATTGGAATCCTTTGCTCTGACTGAATGACTTTACTTTTCTCATTTCATTAAGTTTTTATGGAAAGATACCTGCTCAATTCTTGGATGTTTTGGTTATAATATATTTCTTTTCGAAAAGGGAAAACTCCTATATCGGCTGCCCTTTTTTTCAGCTCGTCCCCTAACCGTCAACGTGGAAGAAAAAACTAATTGCAACAATTCTGTTGAAGGGGCACGGCCGTGTCACGATTATCTAGTTCATTTTGCATCTATTGCACTTTCTTATGCGCTATGGAACTTAACGTTAACGAAGATATTACTTGTAAAGGACAAAATCGCAGTTTCTTGTGCAAAAAACACACTTCCCAGCGTTATATCAAACTTTAAAAACAACAAAAATGAACTTTGAAAAACTGTTGGACTAACAATTTTTCACAAACCCACACTTTCAACCGTTTCAATCTTCTTCAAGTTTGTCCATCGGAATCTTCCTTTATAATTGCTGTGTTATTAGTGCATTCTTTTATAATGTTTTTAGTCTTCATTTTTATAGTGTTTCACCAAACTCAATTTGCTCAGTGTTCAATCTAGGCCGCGTTTTTGCGTCATTGACGCGGAATACTCTATTCTGACGCAAAATGAAATGATCGTAGAGTCATGCTGACGCAAAAAAAAGAAACAAACAAAAACCAAAAAAACAAGTCACCTCATATATAAGTACTTCCAAAGCAGCAGGCAATAATATAAGTAAATTAAAACAAATATGTGTGCTTACTAGCCTGAAATGAGCGCGCGAAATGACTGGCATTTCAGACTACGGGCATATGAGCACATTTTGTGTCAGGCGTTCCAAGCAATTCCAAGAGAGACTGGAGCCTACTTCAACGTTTTGCATACTTCCGCATACGTTACTTTACCGATCGATTAACGCTTCGTTTGTTGACTTTGTTCTTGTGTTTACGTTTCATTATGAAATGACAGCAAAAGCTTAGTGTATTTTCAAAGCAAAAGAGAATGACTGTTGAACCTGAAAATCAACATACTGAAGAAGATGGGCTGCATGAGGATGGTGAAGCTGAAGAGGTCAGTTCGACATTAAGTCAACCTCCAGAACTTCAAGATCCAACGGCCTCCAGCTCAACGAGTACTGTGAGAAAATGAAAAAAGTGTTTGGCGTTTTTTGGCATCTTTTATTCAGGATTAGTCCGTCATTTTTTTAAAATAACGATTCAGCTTAGGAGCATTACGATTACTTGACTGTTTACTGCAATAAAAAAATCAAAACTGTGAAAGGCAGCAAAACTATAACATACTGATGATAGTTTGGATGATGCCAGGTTTTCGAAGTGTCAATATCATAGTTTGACCCAGACCATTTTTGAAATGGCCCAATTTAAAATGCCATGCGGGACATACGAGCCACTTTGACTAAATTCTAGATTTAACACTGTTTGCTAGCAGTTCCTGGTGTTAGAATTTTGATAAAACTCGTGACACAGTTTCATTAAGTTTAATCCACTAATTTTAATCGCCTAGTCTACTCCGCAGAGGCCTCTTTGAGCTACTTGTAACCAACGCTGACTTTTGTTTTTCCTGCTTTATTTTTGAAATATCAATGAGAGCCTCTGCGGAAGAAAGACACGAACACCAACTATGGAGAAGCGTTGCAGTTACAACTTTTAAGTACTCTAAATTCCCAAAGTACTGCTTACTAGTTACAAAGCGGATTAACTGTGGAAGCGATCCAATGGTGCGACCATCTAAAAAAACATCTTCAGTAGTAGTACTTTTAGTAATGTACTTTTGTGCCTTCATTGTCCTTAGTTTTAAAATAATACTCTCTCTCTCTCTCTCTCTCAACGAAGTGCTACTGTCCTACCTAGATTAGAACACTACATGCGAAACAGTCTAGTATAGTCAATACATTGCTGCTAAGTAAGACGTTTTTAATAATAACAATGATAATAATAATAGTAATAATAATATATGTTCGAAAATTATGTTAACGTAATTTTTTCGGATATTTTACCACATAACATTAAGACTTTTTACGCGTACGCCCAGCGAGAAGATTTTTCTTTCTGGCATGGTTTTAAAGTTGTAGCATTTGTAAAGTTGTTATGCGACTGACAAGCGACACGAACGACTTCGTAAATGATAAAAGCCATGCCAGAAAAAAACCTCTGCTCGCAGGGTACTCTCGAAAGGCCCAGCTGTTTAACATCCTAATTAGTTGATGTCTATTGCTTGCGTGTAGTTTGAAAATAAGACATTGTTTAGCCTCTTCCACCATGATACACTCTCATGCGTGTTGAGTCGAGGAATTATAAATGTGGCCAGCTTTTGGCGGCACTCAATTTTGCTTTCTTCAGAATTTGAATATTTGGGTGTTCTGACAAGTAAGACTCTGGTCCATTTTACACTTGAGAAAGAAAATGAGCTCGTCCGTTATCATCAGGGCGAAGGGTTAGGATATCACAGCCAGTTTCTGTTACAAGCAGCGTCTGTTCAAACTGAGCTGAACGCTTTCCATCCTACAGAAAATAAAATAAAACACAGACTTAGCAACTTAACAGCAAGCCTGCAGTGAAGGCTAGCCCTCAGTATCTCCATTGGGCACTCTGTGACGTACAGCCATCCCTTCAGGAAAAAAAACAGGAGGGGGACACCAGTACACAGGCCATTCGTGCTTCACCATCTTTGATTTTCATTACAGTGGGTTGGTAAGGCGTAAGAACAAAAGTGGGGAAGGGGGAGAGAAGACGTCTCCCCGCCGCCTCGTTACTCGTTTAAGACCCATAACCTGGGAAAACCTGGGGAATCCTGGATATCGCGTGCTTCCAGGAAACGCCTGTGGCGAAGGCTATCCTAGCAGCAAACACGAAACGGCTGTGACTACAATGGATACTCTAAAATCAGATTCTCAACTTCAATTAATATACATAAAAAGTGTTATGGTTTATAGTAGTAAGTACGAGAGAAGGAAAAAAACCGCGTATGTAAGTCTTGAACCCTGCATCATTCGATTTATGATACTCATCCTATCACGGGCTAACTGCCGACCCTGTTTATTCTTGACGTGCTTTACATGGCAGTTTTCGTAGGGATGACACTAAGATTTTAAGCTACCGGGCAGACGTATCAAGAGTAGGTGGGGAATAAAACTGCTACGGATTTCTTTTGGTTATATTTTCTTTTCACGTTCACGGTCGCCGGGGGAAATCCCCGGCCCCCTTCTCATAATGACAGTTCTGTTGCGCTACATTATACTACTTGAAAGGTAACCGTTGCACAACTTGACCTTTCTGATTTTCTCTATAGTGTAATAATCACGCGTTGTCGAACATGTCTAGTCACAAAATACACAATTCAAATCAAAAGGGCGTACGCGCCTGTACATACCTGTGTCACCGCTGTCCAGTTATCAGGCCAGATCTCATCTCGCCATGTTCCTATAGTAAAATAATGGATACAGTTTGTCTCGGTATCATTTTACCTCACAAGCGACTTTTTTTCTTTTATAAGTAGTTTAAGTAAAAGAACGAGTTACACAACTATACCTTGTGAAATCATAGGTTCTATGGTAAAGGTATGTCCGGGTTTCATAACACCGACAGCTTTGTTTTCTGAAAGAAAGTGAAAAAACTCCACTGAAAAAAAAAACAATCACTGCGCTTTCCAGTTACTGTCTACAACCCAGTATTGGTACCAGTATTGGTACCATAGACGTCTAGAAACTGTTCTATTTTGTTGCTTATGGATAGTACATTTTACAGTACTGGTTACAACCGTTAAGTATTAATATCGAGTTCTTTACTATTGGTTATGTACATTTCAGTTCCATTACTGCCGGTGTTGTCCAGTATTGGTATTATTTTGTCCAGTGTGGTAACTTTGTTGTCCAGCATTGGCACAGTACTGTCCCGAAATAATTACTCACTTGCATAATGAGGGACGCTTGGTGCAGTATGGAACAACCTGTTAAGAAGCAACAGATAATATTATGCATTTAGCTAAGCAGAGAGAGATGAGAGGAGAGAAGGGGAGGGGAGGGGAGGAGAGGGGAGAGGACGGGAGGGGAAGAGAGGGAAGAGGAGGGAAGGAGATCTGAACTCACTGACTTACTCATGAATTCCATGACCACAATAACTTTTCACCACAGAGAAGCCATGAGCCTGTGCATGCTTTTGAATAATGTTTCCTACTTCCCTGTACTTTACTCCAGGTTTTACTGAAAAAAGAGAATGAGAATATTGAGGACTCACTTCTCATAACTATAAAAATGATTACAAGTGCGTACAGTACCTACAGAGTGAAGAGAAATGGAAGGGAGCAGTTTGGGGAGGTAATTTAACAAAGAGGGACAAGCATTCTTTGTTCAGTGCTTGACATGATGATTACCACAACTTTCTCACGTATTACTTCACTTAACCCTTTAAGCCCCAGTGTCCACATACAAATTCTCCAAACTGATCTCTACACATTTCCTTAAAGAATGAGTTGAGAGAATTTGATAAAAGATCAAGGCATTTTCTCCCGTGTGATCATTGTATTAATTCTCATAACTTATCTCTTGACAGTGTATGGATATTGTTTGGAGAAATTTGATCTTGGTCACTATTGGGAATTAGACATTAATTATTGACCCTGGCAATATATTACCAGCGTGCAAAGAAAGTCATGTCCGATAGCCCAAGGCTAGTGGATTTTACTATCGGGCTAGTGAACTCTGTCTTTAACTTGCCCGAAGGGCAAGTGAAATTCTTTTTAAGGAATTCTAATCACAAAAGAACTGTTATCAACCCTGGCCATAATTGGGCTAGTTAAAATGACTTTTGGGTTAGTAGATGCTAACAACGGCTTGCCCGAATGGCAAGCTGTAAAACTGACTTTCTTTGCACCCTGATTACATGCAGGATTTTTGTTATATATCACCTTAAATAATTGGCTTTGCTAGCTCCACTAACTCTAATTGATTGGGAGGTCAAAGGTTTTCTGTATTCAGCATAATTTTTTTACGTTTGTATGAAAAATTTAAGATTTTCTGGGTGCCCAAGGCAAGAGCTTAAGTGTGGTGATACATCTCTCTTGAACAAGATATTATTTCCATGTAAGGCATATTTTAGAGGCTAGTGTCTTTCAAGTTTAAGACCACTTTATCTCAAACCAGGGTTCAAAGGAAGTCAGTTTTTTTCTTATGCACCATGTATTAGCCCAAACATCAATTCACTGACTAACCTGATAGGAAAAAGAAGTTAATATAAAACTGTACGAAAATGTCTAGGATAATGACAAAATATTGGGGATGTGCGCTTCTGCATTATCGATACTTACCTGTTAATTACAGACTCTAAATCTCCAAGTACAGAATAATTGCTTTTTCTAACCTAAAACTCATTTCCGTTTGGAAAGGAAACTTTGCCATTTGTTTTGCATCCTATCCATGACTGCAACCCAGGTGACTTAAAGACAACTGGGCCATTAAATGCTAAAAACTAAGAGGTCTAAATAATTAATTAACCCCCAAAAATATGCCTTTAAATACAGCTTTTTTTCCTCGTTTGCTTATTAGCTTAAGTATCGATATTTTGGCGGTTTGTTTGATTGATAAACAATGCTTTACGGGCAAACAGAATCTCAACTACAAGATATATTGAGAAAAAAAAATTGATGAACAGGATTGACTACAGTTCTTCTGTAATGAATTCCCCCCCAAAACTTCACCTCCCTTTTGAGCAAGTTAAGAACACTATTCAATATTCCAATAGCGAAATCTACCAGCCCCAAGCTATCGAACATGATTTTCTTAGCATGCTGTCAAACATATTCAACAAAATTCATTTAAAGTAATTGTGAATGCATGTTGTATAGAATTTCCAGCACAAGATACCTGCTGCAATGGCCTGACTGATGCACTCATAAGTCACTTTCACCAGCTGCTTACTTTCTTCATCCACTTCACCAACAAAGAATGTCTCATTCAGATCACCATGAAACCCATTGTAATAGATAGTGATGTCAACTAAAGCAACCAAACAAAATAATGGCGTCATGACACACAAAAACAAAAATATATCCACTCACGTAAATCAGTTCTCCAGTGAAGTCAAAACAACAATCTTCAATATATCTCTCTTTCCATAATAAGCACTGATTACAAACATGAAGATTGAGTGAAAAAAAAAAAAAGAGACATACTCACTGTTTAAAAGATCACCATTCTCTAAAGGCCTCATATCAGGGATGCCATGACAAATCACCTCATTAACAGACCTATGATTCAATACATTTCTCAGTAGTTTGATTTGTTACACATTACATTATGAGTTGCTACAAAAAATATCCCCCCTCAACAACTGAAGCAATTCTAGGGAATCTTTCAACACCATTAGCTTTACAGCCACTCCTCTATCAATCCTTAAGAAATCCTGGGGTCCTTTCAAGATTTAAAAACCCTTGAATGCAGAGGTCCACTCATTGCATAAATAAACCGACTGGTTCTTTCTTGCCAGATCTCTAATGTGGGAATTAAAACAAAACTGAATGCAAGGCGGGTAATATGACAAAGGGCTGAATACATTTATTTGAGGCCTCAAATAAATCAACCCTTTGCTGTATTACCAGGCACTTTTCCATTCTTTTACTGTTGCCTGTTAGTTTTACAAAATAGTTAACGAGCTTTTTCACTGATTCTTCAGAATTTTGTCATAAATTGATTAATGCAATCCTCCTGATGATATATTCTGTTAGGTCTTAATTTCTCCTCTGACTTGCAGTGCTAACTTGTCAATTATTTTGTTTGCAATGAGTTCTTACGTGCAACATGACTTTGGAAATCCATGGTAGTTTAGAGGTGATGGATAGCAATTTCTTTCAAGACATGCCTGAAACAAAGAAAAAATTTTTGACATAAAAATTAGCTTCACCTGCTTGCTACAAGTGGAGGGTCAAAGATAACAAAATCAGAGAGACGTTTAAGACAAACGTGAGTTTGCAGGGGCACCCAACGAGAATATAGTTCAAACCACTTAGACATAGCATTGTTAAACGTATTTTAGTATTTAAACGGTAGATATAGGCATATTTTCATCCCCTAAAAATTTTTCATCTGTTCGGATTTCCTAGCTGAAAGTCCAGTGATCCGAAAATTATAGGGATCAAAACTTACCTTTTCGAAAATTTCAGCCAGAGAAAAGGATCCCGAAAATTCTAGGTGGCGTTTTTAGGGTAAAAATTGCATTAAAAATAGGCAATTATACCATGATTTAGATGTTCGAAAATCCTAGGAGAGGCAGGCAAGAAAGAAATTTTACAACAAATGTTCCGAAAATTCTAGATCTCAAATCGTCTTCCGAACAGATATTTTCCGAAAACTGTTGTTGGGTGCCCCTGAGTTTGTTCTACGCGACCAAGTTTTCCCTTTTCTTATTGTTTACTGTTCATAACTTCTACTCAAAATAAGATGTTTCACGCCAGTTTTCTCTATAAGATTATTGTTTTGAGCTGTTTTTATCCGCTTATATTCTATTTTGAGAAATTCTCAGCTTGAATCTGACCTTTGCCATTTGCTGTTAACACAACTCTAAATCTCTCTATTATAGGGAAGCTAGGGAGGTGCAGTATTTGCCACATAAGCTGTCTTCCTCCTAGCTATGGTATGGGTTCAAGACTCTTGTTCTTATACAATGAGTTGAGTTTGTTGTGGTTTTTCACCAGTTGTGAGGGTTTTCCTCTAGGGTTCTTTGCTTTCCACCCTTCACAGAAACCAGCATTTCCACATTTTAAGTCAGTCAGGGATTAAGAAGTCTCAGGCAAGTGTTATCCTGCTTAGAGAAATTACATACGCAAGTCCATTTTTTTAAAGTTTTTTTTTCTGAATCAAGTACATGTTCAGTCGTCTCATCATCAGGAATCAGTGTTAATGTAATAATACAGGAATCTACTGAAACCAGCCTATGCTGTGTAAGGTACTTCCATGTTTTAAAAATAATAAATAAATAAATAATTAAAAACATAAAAGTTGACAAATCACACTTATAATCTGTACCTACCTCATGAACAATCTTATCCAGTTCATCAGTGGTGATGCCAACCCGGACGTTTTTAGCTGCAGTGTCCATTACTTCCCTTGCCAACTACACAAAACAACAACAACAACAACAACAAACACTTCAATTTTACTAACCCGGTCTTAAGTCTTTTATTTGCTTGTTTTTGGCGTACTCAAGAAAGACTTGGCATGAATTGAGCAAGATCTCTGTTGACCAGGTACTGCTTGTTGCTAGGATACAAATTTAAACCTAAACCTAACAGCTATGTGCTCGTTACAGCTGGCAATACTTAATGGATGCTCAAACTTGAAGAACTAGTTTGACTGGTGTAGAAGTTCAGGCTCTGGCAACTTCACAAGATTCAGACAGAGTCTCCCTTTCTCCTCTTCAATCAAGAAGACGACAAATAGGAGTCTCTGCTCACAGAGCACAGCAGCCTATAGATTGGTCACGTAACATTATTGTGGTGCCAGAAGCAGGAACCAATGTATTTGGGATCAATAATATGTGTTTACTACTTCCCCTAATCAGCAACCTTGTGAACCTTTTTCCAATGAGAAAAACCCCAACACACTCTTCTCAAGTACATACTTTTATTTTCCCCCCTATTTATGTGTACAGTGTATGTTAGCTATCAGATGCTCTTTCTACGGACTGATTTCACAACATAAAGGAATTGAAACAACTAAGCAATAATATATATAAAATATTATTTACTAACAGTTACACAATCATGAACATGTACAGTCAGAAAGCCTTCTTATGCCTTTAGTGGCAAAATTAACATTTGTTCTCAGTCTCATTGACACCTTTGTGGTGACGACAAACAAGAACATTGTTATTTTAAGGTGGCTTTCTGAGACTTCCTGCTCAATACTGCCCTTACAGTAATGAATGAAATGTTGTGTTAGTGTATGATCTTGGGAAAATCAGCAACAATGATAAATAATAACTGTTTTATGTAACATCTTACTCTGCCAGCTACACGCATTTTCTCAATCTCGTCTTTACTGAGGACTCTTATCTGCGTGCTTTGTTTGGACTTGATCTCAGACAGAGGGACACCTACAAAATAGTAGATGTAACACTAGTACTGAAACTGATTATCATTTACATTTTACATTGTATGCTTCAAGAATTTCTACAGTACAAACCAGTTTCTGCATAGTCAGGTTTCGCAATGTGATCTGGGACCTCTCGCCTGGGGGACTAAGGATAAGAAAAAAATTATAAATTCATTTGCCAGAAAGACTGTACCTGCGCGCAGTATGTTAATGCATTGTTAAATAATACATTTAGGTCAATCTTAGTCAGCAGCTACAAAAAAATTATCTACTGGACGTCCTAAAAACAAGATATACTGATCAAGCAACTAAAACTAGTTGTTTCAACACCTCTATCAGGGTTGTCATTAAGAGCCGGGGACCGGGGATTTTCCCCGGCTACTTTCATTGGAAAATACAACAAAAAGAGAAGCAAAAGAAATCCCTAGCCGTTTGATTCCCCACCTACTTGTTGTATTTACCCGGCAACTTGAAATCTTAGTGACAACCCTGCCTCTATTTTATGTGCTGTTCCAGAAAAACTACTTGTATGAGCCTCATCTGCGGAAGGGATTTTTGCTAAGGCCGTTGACCATTCTGGATTACATTCCAATAACAAGCTTTATTCTTATTGGCCAAGTGAAAATGGTGCAATACACCACCCCCCACTCCCCGGCCACAGTATTTCCAATTCCTATTTGGGGGAGTATGGAGAAATTCTGGAACTACACAGTTACATTTACACTGTAATACTGTATTATATCTGCTGAATAGTTCCTCTAGTTTCACTAAAAGCCACACCTTCATTTTGGTCCCCTGCCCTGTTCCCACAGCAGTTTTGTTTTGTTCCCTAGATTTTGCTTGCTGGTAAAAAAATCAATAAATCCAGGATCACACTGCCATAGTTTAAGGCCTATCAAATTATAACAACAGCTGTGGGTGAAGTCCAAAAAAAGTTTCTTACAAGAACTTTGTGGTATTAAAAGGTTCAATGATCTATTCAACAAATAGCACAGTCTGTGTCTCTAAATTAGTCAAAAATTCTATCTAAACATGCACCTAAAAACTGCAACTTTGACTCTTATTACCTGAGGCCAAGGCCTAAGTTTTCCAGAAAATTTAAATCCTGGCCATGGATTATAGACAGCCGGTTTTGAATCCTCAATTTTAGCTAGAGAGATATGACAAAGGCAGTTAAGTAAGCCACTGTATTCCATCATGTGAATAAAAATTATCTGTAAAAGCTACCACAAGCTAGGTGTAGCCCAGAGAAAGGCATATATTTCACAAAATGGAAAAAAAAGTATGTAAAATTTGGGATAGATGGTCTCTAAAGAATTAAGGCAGTATGGCTGACTGGTCAGTGCATTGGTCTAACAATCCTGACGACCCAAGTTCAAGTTCCACTATTAATGGAGTAGTTGGCTTTTTAACTCAGTCATTACAACCCAAATTTTGGTTTTGAATCCTACTTTGATCTGTGAGGAGTACAGTCTACCTACAGAAGTGTCAGGGCTCTCTGAAACCTCTAACTTTTTTTGTTTCAGGGCTTGGTTCCAGTGTTAACTTTGTTTGTTAATTGTTTTCCAAACGAATCCTGTAAGGCTTTTTAAGAGCTACTACATCACGCCATACCATCACTAGTAACAGATGCCTCTCATAAGACCAACAACTCCCTCAAGTGGACATACTGGTACTATGTCTTTAACCTCTTTTAATAAAGCAGTGACCTTTTCCAAGTCAAGTTTGAGTTACCAAGGGTAAAATTACAGCAATATTGTACAAAGGAAATCAAGGAGAAATCGATTTTGGTTCGAGTTAGCACAAGGTTCGAGTTCGAGGGTTACGGTTATCGGGAGTCAACTGCAATTATTTAAGTGAAGTGCTTTAAACTAATATTACAGTGTATGTAAGGAATTATGCGTTTGTAGACAAAACATTTTGATGCACAGGGTATTTCCTCATCTTTACCTGCCGCTTTAACTATCTTGTGAACTCTTTTATGCTCTGTCCAGTTCTGCTTGAAGCAATCCTATTTTAAGAAAGTTAAAGAGATTTTTACAGTCAAGCCTTTCTAGTCAGACACCACTGTAAGATGGACTCCATCCAAAAATGAAAGCCTACTTATAGATGTAGGTCTTCTTTATTGATTTTACTCTTTATATTGATTTTTACTCCCTATAGAAAAACACCAATCAAAGATGGAAACTTATGCTGCTCTCAATAGTGCCCATCTTAGAGAGATGTCATGGAATACTTACCAAAGCTAAAGCACAGTACTTGTAAGCTCTAAAACAAAGCCCAGGTGAGTCTGAGATCCCCGGGGGACAGGGGATCTTTTAGTGGTTTGAATTTGCGGATTGGTACCGCTTAGGGTGCTAAAACCTAAAATAACTGCTGCAGAGAAGATACGCTCTATTAGGATACAGATTTACCAGTCTGCAAAGAATGGCAGGTGCACACGCAAGTTTTTAAAATAATATTATATGAAAAAAGGGCCTAAAAACGGTCTTACACAGGCAAGATCTCATCGAGTTCTGCCACACTCTGCAGACGGGCAGATTTATGACAATATTTTCAAAAAGTCCTTGAGAAGAAAGTGTTAGAAAGCTACCTTTATTACTATTAAAATTTGCAATGCCAGTCATATAATTTGTTGTTGTTGTCGAATTGGTTCCTCTTAGGGGTGGAAATGAATTTAAGGCAGGCCCAGAAGCAAGATTCTGGTACCCCCACCCCCGGGTGAGATCATGACTAAACCCACTTTTAGGTACCCCGACATACGGGTTAATTAACTTACACAGTTAACCGGTCAAAGAAAGGAGCAGTTGAACAACTTTCCTATGATCATAAACCCAGCAATGATGGTAATGCTAACATGTGACTTCCAAAATTCTCAGCAGAATTTTGAGTGAAGGACCTCCAAGCCCCCCTCTGCTCAAAAACTAATAATCATGGGTCCTGGAGAAATTTGAGAGGAACAAATAATGACCTTTAATTTTTTGCAGATTCATAAATAAATTAACAAGGAGAGAGTAGATGCACCCATACGGCAGAAGTGTCATAAAGGCTTAATTAAGTATTTACATTGAAGTTTGCGTAGTTTTCAGGGAATATCTTACAAAATATTATGAAAAGTTAGTCTCAAGCAAAGAAATAAGAGTTACTCTGCCTTTTATCGGCAATAAGATTAAACAGCTGATATAATTCAGAGCTGCAAATTGTGGAGAACTGAAAGTAAAAATGTCGTCATGATGCAGAATGTGGAAATTTTATGATGATGGTGCGAAACGAAAATCCACTCATGTAACAACGCAGTGAGCCAACAAATGACGAAAACGATCGATGGAAGAATCTACCTGAGCACAGAAGAAACTGCCTTGAATTCCTAGCTTTATACAGGTTGGGCATTGTAGTTTAGCAGGCTGGTTGCATCCCGAACTTTCACAAGTCCTTAGATCCGCCATCATGATAAAAAGTGACCAGCTTTTCCTCTAGTTACCAGTCCTCCGTGGAAATTCAAGGAATGGGGAGGGTTGGGGGGAGGGCGTGGAGGTAGCGCTGTCGATTAGGCTCAAAAATGTTTGTAAGAATATGGCGGCTGCAAGTTGCAGAATTTTTGGAAAATCTGTAAATACAATACAAATTTATTTATATTTAGTGCGTGAGAGAGGCCCCCGTGAACAAGAGAGAACCAATCGGGTAAACAACCACGACAACCAGAGTTGAATATGATCATCAAAGAGAGACCTAACTCACCTGGGGTACAGTGAAAACAAGGTCCACAAGCTCTGCGGGGAAAGGTATCTTGTGTTAAAACTGTCTCGAAGAGAAACTTTTTATCTCCACGGGCCCGTGTAATATCTTTTTTATATCCGACATATGCTAGTTGCGTGAGATGGTTTGAAAGGCAGCAATAGACTGATTAGTTGAAAACAATGAATCACTGACAGACAGGAGCCGATCGCCTCCTGCTGACAGATCATTGGCCTCGATCATTGGCAACATTTTATAATACCCTTTTCCATGTTTATTTATAGATAAGGAGGAGACGTACACTACTCCACTGGAGTGCCATGGGAGAAAATTCCGAAAGCAATTGTGAGGATTCCAAAGTCCTTTCACTTGCAACGATAAGCTTGCAACTGACGTGTATAATAGTTAAAGACAGTGGCCTGTTCTGGCGTGAATTTCTGAACTACAACTATTACAGCAGGGCTATAAAGCGTTTTAGCGACAAGGAAGAAGACTGTGAGACATCGTTTGGTAGGGAGTCAGGATATGTTGTGCATCTTTACCCAACAATGACGAAGGAATTGGAGGTAATTGCCTAATTTCAAATCCAGAGGGGCTGGGTACGAGCCCCTTAATTATAGGATAAACAACATGAAACCCACATAATCAGAAAGAGAACATTGAGATTAGGAACATTCTTAAGTTTTTGGGCCTATATTGAACGAGATACACCCATTTAAAAAAACGGTTGACCAGCCTGCGAACAACAGACGTATTTCCGGTCGTCGCTTCTCTCCCTGACGACCGGAAATGCGTCTGCTGTTCGCAAGCTATCTGATTGGCTATCTTCTTTTTCAAATTAGGTAGGATAACAAGTTATCCAGCTTATGAATAAACCTTAAAAACTATATAGTTTTGCTCGAGGTATGTTTTAAAAGTTCTCCCTTCTTAAGGAAACAACGACACCCAGGCCCACCTTGAATAGTCCCTGCACGGCGCCTTCCTGGGCCTTCTCGATCAACAATGCATTTCGGTCTGAGAACTAGGCAATTCCTCACTTTAAAATAGACCACACTACCACTCTGTATCCATTCTAACTGCTGTTTTTGTTTGTTTGTTTGTTTGTTTTTTTCAGAGCTGCGTAATCCATTCAAAGAGTTTGCTTGAATTGTATGCTTGTTTTTCGCAATGTATTATGCTAGTTGTTGGTGCCTGGAGGTTTTATTAGACTTTGGTCTCGGTGGATAACAGTCTCCTCAATCTGCATAATATCTTCACATCGTACTCAGCCTCATTCAATAATTGTTGGATATTTTGACAAGCATCCTAGTCTTTTTAAATATTGTAGTCTCCACACGTCATAGTCTCCTGTGGAACGGACTGCTGCCATAGTAAATATAGAAAGACCGCATAGATTATTTTCTCTCGTCAAAGACTGGAAATGTTACTCAAAACAATAACATGTAATAAGTTTCCCCAAATAAAAATTGTATACCGTAACTTCAAACGGCCCAGGTAAAGTACACGTTTTCGCTAACCGAAAGTAGCGACCCTCCGTAAGTAACGACCTCCCAAAAGTAGCGATAGGAAAAGTCTGCAAAATCCGCTGAAAGTTATGAGGGTTGTTGCTTTTGCTCAGGATTTTTTTGTCCTAGGAGTAAAACAGAGCTAGGGTTTCAAACCCTCAGCGGCTGCTTGCCTAGTACCCAAATATTGGCCGAGTATTCGCCCGGGAGAAGCTAAGGACTCTAGCTTGGGTCACACAAAGAGGGCCCTGGGCCTGTGCGTCGACCCGGGGTGGCTCAACCTCGTCACCCGGGCGCTTTTCCCTGGCTTAACCTTGTACCAGAGACTTTTTCTAGCGCGGTTTCGGCCTTCGGCCAATACCGAAAATTCCTGCCGCACGAGAGAAAAGCCTCTGTTACCCAGGGTACTGTTCTACTGGGCCTGTGGAAGAGAGGTAAACAACCATTGAGTTGCATACGATCAACGCGAGACCCAGCTCACTTTAGCGTTTCCATAGACGTTTTTTTCTTTTACTTCGAAGTACTTGACTTGCATGCGAAAGAGGAGCGCGAGAAAAAGAAACATTTTCTCCTCTCCCTATCCTCGCCTTCTTGCGCTTGTGATCGATAAATACCTTGCGGTTTTCATTTTCATATGCACGCTTGAGGATCTCTAAGGAGAAAATAGAGGATCTGTTAACACGCTAAACCCACTTTGTCGTGTTACTTTTTATCTACCAAACAACACAAGTTTTCAAAAAGTCAGTCGTTGCCATTTAATAGTCCTGTCAGTAGCCCTGTACCTCACAAACAACTCATGTGTCTACGATTACGTTCCCCGGGACATCAGTATTCAACCCCGGCCTCATCAAAAAGTTATAATTTTACTTTCAAAAAATATTGTTTCAATTGAACAGAGATCAGCGTGAGGATAGTCTTAATTTTCTTTTGAGTCACAGTACTAATCGAGAGCACGCGTGAAAGGCGAGCGGCGAAGCTGCGAGGAATGATGGCGGAGGGAAGAAAAAAATTTTCTATCTCCGCCCCAATCTCTCCTTCAATTCTTTTTACCACAATTTGCATATTTTTTTTCCTCTGGCCCGGCGTGGATCTAAGGAAAAAAGGACGATCGTCTCACGGTACAGAATCATGCTCATGTCAAGAAGCAAAGGTCATTGGTTTTCGTCGCCTTTGGTACTTTGTAGCTTTTTGATTGTAGAACATAAAGTACCATAGCCGAGACCGTGAACTGTTAAATGAAAAAATCCGGTTTCAAAGCATTAGGAAATTTGCATGATGTTTAGCAGTAGAGCCTACATGACAGCTGAACATGAAGTATTTTGGGTTGATCTTCAAAAAGAGTTCCTACACATGTAAGTTTAGACTGGAAAACATGTACTAGTCTCATGGATCACTGGATATGGCGCCAAAATTACGATGTTGTTATTATGCTCTGTTTTCACCCGAATACAAGCTCATGGTCAGCATGTGAGGTCACTGGTGAAGTTATAAATTCCGTATGATGCTGATGGACTTGATCTCTGGTCAAAGTTTTCTAGCCTGCGTAGCTGGTGGTTTTGTTTGGCGACAAGGCGCAACCCGGGCGGCACAAATAAACGTCGGAGAAGCGAAAACGCGCGCCAACTGTCAGCCACGCAAGCTAAAAGATTTTTCATTGTAAAGGAAGACCTTAGCACTGGATATTTTACGACAAGTTTTCCTTTTTTCCAGGTCTCCCGTCACAACAGTAAGTTAACTGACACAAAAAGAGAAATCAAAAGAGAGGTAAAACGGGCCGCTAAAATTCAAAACTGCACACGAATAACACAGTACACTCGTACAATAGACGATAATCCCTTTGTAATGCGTCCCATGATTTCGTTTGCATATGTGTCTGAAAACTATCAACCGCCATTCGCAGTCGCTTTTGCTGAGATAACCTTCAGTGTCTTGATTCAGAAATAAAAAGGACGCTGCGCACATTTATAGATTGACATAACTTTAGCCTTGCCAGGCGTTCGGGCGAAAAATCGAGGTGGAAAAAAAAACAGGGGAGATTACCCGCGTGGCTCCCCACCATCTGGACAGCTCTCTGAACGCTGCGCGTGCTCTACTATCTAAACGACTGGAACGTTAACAGGCTAACACAAATTTGCGTTTGCCCAAAGAAATCGTGACAAACTTTTCAGGTTTCTACAGGATTCAAACCTTTGACCTCTACGAGAGGGTAAGGTTTGGAATCTGCGAGATGAGGACTGTTTGATTTTTAAAATATAAATTTTAAATCAATTAATGTAAACTAGTATGCTTCACTGAATATGGCGCCCGCCAAAATAAGGATTTTAGTAATGACCAATAAATAATAATTCATTACAACTACGGGATGAAGAATTTTAGAAAATAAAGAAGGTCGCTGCAAGCATTTATAGACTGCCGCAACTTGCTTTTGCCAAAGGAAATCTCGACAAAATTCAGGTTTGTCCAGGATTCTAACCTTTGTCCTAGAGTCTGCATGATGAGGACTGTTTGATTTTCATTAAAATACAATCATTGTAAGCTTCTATTGTTCACTGAATTTGGCGCCGGCTAAAATAGGGATTTTAGTCATGCCCTACAAAGCATGTCGCATTTTAAGGGTAGGTCAACGTTCGAAGGCAAGAGATAATTGACCATAATTCAGCCGAAGGTGTGGATGGACAACTAGTATTCGTTTTTTCGCGCGCGAAGCAGGGCGAGGCAAAGCGGGGCGCTAAAATTCAAAACCATAACAGACAGAATGAATGAACATACAAATTGGCAAACTTTACAATAGAAAAATTAATCCTTTTGTTATGGTTGAAAAGATTCCGCTATATAAAGTTACTGGTAACTCCTAAAAGGCACTTCGTTCGTCGCTCTCGTCGAGTTAAAATCACAAGTTCGGTAAGTACTTCATTTTAGTTTTATACTCTTCTTTGCATTTCTTAGCTCAATACTGCAGCAGTAACTGATCCTGCAAGCTCTTGTTAAACACTTAAGTGTAAGGTACCTGGAAATACGTGTGTTTTGGATTTTTTTTCCTTTTTATGAGTTGTAGTTACCTATTAATTTTTTAAGTTGGAAGGAACTTATCACAAATAGAAACATCGGTAGAAATAAAAACCAACGCAAATTCAACGCACCGCGTATGTAAAACATGTAACCATGATATACAATCTTTCCTGGCGTCTTGAACGTGCTCTCTGTAATTATAAACCATACATAATAAACGTACCCATCCATCGGTAACTGCTCGCAAGAGAAAGATCCCCTATAAAGGCATACTCGCACAAAACACTGGAAAATCCACTAACGTCACCAGGTAATCTGTATTGGAAAAAAAGTTGTGTTCAGTTCGGGTTTGGCGGTCAAAAGTTAAACAATTCATGTTAAGCAAGTAAATTCCCGCCGCTCCAAATTTTTGATAAGCAGACAATTATTGTAATGTAGTACATGTAAGTGTGCTGAACTTAAAACAGTTCTAAATTAATTTTCGCGCGGCGAGCTTAGCTATATGCATGACCGACAACATTTAAAATGATTCCCCTGAGTACAAGTGTAAAATAAGCATGAATACGTTTTATTGTCAGCCTCAAAACAGAGTCTGTTTAGACAAAGGAAGGTCTTTTATCATACCCCCAGCCTCCTAAAGGATTACTAAACAGTAGCAAAATTGCATATTAGACGTTTGGCTTGATGTAGGCCTATTTATATCAGATGGAGCGATCTAGCAAAGCTGAGCAGCAAAGAATAAGCGAATAGCTGCAGTAGTTGCAAAGATTATTTTTCTTTATCCTTCCTTTTCTCTGTTTTCAGCCTCGATCCAGAATTTTTGTTTAACTGTTCGAGCGTACTTGAATAGGCAAAAATACGGACAGCGTTTTGCTGTCTAATCGCAAGCGCGATTCTTTATTGATAACCGTTGAAAATCTGCCGCCGAGTTAGAGAAACAAATTATTCTTTCATCGCGATTTTGTCCAATAATTGACTCTTTTGCTAAGTGCTTCATTTATACTCCTTCATTTTTTTCTGCAGATTTTCCAGCGCCTTATCTTCCTCGTAGCTCTTTTTTATTATGAAGACTTTTTGTGCCTTCATACTTGCAGCGTTGGTTGTAGCTGTGACGTCATACTATCAAGGTAAGAAGGCTTTCAAAAAATATGGTGTTTTTAAGTTAAGGTGGCTCTCATCGCTCGACCAGTATTTTTGTTAGCATGCTTGCCACCTTTCAGCCTAATCTTTATTATACATATAGTATACCACTTGTTATTATGGATGGATTAACTTAGACGGTTTATTATGGTATTACTATTTTTTCGAGATTGAAATGAATAATCTATGCAATCAGTAAACTCTACTGAGCCAAGTTTCGAAAAATTTTAAACGAAAAATTTTTAGATATTAATAGCTTGAAATTTCTAAATAAGGGATATAATTTATGTGCAATCAGAAGACCTGCTAAACTTTATAATACAAATTTGATTTCGGTCGAGATCTGGATGTTTTCGTATGGTTTTTACTCCTCGATCAGTTAATTTAACAAATGTCCCTGTTATATACTTTTTACAAACCGTTGTGAGCAGGTAGATTTGCGCGAGTTAAATACAAAAGAAAAGATATGAATCAGGGTAAAACACAATGCTGAGCTCCTTTTATGCAATTTCTAAGAATACTTAAAAAACAGCGATTAAATCAAAATTCGTACATTGATTTTCTTTAAATTTTTTCAGGTGCTGCAATTAATCAGTAAATATCGATCCTGAGCCTCGTGTTCATTGAAAACCATAAATTTTAATGTTGTCTATCTTACAGACAAAATTAAGTAAGCATTGAGTCGATGCATGTCAGAGTTCGTTGGCGGGGATATAATAATTTTGTGCTCTGGAAATTGTCTCGAGTTTTATAGCGTAACTTTTTTATGACAGTTCAACTTGCCAAGAGAGTGGGAAAAGAAAAAAGCCGGTGTCCTAGGCGAAGATAGTTCTCTAGTACACAGAGATTACCATACTTTCGGACAAGATGATGATTATAAAATAACCTTTACCGGAAAAATGACGATGGTAATAATAATAACAACAATTAATGATAATAATAATAATAATAATATGTTATCATTACTATTATTATCATTAAAATGATAAATGTGGAGACAAAAATTTATTATTATTTTGACTTAGATGACGCAACTGAAGTCTTCAAATGCCCAATCTGTGTTGGTCTCGGAAAGAAAGCAGAGAGAAAGTGTGACAACGAGGCCGTTTACCGAGCCTGTCACGCAGAAGATGCCGTCTGCGTGAGCACCAAAAATGGCGAATTGGTTATGAGAGAATGCCAGAGTAAAAAGTACTACAACGATTACATCGTTCCAAAGTGTGACGGTATTGAGAACTGTGAACACGCAATGTGCGAGGAATCTGACTGTACAGCGTATCTGTCCAAAGGTAAGAGTCAAGAACACTTATATTAATGAGCGAAACACAAGGAATCAGGGAGATAATGCAGAGCTCTAAAAAAAATTTACGTCAACATTTCATGACCTGTACTCTAAGAGACCATAGAAATAAAAAGTCAAGTTGATGTCATAAGTCAGAGTACAGTGTATAGACCATAAACTATTGTCCTGGGCCCAGTTGTTCGAAGGCCGATTAGCGCTTAACCCGGGGTTAAATTTTACCCGGGATTCTTTTTCTTGTGTTGAAAAGCATTTTCTCGGATAATTTTCTGTGCTATTTTTAGAGCTTCCAATCATCAACTTGTCGACAAAAAGAATTAAAACTGAAATGCTTTTTAAGCTTTCAAATCTGAATTCTAATCTCGCACTAACCCTGGGTTATCTTAACCCAGCTTTGAACAACTGGGCCCTGGTGTATACATGTAATTGACAGTTTTTGAGTGTTCACTCTCATTCCTGTGAAATATCTTGGAAAAACGGAGCCTGCTAGCAAGCTCTCCATTTGGGGGATATCATGTGAAAAGTAGACGCGCGAGAGACACGAGAGGGAAGACGCGAAAGCGGGGGGCGGGGGAGAGTTTTCTCGGCCCTCGCGGCGCCGCTTACTCCCGCGTTCTCTCCTGTCGCCCAAATAGAAGAGCTTGTTCGCAGGCGAGGAAAAATGTGGTCTGCAATCTCAAAAAACCTCTCCTCCAATCAGTGTACATGTTACTTTGAAAAAGTAGAGGTCAGTCAAAGAATACTTTATCCCCGAGAGCAAGCTCTCCACGAAGCCCGTTACTCAGGGGAGCGTGGGGGAATTGTTCTCTCCCGTCCTCACCCCACAGAGAGCTTGATCAGAGGCTATGAATATATGAAATATAACGAACATAAACTTACTTTTTTCTGTTACTTGTTACGGAAGCACACGGTTAATGAACGGAGATGTTTAATGCAAATAAAGTTTGAGTCTGTGGATGAATTCTTATTACTGGCACTGAGGCATTTTTATCAGACCTTGGCTATTAGAAAGGTTCTAAGAACTTGAGGGAGAATTGTCGTCCAATTTCGCTTACATCCATGATATGCAAAATCAGCCAAAAAATTGTACGCGATAGGTTAACGTCATTTTGGCAAGACCATAATGTGATAAACAAAAACCAATTTGGTTTTTTGCAGGGTAGGTCTACTGTGACCCAATTACTCTCTACTTTTCATGACTTCGCCAGATCTAGGAATTCATCTGTAGCAACAGATGTTGTATTTCTTGATCTCGCAAAGGCTTTTGATAGTGTTCCTTATGAGCGTCTACTCATAAAGTTATATAGCCTCGGTATTGAGAGCAAACTTCTTAACTGGTTGAGGAATTTCCTCACGTGTAGAAAGCAACGAGTTGTTGTAAGAGGGACTTTTTCTGATTGGGCACCTGTGATATCTGGTACCCCACAGGGAACTATTCTTGGTCCAATTTTATTCCTATCATATATAAATGATATCGTTGATAGTGTCTCTTCAAAAATTAAATTATTTGCGGATGACACAAAGATAAACAGAGAGCTTCGCAACCCTAGTCTCGATGAACAATACCTTCAAACTGATTTGAATAATCTTGGTAAATGGGCGAAAAAATGGCAACTTCGTTTCAATGAGGAAAAGTGTGAAGCAATGCGAATAACGCATTCTCGTGACAAATCGACTACGAATTATAAACTAGGTACGGCCTTAGAAGATGTCAAGAGCTTTAAAGATCTTGGAATTATTATATCAAAAGATCTTACTTAGAGTGAACATATTAGTACTATGGTGAATAAGGCGAACCAAGTCCTAGGGCTAATAAGACGGTCTGTTGGAGCAGCTAATACAACAACCTTTTCATTGCTTTACAAAATATTGGTCAGACCACTTCTAGAGTATGCTGCTCCAGTCTGGAACCCATATCTTGTCAAAGATATTCATGCAATAGAGAGCGTGCAAAGACGCGCGTCAAGATTAGCTCTTAGGCAAAAAAGAGGTGATATGTCTTATGAAGGGGGTTTGACTCGTTACATTGGCCATCTTTGTCCAGTCGTAGGACATATTCCTCTCTTGTTGAATGTTATAAGATCGTGTTTGGCTTATCACACTTGGATTTTGAGGAATTCTTTCAATTCGCAAAAGTCAAATCCACTAGGGCAAATCACTCGTATAAGCTTTATTGTAAATTATCTAGAATCAACTGTTTGAAATATTCTTTTTTTAACAATGTAATTAGTTATTGGAACAATTTACCTAGTAATGTTGTTGAAGCCGGTTCCCTTGAACTTTTTAAATGTAAACTCAAATCCTTTTTAAAGTTGTAATTTTTATTGTTTGTTTGTTGTTTTTAGGACAGTTTTATTCATAGGGTTAAGCTCTAGACTCTCCCTTTCAAATTCATGTAGTTATTATGAGTTTGAATAAACATGTATGTTATGTTATGTTGTTTAGGTGCATAAATGTATATCTATAAGTATAAACATCAGTGAAATACCAGGTGAGCTTTAGCACCAATTAAATGATATTCCGTGTTGAAAATACAGTATCTCGAAGAGAAACTTCGTATCTCCACGCATTTGCGTAGAGGATGGTTTGAAAGGCAGAAAAAAAGGATTTTGCACTTTAATTTCTTTGCAATAAAATGATTAGTTAAAAAAGTGCTAAAATTTCATTTACAAGATTTTAAAAAACCTTTTCTCCATGTTTGTTTGTAGATAAGAAAGAGACGTATACTACGCCACTGGAGTGTCCTGTCTGCATTGGAATGGGAGAAAACGCCGAAAGCGATTGTGATGAATCCACTAAATCTTTTATGTGCAACGATAAGATTGCAGCGTGCATAACAGTTAAAGACAGTGGCCTGTTCTGGCGTGATTGTCTGAACTACAACTATTACCGCAGTGCTATAAAGCCTTTTTGTGACAGGAAAGAAGGCTGTGAGACATCGTTTTGTAGGGAACAAGGATGTGAGGCGCCTCTGTCCACTGATGAAGGAGATGAAGGTAATGATTGTCGGTACAGCAGTCTTTTCTATTAATCCTTAACAGTACTGAAAGACAATAATATTATAATAGTCTCCTTCGCAGCCGTTTTTGTCTCGTCACGCAGAGCCGTGACGAGACAAAAACAGCCGCGAGGGAGGGCTTCGTCAGTCCAAGGAACGTCTGCGTGAGCTGTGGCTATAATTTTAACAGCTAAATAAAAGGAGTTTTTATCACAAACAAAGTGGGTTTGCATCCATTCGGAAATAGTGTATTAAGTCTGCGAGAGAAATACTGAGTCAAGCTTCACAAAACACTAACATTATATCTTTTAATTTGGTAGAGTATATTTTATTGTTTATTTTAATTTTCAGTTGAGGGAACAGGACTCTCTATCAATGGTGTCAAAATCCCTACTGGAATTGCAAATAAAAAGAGTAAGTTAAAAAACTTCCCTGTTTGCAAACTGTACTTTTTAGATTATTATTGGCTCTGCTAAAATAATGAAAATAGATTAATTTTTCTGCGTGGAAATCCATAGGTCCTGGAAACTGAACCCTGAGCCTCAGTTTCTTCGGTCAGCGGCTTGATTTTAAAACTTATTGCTTTGCATCTTTGTTTTTGCGTTCTTTGTAAACTTATAGGTACGGTAACAAAGTTATTTGTCTCAATCGATTGGCTTGACGTTTTTCTACGATTGTATGCATATCACGTTTGTTTGCATGCAATCACTAATTTGAAACTTGCTTTATAATCTAAACATGTGTCAAACAAGCGTAAGTTGAAATGAATCGAAATCAGAGAAGTTTATACTCATTTGTTGGGTCAGGGGCCGGGGTGCTATTTTAAAAGAAACAACATTGAATGGTGTTTTTTAACCTGGCTTCTTACGTGTTTTATTATAAAACGAACCATTTCTATAAATAAAGCCTAAACATTAGACGTTTCCTTGAATTATCCACATCTTGTCTAGTCCCCGCACGACAAGCCTTCTCGGTCAATGTATTTCGGCGCATTTCCGTTAGGCTGAACTGGATATTACGGCCTGATAAGTAGGCTTAATCCTCACCTTAAAATAGATTACACTACCCTCTGTATCCACTCTAACTGCTGTTCTTTGTTTGTTTGTTTCTTCAGAGCTGTCAAAACCATTATTCAAAGACTTTGCTTGAATTGTTTGCTTGTTTTTCACCATGTTTTATGGTCAAAATGTTGTTTCATTTCCAACTTACATCTCACCTTACTTGAATGTTATGGTCTTCTTCTTTTAAAGGCACTTAAAGGAAATAAACAGTGTGTTATGTGTAGAACTGGCGTTTTAAGTTTTATGTCTGAAAGCAATAATTGCTCCCAAAGGGACGAAGGAGCTCGAGACCCATATGAAACTGAGAAAAGCAGTTTTGGCATGAAAATACAGTTTTATGAGAATAGAGTGGAAAGCTTAAATTTTTAGGAGTACTTGCTGAAGACTAAACAGTTTATTAAAGAGAGGGTAGAAACCCATTCTAAAGATGTTCACCCACGGATTAATAGAGACTTTTAGATTTGAGGACCAGAACGACTACGAGTACCAGATTTCATTAAAGTTTTTTCGCCTATTCTAAAAAAATAGACTCTTCGCAAAATAGACACTCCGGAATACTTTGTTGTACTTTCTTTCCACCTGAAAAATTAGTACTCTTATCTTTATTGGAGGAGCTTGATGATTCTCTCCCGAACACAAAATGATTAAACTTGTAATGGTTGATAACTTGTTTCCTCCACTACGACATTCTCGCTAAAACTCGTAGTAGAATTACGACGGCTATCACGTTTTCCCGCCAACGTGCGTGCATTACTTTGTATCGCTGGGGACAATCTCGTACTCATAGTCGTTCTCGTCTCTTAACCCTAGGGTCTCTACACACGGCTCGCGGGTTGCATTCAGAATCCCGTGCTGTGAAACTATCAGTGAAAAAATTGGTAAACGCAATTGCGGTCAGTGACATGATGTAACCATAACCAAAAGAGGGGTTTCATGATTAGTCGCACCAAAGAATTTTGTCCACTTAAAAGCACATTATTAAATATATTGACAAATGAACTAGGTGCAGGAGAAGGCCAAAGTCTCTTCATAGAACGGAGTTCTCCCCTGTCTGGAAACCTTGAAAGATTCTTTCTTATACTCCAGCCGCCGCATAAACAGAAATTTGATTTTCAAACTCTGCAGTCGCAGTCCGGGGGGATAGAGGCACCCCGGTAAGAAAAAGACGAGGATAAGCGTCGTCGAGCGTCTTGCGTTGAAAAAAAAAACTATGTAAAAAGAAATATTGAAGACACATCTTCACTCCGCAGAGTAACGATTGACCTGTTAAAAGTGTCCGCTGGTTCACACTGTGCCGAATTGCGCGTGCGCGAAAACCATTCCGGGTATGGCTTCTGTCCACACACGGTGATTTTGGCGCGATTTCTGTGACGGAGTGAAGCGTCATATATCGCATAGTTTGTGTGCCAGGGTGCAGTGTGAACAGGTACTCTGACCGGCCGTAGCGGAAGTGAATAAGTAGGAGAAGGGCTTGAAATGAGGAATAGGATTAACTGCACCTTACCCTATCGGCCAACTAATAATTTTACGAAGAACTAATTATGCCCTAGCAAGGTTTGGTGCAGTGGCATCACAGACCTGGGAAGCAACACCTATGAAAATTAAGTGTCTCCCCTTAAGGTGATCCCCTGGTTTTGCACTGCGCATTTCTTACTGCCCATAACAATATGGCCTCCGTAAAGAATAGCTTGTGAAGTAACATTATTAAAATGAAGTTGACTGAAGAGGAACGTTATTGCAATTTTTGCTTGCGGTTGTTTCTTGCCGAGGTGAGACTCAGTGGGGTGGGAATGTGCATAACGTAAGCAGTACGCGTGTTGCTGAGTTCGACTCCTCACGGAGAACCTCGATAGTGGATGTTTAATTTTAATTACTCACTTTGATTTTCATTTAAACGCTTTCTTTATCACATTGTGTCCTAAATGTGATATCTCGATGTAAGTTCTGTAAAAACAGACTTTTTAATACTTCCTTCCCCCTTTCACATACATTCTATTGTAAAACTCGCCCCAGTCCTCTCTCAAAAATCGGAGAAAATGCATTTGATGTGCACTTTCTGCAGCTCTACCGCAAAAACGAATGCGGTGACCCCATTTTTTATTTCATGATTTTCATAAGGACAGTGCTTCCTTTCGATGAGAAAAAAATTGGCCCAAATCTACTTTCAGTTTTTTGGCAATTTTACTAAATTGTACGGATTGAGCTATCACAGGTAGAATAGCGCGTATCCAATTTAATTCTACTTTGAAGCGTAAAGTAAACACAAGGGCATTAAAAGGTATTTTTCTGGTACGAAAGTGGATAAACAATATATTAAAGTCAAATTCTGCGCGATACCTCATGCATCATTGAAAAAATCACTCCTTTTTGTCTAGTTTTGGGCTGCGCGCGGTTTTTGTCAAAGGGTCCAAAATAGCCGTATTTGTCAGCATTGTGAAGTCAAAACAAGCACGGTGACCCCCACTGTTTATTACTTTTATATCATCACCTTGACTTGTTACACCAGTGTACCAAGTTTCATCTACAATGTACGTTAGGTTCTTTTACTAAGGAATCACCTTAAACAGTTTTAAAAAAAGAATATAAACTCTTTCTACCTGACAGTCAGGCATCTTGAACAACTCTAATCTGTTATTTAGCTCTATCTTCTTTAAACTTGACTTTGAACAAAACGTAATGCGCAAACGCTTATTAATCAAGCAAGATACTGAGTTAATTTAGTTATTTTGCGCTATTTTCCTACTTCCTGGCATTGTGGAGCAATTTGATGTTCGGCGTCTATTTGACAGGAGATGTTTATTAGATAAGAGGAGTTTACTTGAGAGATAACGTCTATTAGATCGATCATTTTCGGTATTTTTGCTTAGGTCAAGATCGCGCACTCGGTCAAAATAAATTTAACCGACCTGGTCAGAAGCGTGAGACGTGTGGCGCAAAGCTAGAGAGTTTAGCGCCTTGAAACACCGTACATTCGACAAAGAAAATTGCGTTTGTTTTTAACACAAACATTAGAAATACTTTCTCAAATGCAAAACAAAAAACTCCCGGTGGAATTATTGGTGGGGCTGTGGCAAACCCAGCCTCATCCGCGGTCCCGGTATATAGTTGTATTTGCTGCTAAATGCACTTTATGCTAGAGAAGTTATTCTACATGGATCACTGGATATGGCGCCAAAATGACGATGTTGTTATTATGCTCTGTTTTCACCCAATACAAGCTCATGGTAGAGTTATAAATTCCGTGTGATACTGATGGACTTGATTTTGTTAAAAACTCAATAGAACCACTGGTCAAAGTTTTTTAGCTTGCAAAGCTGTTGGTTTTGTTTGGCGACACGGCGCAACCCGTTTAGGAAAAAAAGTTGTGCTCAGTTCGGGTTTGGAGGCCAAAAGTTAAACTATTCATGTTAAGCAAGTAATTCCCGCCGCTCCAGATTTTTCTAAGCAGACAATTATTGTAATGTAGTACATGTAAGTGTGCTGAACTTAAAACAGTTCTAAATCAATTTTCGCCTCGTGCTTAGCTACATGCGTGACCGACAACATTCAAAATGACTCCCCTGAGTACAAGTGTGAAATAAGCATGAATAGGTTTTATGATCAGCCGTTTTGTCTGGTGACACGGCGCAACCCGGGAGGCGCAAATGAGCGTCGGAGCAGTGAAAACGCGCGAAGAGCGCGCCCTTACTGTCAGCCATGCAAGCTAAAAGATTTTTTTTTTTTTAAGGAAGACCCCTGCACTGGTTTTTTTTACGACAAGTTTTCCTTTTTTCCAGGGCTCCTGTCACAACAGTAAGTTAACTGACAAAAAAAAGACATCAAAAGAGAGGTAAAACGGGCCGCTAAAATTTCAATCTGCTCACAAATAAATAGACACATAATTAACACACTCGTACAATAGACTATATATATATGTAATCCCTTTGTAATGCATCCCATGATTTCGTTATATATAAGTGTCTGAAAACTCTCAACTGTTATTCGCAAGTCGCTTTTGAGATAACCTGCAGTGTCTTCAGTCACACGGTCGGTGAGTCATTTATGGTGGTTATTTTTATTTCTTATCTCAGTAACTTTCACTTGTAAGGCAGAAATCGCTACTTCTCTTAATTAATTCTAACAAAAATTTGTTGATCATAAAATTTTACCTCCAAAATAATTTCGTCTGCAAAGGGTACAAATCTAGGTAGAAAAAGGCGGGAATCGCCTAAAATAAAAAAAAGAAGCTGATAGAGAAACATAGAGGGTCCACAGAGAGAGCCAATGCAACTGCCATATCTGTAACCGGGATGGTTGAAGTCTTTGTCAGTAAATCTTATAACGTTGAGATGTTTACCTGGTTTACACATGAATATCTTGTTTGTTTGATTTTTGTAAAATTCAAAGAGATAAAAGAAGTTTAAAGTTATAATTAGAGACATAAAGAGAAAACCCTACACTACTGAAAACAGAACCAGATAAAATACTTATTTTAAGCCCAACTTTTAAGATTTAAGCAACTAAATTCAGCCCCTCCAAAATATTTTCTAACTTAATTTTGCGCTGCGCCCATGAATCTCGCATGCGTCTATTACACTCCACTCCAGGATTACACTGCACCTACTAAAAGCGATTGTATTGCATCAGATCATTTGTGTGAACTTAATTGTACATTAAAGAAAAGATAGGGAAAAGAAGCAAAGATGAGGTTTTTTGTTTTCTTTAAACTACAACAATAAAATTGTTCCATTTCTTGAAAAAATGAATATATGAAAATAAGCCTGATCATTACAACTACGGGATGAAGATTTAAATAAGAAGGACGCTACGCGCATTTATAGATTGACACAACTTTAGCCTGGCCAAGCGTTTGGGCAAAAAATTGGCGTGGAAAATTAAAATAAAACAGGGGAGATCACACGCGTACGGCTGGATTTTACTGGCTCCCCACCATCTGGACAGCTCTCTGAACGCCGCGCGCGCACTACTCTCTGAACACCTGGAACGTTAACAGGCTAACACAACTTTTGCGTTTGACCTCTGCGAGAGGGCAAGGGTTGGAATCTGCGAGATAAGGACTGTTTGATTTTTAAGATATAAATTTTAAATCAATTAATGTAAACGTATGGTTAACTAAATAGGGCTCCCGCCAAAATAAAGATTTTAGTAATGACCGATAAACAATAATTCATTACAACTACGGGATGAAGAATTTTAAAAAATAAAGAAGGTCGCTGCGAGTATTTATAGACTGCCGCAACTTTTGCCAAAGGAAATCTTGACAAAATTCAGGTTTGTACAGGATTCAAACCCTTGACCTAGAGTCTGCATGATGAGGACTGTTTGATTTTCATTGAAATACAATCAATTAATGTAAACTTCTATGGTTCACTGAATAAGGCGCCGGCCAAAATAGGGATTTTAGTCATGACCTACAAAGAATGTCGCATTTTAAGGGTAGATCAAAGTTCGAGGGCAAGAGATAATTCAGCAGAATGTGTGGATAGACAACTAAACACGTCATTTTTTAAGTGCAGATTTTCTGAAGTACTGAAAATTTGGTCAACATAGCAACATAACAAGTGTATATTTGCCACTGTCGAGAACGCAAGCTCATATAGGAATATTAACGTCAATTTATGACCAAAACACACGGAATAAAAACAGCGACAACTTTATTTACAAAACAGATGTTCAAATCTCAGGTCAAGGTAAAACGTTATTCACTTACTATAATATTTCTAATCACGGGTAAATCTATGGAAATTTCCCAAGACAGGTCTCTATAAAACTGTACTCGATTTGTTAGAGTGATTTGACCTTAACACTGGTAAATCTATGGAAATTTCCAAAGACGGGTCGATGGACAAAACTTTTACTGTATTTATTAAAATTGACCTTAACACTCTGGTAAATCTATGGAAATTTCCAAAGACAGGTCTGGATAAAACTGTACAAGATTTATTACACTTGATCTTAACGCTGGCAAATCTAGTATGGAAATTTCCAAAGACAGGTCTGGAAAAAAACTGTACTTGATTTATTTCATTTGACTTTAACACTGGTAAATCTATGCATGCATCATTGAAAAAATCTCTCCTTTTTGTCTAGTTTTGGGCTGCGCGCGGTTTTTGTCAAAGGGTCCAAAATAGCCGTATTTGTCAGCATTGTGAAGTCAAAACGAGCACCGTGACCCTCACTGTTTATTACCTTTTTATCATCTCCTTGACTTGTTACACCAGTGTACCAAGTTTCATCTACAATCTATGTTAGGTTCTTTTACTAGGGAATTACCTTAAACAGTTTTAAAAAAGAATATAAACTCTTTCTAATTGACAGTCAGGCATCTTGAACAACTCTAATCTGTTATTATTTAGCTCTATCTTCTTTGAGCTTGACTTTGAACAAAACGTAATGCGCAAACTCTTATTAATCAAGCAAGATACTGAATAAATTTAATTATTTTGCGTTATTTTCCTACTTCCTGGCATTGTGGAGCAATTTGATGTTCGGCGTCTGTTTTACAGGAGATGTTTATTAGATAAGAGGCGTTTACTCGAGAGATTACGTCTATTAGATCGATCATTTACGGTATTTTTGCTTAGATCAAGATCGCGCACTCGGTCAAAATAAATTTAACCGACCTGGTCAGAAGCGTGAGACGTGAGGCGTAAAGCTAGAGAGTTTAGCGCCTTGAAACACCGTACATTTGACAAAGAAAATTGCGTTTGCTTTTAACACAAACATTAGAAATACTTTCGCAAATGCAAAACAAAAAACTCCCGGTGGAATTATTGGTGGGGCTGTGGCAAACCCAGCCTAATCCGCGGTCCCCGTATATAGTTGTATTTGCTGCTAAATGCACTTTATGCTAGAGCAGTTATTCTACATGGATCACTGGATATGGCGCCAAAATGACGATGTTGTTATTATGCTCTGTTTTCACCCAATACAAGCTCATGGTAGAGTTATATATTCCGTGTGATACTGATGGACTTGATTTTGTTAAAAACTCAATAGAACCTCTGGTCAAAGTTTTTTAGCTTGCAAAGCTGTTGGTTTTGTTTGGCGACACGGCGTAACCCGTTTAGGGAAAAAAGTTGTGCTCAGTTCGGGTTTGGGGGCCAAAAGTTAAACTATTCATGTTAAGGAAGTAAATTCCCGCCGCTCCAGATTTTTTGCTAAGCAGACAATTATTGTACTGTAGTACATGTAAGTGTGCTAAATTGTTAAAACAGTTCTAAATTAATTTTCGCGGCGTGCTTAGCTACATGCATGACCGACAACATTGAAAATGACTCCCCTGAGTACAAGTGTAAAATAAGCATGAATACGTTTTATGATCAGACGTTTTGTCTGGCGACACGGCGCAACCCGGGAGGCGCAAATGAGCCGGTCGGAGCAGTGAAAACGCGCGCAAAGAGCGCGCGCTTACTGTCAGCCATGCAAGCTAAAATATTTTTTTTTTTTGAGGAGGACCTTGGCACTGTTTTTTTTACGACAAGTTTTCCTTTTTTCCAGGGCTCCTGTCACAACAGTAAGTTAACTGACAAAAAAAAACATCAAAAGAGAGGTAAAACGGGCTGCTAAAATTTCAAACTGCTCACAAATAAATGGACATACAATTAACACACTAGTACAATAGACTATAATCCCTTTGTAATGCATCCCATGATTTCGTTATATATAAGTGTCTGAAAACTCTCAACTGTCATTCGCAAGTCGCTTTTGAGATAACCTTCAGTGTCTTCAGTCACACGGTCGGTAAGTCATTTATGGTGGCGTGATTTTTATTTCTTATCTCACTAACTTTCACTTGCAAGGCAGAAATCGCTACTTCTGTTAATTAATTTTAACAAAAAGTTGTTGATCATAAAATTTTTCCTCCAAAATAGTTTCATCTGCAAAGGGTACAAATCTAGGTACAGAAAGGCGGGACTCGCCTAAAATAAAAAAAAGAGGCGGATAGACAAACATAGAGGGTCCATAGAGAGAGCCAATGCAACTGCCATATTTGTAACCGGGATGGTTGAATTCTTTGTCAGTAAATCTTATAACGTTGAGACATTTACCTGGTTTAAAAATAAATATCTTGTTTGTTTGATTTTTGTAAAATTCAAAGAGTTAAAAGAAGTTTAAAGTTATAATTAGAGACATGAAGAAAAAACCCTACACTACTGAAAACAGAACCAGATAAAATACTTATTTTAAGGCCAACTTTTAAGATTTAAGCAACTAAATTCCGCCCCTCTAAAATATCTTCTAAGTTAATTTTCCGCTGCGCCCGTGAATTTCGCATGCGTCTATTACACTCCACTCCAGGATTACACTACACCCACTAAAAGCGATTGTACTGCATCAGATCATTTGTATGAACTTAATTGATAGTGAAAAGAAGCAAAGATGAGGTTTTTTGTTTTCTTTAAATTACAACAATAAAATTGTTCCATTTCTTGAAAAAATGAATATATGAAAATATGCCTGATCAACTACGGGATGAAGATTTAAATAAGAAGGACGCTGCGCGCATTTATAGATTGACACAACTTTAGCCTGGCCAAGCGTTTGGGAATAAAACAGGGGAGATCACACGCGTACGGCTGGATTTTACTGGCTCCCCACCATCTGGACAGCTCTCTGAACGCCGCGCGCGCTCTACTCTCTAAACACCTGGAACGTTAACAGGCTAACACAACTTTTGCCCTCTGCGAGAGGGCAAGGGTTGGAATCTGCGAGATGAGGACTGTTTGATTTTTAAGGTATAAATTTTAAATCAATTAATGTAAACGTATGGTTCACAGAATAGGGTCGCCCGCCAAAATAAGGATTTTAGTAATGACCGATAAACAATAATTCATTACAACTACGGGATGAAGAATTTTAAAAAATAAAGAAGGTCGCCGCGAGTATTTATAGACTGCCGCAACTTTTTCCAAAGGAAATCTTGACAAAATTCAGGTTTGTACAGGATTCAAACCTTTGACCTAGAGTCTGCATGATGAGGACTGTTTGATTTTCATTGAAATACAATCAATTAATGTAAACTTCTATGGTTCACTGAATAAGGCGCCGGCCAAAATAGGGATTTTAGTCATGACCTGCAAAGAATGTCGCATTTTAAGGGTAGATCAAAGTTCGAGGGCAAGAGATAATTCAGCCGAATGTGTGGATAGACAACTAAACACGTCATTTTTTAAGTGCAGATTTTCTGAAGTACTGAAAATTTGGTCAACATAGCAACATAACAAGTGTATATTTGCCACTGTCGAGAACGCACGCTCATATAGGAATATTAACGTCAATTTATGACCAAAACACACGGAATAAAAACAGCGACAACTTTATTTACAAAACAGATGTTTAAATCTCAGGTCAAGGTAAAACGTGATTCACTTACTATAATATTTCTAATCACGGGTAAATCTATGGAAATTTCCCAAGACAGGTCTCTATAAAACTGTACTCGATTTGTTAGAGTGATTTGACCTTAACACTGGTAAATCTATGGAAATTTCCAAAGACGGGTCGATGGACAAAACTTTACTGTATTTATTAAAATTGACCTTAACACTCTGGTAAATCTATGGAAATTTCCAAAGACAGGTCTGGATAAGACTGTACAAGATTTATTACACTTGATCTTAACGCTGGGAAATCTAGTATGGAAATTTCCAAAGACAGGTCTGGAAAAAAACTGTACTTGATTTATTACATTTGACCTTAACACTGGTAAATCTATGCATGCATCATTGAAAAAATCTCTCCTTTTTGTCTAGTTTTGGGCTGCGCGCGGTTTTTGTCAAAGGGTCCAAAATAGCCGTATTTGTCAGCATTGTGAAGTCAAAACGAGCACGGTGACCCCCACTGTTTATTGAGGGTCGTGAAGGGGTAAAATGGGAACTGGGATTAGCCTTATTGTGGACTGGGAAAATGGGACTTACTCACTGGGACTGGGATTTAGCCACTGGGAATGGGTTGAACAATTATAAAATGGGAATGGGATTTCTTTTCTTCAGCGGTCTTTGCTCCAATATTTTGAAATAGAAAAATAAAATTTCGTAGCAATAGACCTTGCACTCCTCAGTAGAGACCGTGAAATCAGTATTTTTTGCCTTCGCGCCCGCGGTCTAGCTACCAGGCTTACACGGTTGCGTAGTTACGTTCTCTCAGTTTTCCTGGTCAGCGGACAAGTTCGGCAAGTTTGGATATGGCGGGAAGATATTGTGAAGGGAAGATAAAAATGGCTTCGGAAAAGGTTTCTCGCAAAATGGTACTATAAGTCAAATGGTACTAGAAGTCAATGGTACTAGAAGTCAATGCAAATAACGCCGTTATACACACTGAAAATTTGGTAACTGGGATTTTGGCAAAAATTAGCCTGGGAACTGGGATTTGGGCCAAATTTAGGCTGGGAACAGGGATTTGGTACCCCCCTTCACGTCCCTCTTTATTACCTTTTTATCATCTCCTTGACTTGATAACTTAATTATTTTGCGTTATTTTTCTTACTTCCTGACATTGTGGAGCAATTTGATGTTCGGCGTCTATTTGACAGGAGATGTTTATTAGATAAGAGGCGTTTACTTCAGAGATTACGTCTATTAGATCGATCATTTACGGTATTTTTGCTTAGGTCAAGATCGCGCGCTCGGTCAAAATAAATTTAACCGACCTGGTCAGAAGCGTGAGACGTGAGGCGCAAAGCTAGCGAGTTTAGCGCTTTGAAACACCGTACATTTGACAAAGAAAATTGCGTTTGCTTTTAACACAAACATTAGAAATACTTTCGCAAATGCAAAACAAAAAACCGTCCCGGTGGAATTATTGGTGGGGCTGTGGCCCACCCAGCCTCATCCGCGGTCCCGGTATATAGTTGTATTTGCTGCTAAATGCACTTTATGCCAGAGCGGTTATTCTACATGGATCACTGAATATGGCGCCAAAATGACGATGTTGTTATTATGCTCTGTTTTCACCCAATACGAGCTCATGGTCAGCATGTGAGGTCACTGATAGAGTTATAAATTCCGTGTGATACTGATGGACTTGATTTTGTTAAAAATTCAACAGAACCTCTGGTCGAAGTTTTTTAGCTTGCAAAGCTGTTGGTTTTGTTTGGCGACACGGCGCAACCCGTTTAGGAAAAAAAGTTGTGCTCAGTTCGGGTTTGGAGGCCAAAAGTTAAACTATTCATGTTAAGCAAGTAATTCCCGCCGCTCCAGATTTTTGCTAAGCAGACAATTATTGTAATGTAGTACATGTAAGTGTGCTGAACTTAAAACAGTTCTAAATTAATTTTCGCGGCGTGCTTAGCTACATGCATGACCGACAACATTGAAAATGACTCCCCTGAGTACAAGTGTAAAATAAGCATGAATAGGTTTTATGATCAGCCGTTTTGTCTGGCGACACGGCGCAACCCGGGAGGCGCAAATGAGCGTCGGAGCAGTGAAAACGCGCGCAAAGAGCGCGCGCTTACTGTCAGCCATGCAAGCTAAAAGATTTTTTTTTTGAGGAAGACCTCGGCACTGGTTTTTTTTACGACAAGTTTTCCTTTTTTCCAGGGCTCCTGTCACAACAGTAAGTTAACTGACAAAAAAAAGACATCAAAAGAGAGGTAATACGGGCCGCTAAAATTTCAAACTGCTCACAAATAAATAGACATACAATCAACACACTAGTACAATAGACTATAATCCCTTTGTAATGCATGCCATGATTTCGTTATATATAAGTGTTTGAAAACTCTCAAATGTCATTCGCAAGTCGCTTTTGAGATAACCTTCAGTGTCTTCAGTCACACGGTCAGTAAGTCATTTATGGTGGCTATTTTTATTTTTTATCTCACTAACTTTCACTTGCAAGGCAGAAATCGCTTCCTTTCTTAGTTAATTCTAACAAAAAGTTGTTGACCATAAAATTTTACCTCCAAAATAATTTCATCTTCAAAAGGGTACAAATCTAGGTACAAAAAGGCGGGACTCGCCTAAAATAAAAAAATGAGGCGGATAGAGAAACATAGAGGGTCCACAGAGAGAGCCGATGCAACTACCTTATTTGTAACCGGGATGGTTGAATTCTTTGTCAGTAAATCTTATGACGTTGAGACATTTACCTGGTTTACACATGAATATCATGTTTGTTTGATTTTTGTAAAATTCAAAGAGTTAAAAGAAGTTTAAAGTTATAATTAGAGACATGAAGAAAAAACCCTATACTACTGATAACAGAACCAGATATAATACTTATTTTAAGCCCAACTTTTAAGATTTAAGCAACTAAATTCAGCCCGTCCAAAATATCTTCTAACTTAATTTTGCGCTGCGCCCGTGAATCTCGCATGCGAGTAGTATAGGAGGGACCGGTTACTCCTCTTTTTTGGGGAGGATTCTCATTAACGTGGGGAGGAATAAATTAACGTCGCTGACGTCATAGGCTATTGTATTGATCTCATGAATAAAATGTGGTGGATGTAATTAAGTATACTGGTTTGACCGGTTTGTCAGGTTTTAGTTATTTTCGGAAGATGATGTCATATGTATTCCGTGGTACTATGATGTCATAGTTGTTTTGATTGGTTGACCGGAATTAGAAAGACGCTCATTGGCTGTCTCGTTTGACGAAGCATCTGGTTGGTTGCCGTATTTTTTATTGTTTGAACGGCATAAAAGCCTGCTCACTACCTTCCCGCATACTAATTTGGATTTCCCGCATACTAATTAAGTGTCTTCCTCCATATATAATGAAGTGGATAGGAAGTTAAGGATGTTTGTACATAGGAAATTAGTTTGTAAATAAATCATTGGTCGAATTTAATCGTGGCTTGTTTCCTGACTCGACGCACACGACTTACACGCGAGATCTCCACGCGCGCCCAGGGGAAAAAACACAGGGCTAAAAAGGTGCCCTTTCTGCCCTTTCTGCCCGATCTGCCCTTGAAAGAAAAGCGCGCTTTCCCTTCAGTATTTCATTCTTGCAATCGCTTTGCTAAGGAAAAAGTCTTACTATCACCAACATTTTTTTAAAACATTGCTCCAAACATGCAAGTCGAATCGAGCTGTAAACTTGTCTGACTATTACAGAACTGTTTTCTCCTTTCTATCTCGAGGAAAAGAAAAACTATTGAAGTCTTGTCATTTTCACGCACGGTTAATCAGGTAATTATGCGAGTTCACAAGCCCAAAGTTGAATACAAATTAGTTCATCTGTACGGCTAGACCCAAGGGAGCACCTTGACGTATTATTATAAAACAAATAACTTAACAAGGATCAATTGGAACACGCGACTAATAATTGCTAGCAATAAAACCACAAGAGAGATACCGTTTTAAAAAACTTTATTAAAAGACAATGACAAAAAGAGTCAAATACACAGCGATTTGAAAGGAAAAGGGATGAAAATTAATCCATTGACTGACTATTACCCATCAGTTTTTTCCGTTCCAAAATAATCCTTCCGTGTCTACACAATTTTCCTATGGCCTCTAAGACAAGAGTTCGACTTTCTTTGTTTCTTGTACTTTGTCTTGTTCTTTGTAGTTCGTCTTTTAGCTTTTGATTTACTATTAAAAGAGGCTTCATTTCTCTGTGATCTTGACAGTTCGCAGTACACCGTTTCTTGTGTCTGTACTGGATTGTGATAGTGATTTTTTCCGGGATTATCCGCTTTACTTTCGTAAACGACGACTTTAACTTTAGGTTGCAGTTTCGCCTCTTGTAAATACTGTCTTCGCTGTATGTGGTCTAACTGATGAACATCCGCGAGATGGTTAGCTAATCTGACAAGGTACTTCGCCCCACACGATGAAATAGGACAGTTTCTGCAAACTCTCGTGTAAACCATGTTGACAGTTCGATGGATGAACACAAATGACATCTTTTTCGCAAATAGTCAGGTTATAGAGTGTCAGAAAGGCCAAACACGGGCCAGAAAGGCCATAACCAGGCCTGAAAGGCCAAAACCAGGCCAAAAGGGACAAAAGGAGACAAACGGGCCATTTCTAGTCATGTGTCTTTATTTTTTCTCAGACACACGCGTGGGTGTCGCGCATGGCTAGTCACGCAACAGCTCTCAACATTGGAATCTTTATTAAGTGTAATCACAAATAACAGTGCCTAATTAAAAAAGTTTTGACCGTGAATTAGTAATTGGTATTTCAAATTTCAGATTTTTTTATTTATTGTGCAAGTTTACTATTATTGTTATTATTTTCAAGTCAGCAATACAACACTCTTAAAGTTTGGTTGTTTACAGTTTTATTGAAACGCAACAATACAAAGGTCTAGGAAAAATAATTCTATAACATTCATAGTTGGACTAGTCTTCATCTTGTGGAATGGGCTGCTGTTGATACAGTCGATTGAGTAAGAATTTTCGCTTATCGATCGCTAGTTCTGTCGATTCCAACCAATCAAATCCTTCTGTGTCTTTAAGCTCTTTTTGAGTTTCCATCACTTTTTTGAAGGTGGGATCTTTTTTCATTGCACGCATCCACTGTAGATTCTCTAAGAGTACTTTTCTTAGCTCTTTTCTGTAAACAGGAAGAAGAGCGTTCTCGGCTTTCACGCGGGCCACATTTTCTGAATCTCCGTCCCCTTCGTACTCATCGATCAATGCGTTGAGCTGGGTCTCATGGCGTCTCTCTGCTTCACCAAGAATGCGTGACCAAGGCGCTAAGGTTTCTGTTTCTTCTTCTTGGGAAGAGTCCGTTCCTTGGCTAGAGTTTTCGCTTTCTTGGGAGAAATCGCTTTCTTCGCTGTCTTCGTATTTTCCAGCACCTTGTTGAAGGTATAAGGTATAGCCTGTGCTCGTCATCTTTGGTTTGAACCGCACGCGTTCTGATAGGAAGCTAAACTTCAGAGAGCAACGCGCCTCTTTTATAGAAAATTGGTGAAGGCGGGGCTACTAAGCATTCTCCTTTGTAAATAATAATCGATCTTACATCGAACCCTCATCGACCCCACATCGACCCCACATCGAACCTACATCGACCCCACATCGACCCCACATCGACCCCACATCGACCCCACATCGACCCTACATCGACCTTCAAAAAAGTGATGGAAACTCAAAAAGAGCTTAAAGACACAGAAGGATTTGATTGGTTGGAATCGACAGAACTAGCGATCGATAAGCGAAAATTCTTACTCAATCGACTGTATCAACAGCAGCCCATTCCACAAGATGAAGACTAGTCCAACTATGAATGTTATAGAATTATTTTTCCTAGACCTTTGTATTGTTGCGTTTCAATAAAACTGTAAACAACCAAACTTTAAGAGTGTTGTATTGCTGACTTGAAAATAATAACAATAATAGTAAACTTGCACAATAAATAAAAAAATCTGAAATTTGAAATACCAATTACTAATTCACGGTCAAAACTTTTTTAATTAGGCACTGTTATTTGTGATTACACTTAATAAAGATTCCAATGTTGAGAGCTGTTGCGTGACTAGCCATGCGCGACACCCACGCGTGTGTCTGAGAAAAAAATAAAGACACATGACTAGAAATGGCCCGTTTGTCTCCTTTTGTCCCTTTTGGCCTGGTTTTGGCCTTTCAGGCCTGGTTATGGCCTTTCTGGCCTGTGTTTGGCCTTTCTGACACTCCATAACCTGACTATTTGCGAAAAAGATGTCATTTGTGTTCATCCATCGAACTGTCAACATAGTTTACAAGAGAGTTTGCAGAAACTGTCCTATTTCATCGTGTGGGGCGAAGTACCTTGTCAGATTAGCTAACCATCTCGCGGATGTTCATCAGTTAGACCACATACAGCGAAGACAGTATTTACAAGAGGCGAAACTGCAACCTAAAGTTAAAGTCGTCGTTTACGAAAGTGAAGCGGATAATCGCGGAAAAAATCACTATCACAATCCAGTACAGACACAAGAAATGGTGTACTGCGAACTGTCAAGATCACAGAGAAATGAAGCCTCTTTTAATAGTAAATCAAAAGCTAAAAGACGAACTACAAGAACAAGACAAAGTGCAAGACACAAAGAAAGTCGAACTCTTGTCTGAGAGGCCATAGGAAAATTGTGTAGACACGGAAGGATTATTTTTGAACGGAAAAAAACTGATGGGTAATAGTCAGTCAATGGATTAATTTTCATCCCTTTTCCTTTCAAATCGCTGTGTATTTGACTCTTTTTGTCATTGTCTTTTAATAAAGTTTTTTAAAACGGTATCTCTCTTGTGGTTTTATTGCTAGCAATTATTAGTCGCGTGTTCCAATTGATCCTTGTTAAGTTATTTGTTTTATAATAATACGTCAAGGTGCTCCCTTGGGTCTAGCCGTACAGATGAACTAATTTGTATTCAACTTTGGGCTTGTGAACTCGCATAATTACCTGATTAACCGTGCGTGAAAATGACAAGACTTCAATAGTTTTTCTTTTCCTCGAGATAGAAAGGAGAAAACAGTTCTGTAATAGTCAGACAAGTTTACAGCTCGATTCGACTTGCATGTTTGGAGCAATGTTTTAAAAAAATGTTGGTGATAGTAAGACTTTTTCCTTAGCAAAGCGATTGCAAGAATGAAATACTGAAGGGAAAGCGCGCTTTTCTTTCAAGGGCAGATCGGGCAGAAAGGGCAGAAAGGGCACCTTTTTAGCCCTGTGTTTTTTCCCCTGGGCGCGCGTGGAGATCTCGCGTGTAAGTCGTGTGCGTCGAGTCAGGAAACAAGCCACGATTAAATTCGACCAATGATTTATTTACAAACTAATTTCCTATGTACAAACATCCTTAACTTCCTATCCACTTCATTATATATGGAGGAAGACACTTAATTAGTATGCGGGAAATCCAAATTAGTATGCGGGAAGGTAGTGAGCAGGCTTTTATGCCGTTCAAACAATAAAAAATACGGCAACCAACCAGATGCTTCGTCAAACGAGACAGCCAATGAGCGTCTTTCTAATTCCGGTCAACCAATCAAAACAACTATGACATCATAGTACCACGGAATACATATGACATCATCTTCCGAAAATAACTAAAACCTGACAAACCGGTCAAACCAGTATACTTAATTACATCCACCACATTTTATTCATGAGATCAATACAATAGCCTATGACGTCAGCGACGTTAATTTATTCCTCCCCACGTTAATGAGAATCCTCCCCAAAAAAGAGGAGTAACCGGTCCCTCCTATACTACTCACAGGAAATCTTGACAAAATTCAGGTTTGTAGAGGATTCAAACCTTTGACCTAGAGTCTGCATGATGAGGATTGTTTGATTTTCATTGAAATACAATCAATTAATGTAAACTTCTATGGTTCACTGAATAAGGCGCCGGCCAAAATAGGGATTTTAGTCATGACCTGCAAAGAATGTCGCATTTTAAGGCTAGATCAAAGTTCGAGGGCAAGAGATAATTCAGCCGAATGTGTGGATAGACAGCTAAACACGTAATTTTTTAAGTGCAGATTTTATGAAATACTGAAAATTTGGTCAACATAGCAACATAACAAGTGTATGTTTGCCACTGTCGAGAACGCAAGCTCATATAGGAATATTAACGTCAATTTATGACCAAAACACACGGAATAAAAACAGCGACAACTTTATTTACAAAACAGATGTTCAAATCTCAGGTTAAGGTAAAACGTTATTCACTTACTATAATATTTCTAACCACTAGTAAATCTATGGAAATTTCCAAAGACAGGTCTCTATAAAACTGTACTCGATTTGTTAGATTTGACCTTAACACTGGTAAATCTAACTTTACTGTATTTATTAAAATTGACCTTAACACTCTGGTAAATCTATGGAAATTTCCAAAGGCAGGTCTGGAAAAAAACTGTACAAGATTTATTACACTTGACCTTGATTATAACACTGGTAAATCTATAGAAGTTTCCAAAGACAGGTCTGGATAAAAGTGTACTCGATTTATTACATTTGACCTTAACACTGGCAAATTTATGGAAATTTCCAAAGACAGGTCTGGATAAAAGTGTACTTGATTTGTTAGATTTGACCTTAACACTGGTAAATCTATGGAAATTTCCAAAGACGGGTGGCTGGTTAAAACTTTAGTCTATTTATTAAAACTGAGCGTAACACTGGTTAATCTATGGAAATTTCCAAAGACGGGTCGCTGGTTAAAACTTTAGTCTATTTATTAAAACTGAGCGTAACACTGGTTAATCTATGGAAATATCCAAAGACAGATCTGGATAAAACTTTACTCGGATTTACTAAAATTCACCTAAGCACTGGTAAATCTATAGAAATTTCCAAAGACAGATCTGGATAAGACTTTACTCTGTTTATTAAAACTGAACTTCTAATACAGGTAAATCTATGAAAATTTTACAAAGACAGATCGCTGGATAAATACTTTACTCTGTTTATTTAAACACTGGTAATTCTATGGAAATTTCCAAACACAGGTCTGGGGAAAACTTTACTCTATTTATAAAAAAAAGGGACCTTAACAGTGGCAAATCTATGAAATGTCCAAGGACAGATCTGGATAAAACTTAAATCGATTTATTAAAATTGACCTGAACACTGGTAAATCTATGGAAATATCCAAAGACAGATCTGAATAAAACTCTACTCTATCAATTAAAATTGACCATTAACTGACTAAATCTATGGAAATTTCCCAGACAGGTCTGGATAAAACTCCACCTTACTCTTTGTATTGAAATTGACTTAACACTGGTAAATCTAAATAATAAGGTCTAAATATAACGTGAATGCATCTCTTAATTTTACCCAACAACCTGAATTTCCAAAAACGCAATCCTGATCTCATTTCTTTGATAACTCTTTTTACCTGCTTCTGAGATACTTTTAGTTTACCATCCTCATCCAACTTGAAACCAAAAAGGATGACACTTTCCTTAGGAATCTCTGTTCCGTAGATGACCAGCAACGCAAATCGGTTCCCATTTTGACTTATAGCCACCCTTTAGCCACACAGCACAGTTATAACGGGTGTCTGTGATTTTTTCTTCCATCCTTGTTACATTATCTGAGGCCGGGGGGTACTCCCATGCATTACCTATACGGGTATGTGCCGCTCAACGGGGTCGTGATTTTGAAGCTCTTGATTTAGAAAGGGGTATCCATTTCAGAGGCGTTTTCTAGAACGGGGTATAATTTTTCGAACGCACGAAAGCTCCAGTTTGGTAAACAGCCATTTGAAATTATTCAAAGACAGATTGCTTTTAAAAATACGGTTCAATGCGTTAACAAGCAAACTGTTGTACTCTTGTTGCACTCTAGAACGGAGTATAAAAAATTGGCCCATTTCTAGAACGGGGTATCAGTTTTAGCAAGAATTCTAGAACGGGGTATAAAAATTGGCCCCTTTCTAGAACGGGGTATCAATTTAAGGGGAAATTTCTTTTAGAACGGGGTGCCAATTTGGAGTCCCGGGCGGCACTTACCCCCCAAAAAATACCCAAGTTCCCCCCCCCCCCGGGATCTGAGGTTGGTCTTCTATCTCAGTGCTCCCTTTTACATGCAAGAGAACAAAATAATGTCTAATCTTTATAACGGTTATTTGATAATGATGAAGCAAAAATTGTCTCCGGTGAAATATGAAACAGCCTTTGTCCCCCCAAATTAAATTTATTTCCGACAAGAAAAAAAACAACAATCATCTTTTGAACACTCTATTACCTCTCGTATTGGGGTTACTTCGGACAATATCATAACCCCGAGTTTAAAGGAAATCGCTTAAATCGCAGTGGATCGGAAAATTAACCACACAGCAAACAAAAACAAGCAAAGTAAATACGGAAAGCTGTATTTTATTGAACATTGTAGCGATTATTTATCGATTTGAATCTTTTCACTGAATTCCCATACAAATCCTTTATATTCACGGCCATTTTAAATTAGTCAATATGAAACTACAGGTGTTAATGATTAAACTCACACACTGAGCTTGGGCCGCCTGTGGTAATGGCAGTAATGCTAAGTGACCTGACAAGATCTGTGAATGCGTTCTAAATTACAAAATGGAAACTAGAACTATCGAGTGTGTAGCCTTTTTCTACCACGAAGGTGCCAAACGAGATGACTTTGTTCAAAAAAATAAGTTTCGATGCTGTGTCGATTCCAGTCAGTGGGGAAGTGTGGTGAAGCTACGCGAGCACGTTCGGTAAGTTTTATATTCGGTTTATACATGAACTGATCTAAATTATGTTCTTCGAAGCTATTTCAGCTAGTTTGCTTATCTTGATCGTTAACGTAATAGACCTTTTTACGGTTTCTGTCGCCATCTTGGTTGAGGCAAACACGGCAAAACTCGCGTCTCGATATCGTGAAGTTTTCGGTGCAATAAGCAATAAACAATTAACATTAATTCTTCCTCCAGTCCGAATGGGCTCTGAGTCAATAGCCCATGAGTTCTCAGAGATCGCGAAAACCTAAACGTTACGGAGATGTTAAAAGCAGATACCCTAAGATAGCAGCAGCTATGGAAAGATTATTATATTTTTGAGTAGACAAATCTCATAAAGGGGCTACAAATTCAACAGGAATACGCGCGAACTGAACAAATTGTCTGTTGTACATTTTATTAAAAAGGTTGTGCTCAACTTACACAATTTTCCCTTGCTGAACATAAACTGTACCGAGCCGTATCTTGTTGCGCTATATAGAAGCTATATCATGGTTCAAATTTTAAACTGTAAGGTCCCTGAAAGAGTTCTGCTCAATATGAAAAAGGTTTTCAAGGGTTTCACGCCGGTGAAGATGTGCTGCCTGTCACCTCTTGCAAGTTTTTACTTTTAAATACTTATCGGTAAGCAAATTACCATGAAGTTGAGTTCTGCCTCTTCCGAATTTTGCGGCTCGACTAGAAGCACGTCCAAAGTGATGTCAGTAAGTAAATTTATTGAAAAATCTTTTACGCAATACCACATACTTTCATTTTGCAAGCTTGCAGACTATTTGATTAGTCAAATCTGTATTGTTGGAAGAAACATTATAAGCTCTGTCCCTAATGCTTAATACTGTATTTTGAAGCTGTAACGAAAACGTCTTAAACATGAAGTCCCGCATCTGTTGCGATTACTGAACAACTATGTTAAGTAATTCATTTTTTCATGTTACAACGCTACTTTCTACATACCACGAAAAATTTTAAAAGTAACACGGATTCGGATTTGAACAAAAATTAAGTCGGATCGACGGATCGGGCCTAAAAATACCACGGATCGGCGGATTTGCATACCCCTTTTCACCCCCCTCCTATGACATTATAGTTAGTGAATAACGTTTTACCTTGACCTGAGATCTGAACATCTGTTTTGTAAATAAAGTTGTCGCTGTTTTTATTCCGTGTGTTTTGGTCATAAGTTGACGTTAATATTCCTATATGAGCTTGTTAAAATAGTCTCTTAAACTTCAAATTCATTTGATGTGAGCAGTTTGCTTAAAATCTACCTTCAATCATGTGTATTTGTTCCCGTGTCAATCAGCACCAGCTATCACTAAACAGACAAAAAAAAGCCAACAAAGCCGCAGACTTACTCATTTCTCTGCTACATATTCAGGGTGAAACAACCTTTTTAGAAGAGAATCAACTCAAAGATGAGGCTTATCTTTGCGCTTCTGTTTGTTCTTCTTGCGGCCCTGGTGTCTGCTCGCCCTTTTGTGGAAGACAGTGGGATGAAAAAAGAGAATTTACACCCAAACTATAACGCTGAAACGCCGCAGAGGTTTTTCTCCAGAATGGGCAGGAATGACGACGACAACGACGACGATGATGATGATGATGATGATGATGATGATGATGATGATGATGATGATGATGACAAAGACGATGATGACGATGACGATGACGATGACGATGACGATGACGATGACGATGACGATGACGATGATGATGATGATGATGATGATGATCACAAGAGTTATCACAAGGCAGGAGCCCATCACCCGCGGCCGCGCAAGGTAGTTGCAATAACAACAACAATTTCAAGTAATGGAAGATTGGTTGGGCTGAATGACTCTGATTAATTAGTTTGTGTAAGACTCTGCATTAGAAAGTTTTTCGCTTAATTATCGCATTCATTGTCAGAATGTATATCTATTCTAGCCGTGGAGGTTTCACCACAGGATGGGCAGGTATAACGACGACGACGACGATGATGATGATGATGATGATGATGACAAGGATGATGACAAGGTAGGGGCAATAACTACAACAATTTCTTATAATGGAAGATTGGTTGGGCTGAATGACTCTTATTAATAGGACGATTGCACGATGACGATATCTGACTACAACTACCAGAATTCATTTCGGTTTTGCTTTGTTATTTAAATTTGTCAATGCCTCTGAGGATTAAATAACCTTAATTTGCACAAGAAAACAACAAACTCAAGGATTCTGGTAGTTGTAGTAAAATGACGTCATCGTGCAATTGTCCTATTAATTTGTTTAAGATTGCGCATTAGAAAGTCTTTCGCTTAAATATCGCATTCATTGTCAGAATGTATATCTTTCCTTGCCACAGAGGTTTTTCCCCAGCATGGGCAGGAATGACGACGACGACGACAAAGACGGCGATGATGATGATGATGATGACAAGGATGATGATAAGGTAGTGGTAATAATAGACTGCTTGCAGTCCGCCTTTTCTCTTAAAAACTGTCTAGTTCTTACCTCATCCAGCGCGATAGCAAACCGCGACGTTATTATTACAATGAGGGATTGAGACCAGGCGAGAAAAGACGGACTGCTGACTCTTTTGTAGTAAACAAACCCTCCGTCAGCCCAGAAACGGAGTAACCAATTGGTCAATTGCACAGCTGTTGACAGATAATTGACTAGTCTGTTGTGAGATTGCAAGCAATTAAAATAGTCACGCATCACAACGAACTGCAAACAATAGCGAACCAAACAGTAATCTCAGTAATAAAACTTTTAAGGAAAACTTACAGCGGGAAACTGCTGTGAATTTCTTAAAGGGAAACGAATTCGGGGCAATCTTGCCAGATTTAAAGAAAGTGTAATTTTTTTCAGTTGTTTATGTTTTATTTGTAAATCGTTTCAAGTTACTAGGGTTTAATTGTTTAATTAAATTACCTTGACAGTTTCGTTGTCCCCAGGCAAAACAAAAGAGTTAGCAGTCTCTTATTTTTTTCTTCTCGGGCTTACGCCCTCGTTTCTCACGACTCGCAGCTTTGCCGCTCGCGTTCTTAGGTTTCGCGTGCAGTAACTTTGCAAAGAAAAATAAGAGACTGCTCGCAGTCTATGGCAATAACTACAACACCCACAACAATTTCTAATAATGGAAGATTGGTTGGGCTGAATGACTCTTATTAATTAATTTGTTTAAGACTGCGCATTAGAAAGTCTTTCGCTTAAATATCGCATTCATTGTCAGAATGTATATCTTTCCTTGCCGCAGAGGTTTTTCCCCAGCATGAGCAGGAATGACGACGACGACGAGAAAGACGGCGATGATGATGATGATGATGATGACAAGGATGATGACAAGGTAGGGGCAATAACTACAACAATTTCTAGTAATGGAAGATTGGTTCGGCTGAATGACTCTTATTGATTAATTTGTTTAAGACTGCGCATTAGAAAGTCTTTCGCTTAAATATCGCATTCATTGTCAGAATGTATATCTTTCCTTGCCACAGAGGTCTTTCCCCAGCATGGGCAGGAATGATGACGACGACGACGATGATGATGATGATGATGATGATGACAAGGATGATGACAAGGTAGGGGCAATAACTACAACAATTTCTAATAATGGAAGATTGGTTCGACTGAATGTCTATTCGAGACTATTATTGATTAATTTGTTTAAGATTGCGCATTAGAAAGTCTTTCGATTAAATATCGCATTCATTGTCAGAATGTATATCTTTCCTTGCCACAGAGGTCTTTCCCCAGCATGAGCAGGAATGATGACGACGACGACAAAGACGGCGATGATGATGATGATGATGATGACAAGGATGATGACAAGGTAGGGGCAATAACTACAACAATTTCTAGTAATGGAAGATTGGTTGGGCTGAATGACTCTTATTAATTAATTTGTTTAAGCCTTCGCATTAGAAAGTCTTTCGCTTAAATATCGCATTCATTGTCAGAATGTATATCTTTCCTTGCCGCAGAGGTCTTTCCCCAGCATGAGCAGGAATGATGACGACGACGACAAAGACGGCGATGATGATGATGATGATGATGACAAGGATGATGACAAGGTAGGGGCAATAACTACAACAATTTCTAGTAATGGAAGATTGGTTGGGCTGAATGACTCTTATTAATTAATTTGTTTAAGACTCCACACTAGAAAGTCTTTCGCTTAAATATCGCATTCATTGTCAGAATGTATCTCTTTCCTTGCCGCAGAGGTTTTTCCCCAGCATGGGCAGGAATGATGACGACGACGACAAAGATGGCGATGATGATGATGATGATGATGACAAAGTAGTGGCAATAACTACAACAATTTCTAGTAATGGAAGATTGGTTGGGCTGAATGACTCTTATTAATTAATTTGTTTAAGACTCCACACTTAAATATCGCATTCATTGTCAGAATGTATATCTTTCCTTGCCGCAGAGGTTTTTCCCCAGCATGAGCAGGAATGACGACGACGACGACAAAGACGGCGATGATGATGATGATGATGATGACAAGGATGATGACAAGGTAGGGGCAATAACTACAACAATTTCTAGTAATGGAAGATTGGTTGGGCTGAATGACTCTTATTAATAGGACAATTGCACGATGACGATATTTGACTACAACTACCAGAATTCATTTCGGTTTTGCTTTGTTATTTAAATTTGTCAATGCCTCTGAGGATTAAATAACCTTAATTTGCACAAGAAAACAACAAACTCAAGGATTCTGGTAGTTGTAGTAAAATGACGTCATCGTGCAATTGTCCTATTAATTTGTTTAAGATTGCGCATTAGAAAGTCTTTCGCTTAAATATCGCATTCATTGTCAGAATGTATATCTTTCCTTGCCACAGAGGTTTTTCCCCAGCATGGGCAGGAATGACGACGACGACGACAAAGACGGCGATGATGATGATGATGATGACAAGGATGATGATAAGGTAGTGGTAATAATAGACTGCTTGCAGTCCGCCTTTTCTCTTAAAAACTGTCTAGTTCTTACCTCATCCAGCGCGATAGCAAACCGCGACGTTATTATTACAATGAGGGATTGAGACCAGGCGAGAAAAGACGGACTGCTGACTCTTTTGTAGTAAACAAACCCTCCGTCAGCCCAGAAACGGAGTAACCAATTGGTCAATTGCACAGCTGTTGACAGATAATTGACTAGTCTGTTGTGAGATTGCAAGCAATTAAAATAGTCACGCATCACAACGAACTGCAAACAATAGCGAACCAAACAGTAATCTCAGTAATAAAACTTTTAAGGAAAACTTACAGCGGGAAACTGCTGTGAATTTCTTAAAGGGAAACGAATTCGGGGCAATCTTGCCAGATTTAAAGAAAGTGTAATTTTTTCAGTTGTTTATGTTTTATTTGTAAATCGTTTCAAGTTACTAGGGTTTAATTGTTTAATTAAATTACCTTGACAGTTTCGTTGTCCCCAGGCAAAACAAAAGAGTTAGCAGTCTCTTATTTTTTCTTCTCGGGCTTACGCCCTCGTTTCTCACGACTCGCAGCTTTGCCGCTCGCGTTCTTAGGTTTCGCGTGCAGTAACTTTGCAAAGAAAAATAAGAGACTGCTCGCAGTCTATGGCAATAACTACAACACCCACAACAATTTCTAATAATGGAAGATTGGTTGGGCTGAATGACTCTTATTAATTAATTTGTTTAAGACTGCGCATTAGAAAGTCTTTCGCTTAAATATCGCATTCATTGTCAGAATGTATATCTTTCCTTGCCGCAGAGGTTTTTCCCCAGCATGAGCAGGAATGACGACGACGACGAGAAAGACGGCGATGATGATGATGATGATGATGACAAGGATGATGACAAGGTAGGGGCAATAACTACAACAATTTCTAGTAATGGAAGATTGGTTCGGCTGAATGACTCTTATTGATTAATTTGTTTAAGACTGCGCATTAGAAAGTCTTTCGCTTAAATATCGCATTCATTGTCAGAATGTATATCTTTCCTTGCCACAGAGGTCTTTCCCCAGCATGGGCAGGAATGATGACGACGACGACGATGATGATGATGATGATGATGATGACAAGGATGATGACAAGGTAGGGGCAATAACTACAACAATTTCTAATAATGGAAGATTGGTTCGACTGAATGTCTATTCGAGACTATTATTGATTAATTTGTTTAAGATTGCGCATTAGAAAGTCTTTCGATTAAATATCGCATTCATTGTCAGAATGTATATCTTTCCTTGCCACAGAGGTCTTTCCCCAGCATGAGCAGGAATGATGACGACGACGACAAAGACGGCGATGATGATGATGATGATGATGACAAGGATGATGACAAGGTAGGGGCAATAACTACAACAATTTCTAGTAATGGAAGATTGGTTGGGCTGAATGACTCTTATTAATTAATTTGTTTAAGCCTTCGCATTAGAAAGTCTTTCGCTTAAATATCGCATTCATTGTCAGAATGTATATCTTTCCTTGCCGCAGAGGTCTTTCCCCAGCATGAGCAGGAATGATGACGACGACGACAAAGACGGCGATGATGATGATGATGATGATGACAAGGATGATGACAAGGTAGGGGCAATAACTACAACAATTTCTAGTAATGGAAGATTGGTTGGGCTGAATGACTCTTATTAATTAATTTGTTTAAGACTCCACACTAGAAAGTCTTTCGCTTAAATATCGCATTCATTGTCAGAATGTATCTCTTTCCTTGCCGCAGAGGTTTTTCCCCAGCATGGGCAGGAATGATGACGACGACGACAAAGATGGCGATGATGATGATGATGATGATGACAAAGTAGTGGCAATAACTACAACAATTTCTAGTAATGGAAGATTGGTTGGGCTGAATGACTCTTATTAATTAATTTGTTTAAGACTCCACACTTAAATATCGCATTCATTGTCAGAATGTATATCTTTCCTTGCCGCAGAGGTTTTTCCCCAGCATGAGCAGGAATGACGACGACGACGACAAAGACGGCGATGATGATGATGATGATGATGACAAGGATGATGACAAGGTAGGGGCAATAACTACAACAATTTCTAGTAATGGAAGATTGGTTGGGCTGAATGACTCTTATTAATAGGACAATTGCACGATGACGATATTTGACTACAACTACCAGAATTCATTTCGCTTTTGCTTTGTTATTTAAATTTGTCAATGCGTCTGAGGATTAAAGAACAATAGCCTTAATTTGCACAAGAAAACAACAAACTCGAGGATTCTGGTAGTTGTAGTAAAATGACGTCACCGTGCAATTGTCCTATTAATTTGTTTAAGATTGCGCATTAGAAAGTCTTTCGATTAAATATCGCATTCATTGTCAGAATGTATATCTTTCCTTGCCACAGAGGTCTTTCCCCAGCATGGGCAGGAATGATGACGACGACGACAAAGACGGCGATGATGATGATGATGATGATGACAAGGATGATGACAAGGTAGGGGCAATAACTACAACAATTTCTAGTAATGGAAGATTGGTTGGGCTGAATGACTCTTATTAATTAATTTGTTTAAGACTCCACACTAGAAAGTCTTTCGCTTAAATATCGCATTCATTGTCAGAATGTATCTCTTTCCTTGCCGCAGAGGTTTTTCCCCAGCATGGGCAGGAATGATGACGACGACGACAAAGATGGCGATGATGATGATGATGATGATGACAAGGTAGTGGCAATAACTACAACAATTTCTAGTAATGGAAGATTGGTTGGGCTGAATGACTCTTATTAATTAATTTGTTTAAGACTCCACACTTAAATATCGCATTCATTGTCAGAATGTATATCTTTCCTTGCCGCAGAGGTTTTTCCCCAGCATGAGCAGGAATGACGACGACGACGACAAAGACGGCGATAATGATGATGATGATGATGACAAGGATGATGACAAGGTAGGGGCAATAACTACAACAATTTCTAGTAATGGAAGATTGGTTGGGCTGAATGACTCTTATTAATAGGACAATTGCACGATGACGATATTTGACTACAACTACCAGAATTCATTTCGCTTTTGCTTTGTTATTTAAATTTGTCAATGCGTCTGAGGATTAAAGAACAATAGCCTTAATTTGCACAAGAAAACAACAAACTCGAGGATTCTGGTAGTTGTAGTAAAATGACGTCACCGTGCAATTGTCCTATTAATTTGTTTAAGATTGCGCATTAGAAAGTCTTTCGATTAAATATCGCATTCATTGTCAGAATGTATATCTTTCCTTGCCACAGAGGTCTTTCCCCAGCATGGGCAGGAATGATGACGACGACGACAAAGACGGCGATGATGATGATGATGATGATGACAAGGATGATGACAAGGTAGGGGCAATAACTACAACAATTTCTAGTAATGGAAGATTGGTTGGGATGAATGACTCTTATTAATTAATTTGTTTAAGACTGCGCATTAGAAAGTCTTTCGCTTAAATATCGCATTCATTGTCAGAATGTATATCTTTCCTTGTCACAGAGGTTTTTCCCCAGCATGGGCAGGAATGACGACGACGACGACAAAGACGGCGATGATGATGATGATGATGATGACAAGGATGATGACAAGGTAGGGGCAATAACTACAACAATTTCTTATAATGGAAGATTGGTTGGGCTGAATGACTCTTATTAATAGGACAACTGCACGATGACGATATTTGACTACAACTACCAGAATTCATTTCGGTTTTGCTTTGTTATTTAAATTTGTCAATGCCTCTGAGGATTAAATAACCTTAATTTGCACTAGAAAACAACAAACTCAAGGATTCTGGTAGTTGTAGTAAAATGACGTCACCGTGCAATTGTCCTATTAATTTGTTTAAGATTGCGCATTAGAAAGTCTTTCGATTAAATATCGCATTCATTGTCAGAATGTATATCTTTCCTTGCCGCAGAGGTTTTTCCCCAGCATGAGCAGGAATGATGACGACGACGACAAAGACGGCGATGATGATGATGATGATGATGATGATGATGATGACAAGGTAGGGGCAATAACTACAACAATTTCTAGTAATGGAAGATTGGCTGGGCTGAATGACTCTTATTAATTAATTTGTTTAAGACTCCACACTAGAAAGTCTTTCGCTTAAATATCGCATTCATTGTCAGAATGTATATCTTTCCTTGCCGCAGAGGTTTTTCCCCAGCATGGGCAGGAATGACGACGACGACGACAAAGACGGCGATGATGATGATGATGATGATGATGACAAGGTAGGGGCAAAAACTACAACAATTTCTAGTAATGGAAGATTGGTTGGGCTGAATGACTATTATTAATTAATTTGTTTAAGACTCCACACTAGAAAGTCTTTCGCTTAAATATCGCATTCATTGTCAGAATGTATATCTTTCCTTGCCGCAGAGGTTTTTCCCCAGCATGAGCAGGAATGATGACGACGACGACAAAGACGGCGATGATGATGATGATGATGACAAGGATGATGACAAGGTAGTGGCAATAAGTACAACAACTTCTCGTAATGGAAGATTGGTTGGGCTGAATGACTATTATTGATTAATTTGTTTAAGACTGCGCATTAGAAAGTCTTTCGATTAAATATCGCATTCATTGTCAGAATGTATATCTTTCCTTGCCGCAGAGGTTTTTCCCCAGCATGAGCAGGAATGATGACGACGACGACAAAGACGGCGATGATGATGATGATGATGATGATGATGATGATGACAAGGTAGGGGCAATAACTACAACAATTTCTAGTAATGGAAGATTGGCTGGGCTGAATGACTCTTATTAATTAATTTGTTTAAGACTCCACACTAGAAAGTCTTTCGCTTAAATATCGCATTCATTGTCAGAATGTATATCTTTCCTTGCCGCAGAGGTTTTTCCCCAGCATGGGCAGGAATGACGACGACGACGACAAAGACGGCGATGATGATGATGATGATGATGATGACAAGGTAGGGGCAAAAACTACAACAATTTCTAGTAATGGAAGATTGGTTGGGCTGAATGACTATTATTAATTAATTTGTTTAAGACTCCACACTAGAAAGTCTTTCGCTTAAATATCGCATTCATTGTCAGAATGTATATCTTTCCTTGCCGCAGAGGTTTTTCCCCAGCATGAGCAGGAATGATGACGACGACGACAAAGACGGCGATGATGATGATGATGATGACAAGGATGATGACAAGGTAGGGGCAATAACTACAACAATTTCTAGTAATGGAAGATTGGTTGGGCTGAATGACTCTTATTAATAGGACAACTGCACGATGACGATATTTGACTACAACTACCAGAATTCATTTCGGTTTTGCTTTGTTATTTAAATTTGTCAATGCCTCTGAGGATTAAATAACCTTAATTTGCACTAGAAAACAACAAACTCAAGGATTCTGGTAGTTGTAGTAAAATGACGTCACCGTGCAATTGTCCTATTAATTTGTTTAAGATTGCGCATTAGAAAGTCTTTCGATTAAATATCGCATTCATTGTCAGAATGTATATCTTTCCTTGCCGCAGAGGTTTTTCCCCAGGATGAGCAGGAATGACGACGACGACGACGACAAAGACGGCGATGATGATGATGATGATGATGATGACAAGGATGATGACAAGGTAGGGGCAATAACTACAACAATTTCTAGTAATGGAAGATTGGTTGGACTGAATGACTCTTATTAATTAATTTGTTTAAGACTCCGCATTAGAAAGTCTTTTGCTTAAATATCGCATTCATTGTCAGAATGTATATTTTTCCTTGCCGCAGAGGTTTTTCCCCAGGATGGGCAGGAATGACAACTAAGACGACGGCCTCGCCGCAAATAAGTGAAGAGAAGCCCTTGTCGTAAGTAGCCTCAGTAAACTACCCGGTGCATGAGGCACGCGCCAACCGGGACACCTTTGTTAAGTTGTTTGTTATAGAACTATGCAGAAGAACTATAAGAAGGCTTTGTCGTGTTATTGGCAGTGGGCAGAAATATGAATTTTTCTGCCTTTGCATTTGACAAAAATGACAACCACACAGTATCATCGCTAAGTTGAAACTTGCTTAATCTTAACATGTGTCAAACAAGCGTAAGTTGAAATGAAACGAAATCAGAGAAGTTTATACTCATTTTTTGGGTCAGGGGCGGGGGTGTTATTTTAAAAGAAACAACATTGAATGCTGTTTTTTAACCTGGCTTCTTACGTACGTGTTCTATTATAAAACGGACCATTTCTATAAATAAAGCCTAAACATTAGACCTTTCCTTGAATTATCCACATCTTGTCTAGTCCCCGCACGACAAGCCTTCTCGGTCAATGTATTTCGGTGCATTTCCGTTAGGCTGAGCTGCATATTACGGCCCGAGAAGTAGGCTTAATCCTCACCTTAAAATAGATTACACTACCACTCTGTATCCACTCTAACTGCTGTTTTTTGTTTGTTTGTTTTTTCAGAGCTGTCAAACCCATTATTCAAAGACTTTGCTTTAATTGTTTGCTTGTTTTTCACCATGTTTTATAGTCAAAGTGATGTTTCATTTCCAACTAACATCTCACGTTATTTGAATGTTATGGTGTTCGTCTTTTAAAGGCACTTAAAGGAAATAAACAGTGTGTTATGTGTAGAACTGGCGTTTTAAGTTTTATGTCTGAAAGCAATGATTGCTCCCAAAGGGACGAAGGAGCTCGAGACCCATATGAAACTGAGAAAAGCAGTTTTGGCATGAAAATACAGTTGTATGAGAATAGAGTGGAAAGCTTAAATTTTTAGGAGTACTTGCTGAAGACTAAACAATTTATTAAAGAGAGGGTAGAAACCCATTCTAATGATGTTCACCCATGGATTAATAGACTTTTAGATTTGAGGACTAGAACGACTACGAGTGCCAGATTTCATTTAAGTTTTTTTGCGTATTCTAAAAAAATAGACTCTTCGCAAAATAGACACTCCGGAATACTTTATTGTACTTTCTTTCCACCTGAAGAATTAGTACTTTTATCTTTATTGGAGGAGCTTGATGATTCTCTCCCGAACACAAAATCATTAAACTTCTAATAGTTAACAACGTCTTCCTGCCACTACGACATTCTCGCTAAAACGCGCACTTGTATAATGGGGACAATCTCGTACTCATAGTCGTTCTCGTCTTATAACCCTACGGTCTCTACACACTGCTCGCGGGTTGTATTTAGACTTCCGTGCTTTGAAACTATCAGTGAAAAAATTGGAGAACGCAATTGCGGTCAGTGACATGATCTAACCATAACCAAAAAAGGGGTTTCATTTGATTAGTCGCACCAAAGAAGTTTGTCCTCTTGTAAGCACATTATTAAATATATTGACAAATGAACTAGGTACCGTACGAGAGAGACAAAGTCTCTTCATAGAAAGGAGTTATCCCCTGTCTGGAAACCTTAAAAGATTCTTTCTTATACAGCAGCCGCCGCGTAAACAGAAATTTGATTTTCAAACTGTCGCAGTCCGGAGGGATAGAAGCACTCCGGTAAGAAAAAGACGAGGATAAGCGTCGTCGAGAGTCTTGCGTTGAAAAATATCTATATGAGAAGAAATGTTGAAGGCACATCTTCACTCCGCAGAGTTATGATTCACCTTTGAAAAGTGTCCGTTGAATAGCAATGAAAAATGTTCACGAAGGTTCACGAATTGCGTAGGCACGAAAAAGGATGGGGCTCAGGGGCGGATCCAGGATTTTTTTTAGGAGTGGGTGCACTAGTCTCTTGCTCTACTTCAACACCAATAAACCACATGGTTTTTTTTTTTTTTTGCAGAATACCAGTTGTATTAGAAAACCGCAGGTCATCTCAGAGGGGGTGCGCACCCCCTGCACCCTCCCCCTAGATCCACCCCTGGGGCTTCTGTTTCGGCGAAATTTCTCATAACGGCGCGAATGCTGCGCCGCGCCGATCTCTTAAAGTGGATAAACATATCGGATAAGTGTTCACACCATAGCTTTTGCGCATGCGCCAGTACAAAAACCATATAGGATAGGGCTTCTGTTTACACACATGAACGGTTGTGGTGGCGCGGTTTCTGTGACGGAGTTAAGCGTCACATATCGCATAGTTTGTGTGCCAGGGTGCAGTGTGAACAGGTACTCTGACCGGCCGTAGCGGAAATGAATAAATAGGAGAAGGGCCTGAAACCCACTGAGTCGGAAATAAATATTTAGGAGTCAAGTGAGGAGTGGGATTAAGTTCACTATACGCTCTCGGCCAACCGCTCCAGCAAAAATACCCGCATAATGTCCCACCACAAAGCCAAATAATTAAGTAGTAGAAAACGTTTTCCGTGTTTGCATAGCCTGATATAAACACGAGAGAGGTTTGGGAGAACTCTCGACAGTTATGCAAACACGAGACGAAGTCGATACCTGTTCGTTGCGTGATTAGCGCGCGAAAAGCAAAATATCTTGATGCCACAACCATGTTTACATACTCTCATGCAAACACTCCTCTCATCCAATCAGAGCGCGCGTACTATCTCAGTTATTTTATAAATCGGTACAGTGTAGGTATGGCTACGCATACGGCTACTGATGTCTGTTAGTTCTCTAATTCGTAGTCATGTTCGAAAATGTAGATGGTTTAGCATGCATCAACAACGAGAACAAGAAAAACAAACCTGTTGGCGGGCGTGGACGAGGCCGTCGTACACGTCGTCAGTGCTAAAACCCCTTCAAGAAGGGAAGTAGTATATCAACATAAAACACTGCGAAAGAAATTTTTACTCTCCAACTTTATTTAAATCTTTTAAAGCAAAAACACCATCATGGTTGTTGAAAAAATGACTCCTTGTTCGGTTGTTCTCCTCAGTTTACTGCTTGAGAGATAAAAAACAAAAACATTATGAGTTCAACTGGAACGACATAACCGAAAATATCTCACCTTTTCCAATAAATTCATACATGTTTTCCAAGCGTACATACCTCAAAAACAAATGACTGTTCGAATGCTGTACAAAGAAAGAGCATAAAATAAAAAAAAATAAAAAATTTTAAGGAGTGTTGCATGTTTTTTTTTTTAAATGAGATAGCAGCGAACAAAAGGTATAACCAAATAATTCCTCTTAAATTTCTTGCAAAAATTTGGTCATTTTGCGATGCTGGCAGTTTCGCCAGTTAGGGCGTTTGCAGTAGAAACCGTTTGTGACTTCACAAAACAGAGGGAAATTAATTAACACCCAGCGTTTCTTCACTAACTTATACTTAAAATTACTGACAATTTTTTTTTTTTTTACAAAAAACGACTGCTTATAGCATGTTCCACGTGTTCAGAAGGTGAATACAGCGAACAGAAAAGTGAGCAGGAAAAAACAGCAAAGAGTGTTGGGGTAGGGAGAGAGGGGCGACAGTCCTCTCCGTCTCTTACTGTCCCTCTTCCCCCTTATTTTTTCTCCCCGCTCCGTTTGGGCCACTCTCAGCTATTAACATACTCTCGTTGCTTTTGTAACTTTGTCGATGTAATTGTTGCGGAAACCCCCCTCTGACTTTATACCGCTCTGGAAATGCTTAGATCTTATATACCTCATTATTTAGGAAGAGATCAACTTATTACTTCAACAATAGAATGCATCTTGAGGAAACAAACCTTTTTCCAGCATGCATGAGATCAAAAGCTTCATTTATTTTTTCCAGTCGCATTGTATGCGATATAAGTTTATCAAGATTCATTTTTCCAGCCATATACTCCTCTGATAGTTTAGGGATAATCTCGTGTGCAACACATCCTCCAAACAACAAAACATGAAAGAAAGATAGAAATGCCTTTTTTTATCCGGTTTGAAGGTCTGTAATTCAAATTATGGCCCGATCGTTTTTTACCGTGATTGCCGTCAATCAAGAAAAATAAAAAACAAGGACCTGTAAGTTAAATCAAGTAATGAGAAAACGATGGGGTATTTATTATATGCCTTTTTTTCAGTGACATAACCTTGCAGGCCTTGAAAAGCTTGTATTCTATAAGATAACTAGATTTTCATACAGTGTTGGACATCGAAACAATTGCAAGAGTATGCGCTTTTATGCACGACACTGCAGCATGCACACGTGGCCACTTTATTTAAAGGCAAGGCGGTTCGCTCCTTGCTGGTCTGTCATTACAATGATGATTCATGCCTCGAATCTAAAAGTCTCTGCTGTCTTACGATGTCATTCAAAACAAAGTGATTATGATTAACGTTGATTCATACCTCCAAAGATTGATCCGATTATATTCTTTCCCGTCAGCAAATGATCGGGATTTACTGATAGTTGTTCTTGTGCGACGCCAACTATAACAGTTGTTCCCCAACCCACGTGACTTGCCTCAAATGCCGCGCGCTAGAAATTCAGAGAATATATAACACAGCTCAAAGAATAATTGCGTCCGGGGAAAGAAGAAGTGATACTAAAGCAAAAAATGGGCGAGAATACAAGTAAAGTATAACAGATCATAGACTCATTTAGTGCGTTAACGTGCATTGCACGCATTTTCTGGGGTTAAGACATGTAAGCGCGGGAAGAAGCCCCATCCTGTACTTCGGTCTTTTCACCTTTATGCCCAGCCCAGCCATCCTCTGCTTTAAAGATGGAGACTGCGAAACGCAGGAGCCCGAGCACTTACTCAACCCCCCTCAGAAAATGTGTCTGCATTTCAGATTTGTGATAGAATGATGGAAAGTACTCATCTACAACCTCGTACCCGGGGCTTTTCCCTAAAAAAGGGAGGGGCCGGGGCGCGCCCTGGAACGAGTTTCACTTTTCTTTACTCTGATTATTGATCACTCGTTTAATAAATAAATTTTGTTAATCTTTGAACAATGCTCGCAGTCAACAACCAAATATTGGTAGACAGGTAGAGACGAAACAACACAAATAAATCTTAACCATGGTTTCAACTTTTCCAATGCATTCAATCGTAAAGTCCAGTCCTCCTTGAGTAATTTCCGTTAAGACCTAAGGCCAATGGGAGATAAAAAAAAAATGAGAGACAAGTTAAAAGACATACATGCAGGGCTCTGCACACAGTGTAAATCACAGGACAATCAGTTCTCAGACCCGAACCGCTCTTAACCTGCGATATCACGCATGATACAGAGTGCTTTCACATGACGACGTTATTTCTGCTGTTACAGTCATCAGGGCATCCTCGCGTTTTAGGCGTCCCATTCCCAAAACCCTAGTGATATGGGCATCCCCTTCTCATATTACCTTGGCGATTTGGGTTAGGGTTAGGGGGATGCCATATTACTGTAACACCAGATAGCTTTTGGGCCGCCACGAAAATCATACCGTATATTGCTTTTGTTCAAACACAAAAACGGTTAGTGGCGGCGCGATTTTCTGTGACGGAGCGACGCTGCGCCGTGACGATCTCTAAAGTGGAGAGTCCATATCGGATAGGTGCTCATACTATACCGGACTGATAGCATTCCGCGGCGCCACGAGAAGATATCCAGTATAGTGTCAACATAGCCTATAAATGTTCACTCTTTTCAGCTCTCAGTTCACTCTACTCAGCTATTAATATTTCAAGTTCGTACTTTGATATTAGGCGCATTTGAAAACGTTGTTGAATTTGCGAGTTACAAATGAACAAATATTATAAAGATTGTTATTATCATTATTATTATTATTATTATTATTATTAGTATTATTAGAACAAACCTGCTGGATAGGTTTATCATAATCATTAGGGTTCATGCACTCACTTGCGCCCAACTCTTTTGCTGAAAAAGAGAAACTTATTACAGCACATCTTAACTAAAGGCGCATTGGCTTATTACAAAAATGCGCCTTTTTAGTCTACCGGCTAATGATTTTATAAAGAAAAACATGGTCGCAAAATGACAATAATGAAGAATATACCTACTTCCCTACATGAATGTAATCTAGTGCTAATGTGTTTCGCTAGCAAGTACTACTTGGGACACTGTTTTAAGTCTCCAACAGCCATAATGGGTCATTATAGCTCTTGAGGTCTCTTGGAGACGGCGCTGCCATTTTAGATGTTCATTTTCATATGCCTGATAATTATCTGAAACGTGTCTAGGAGACCTCTGTGAACAGCAATGTCGAATGCTGCATCCTGTACGATATTAGGGAACTACAGCAAAGACGTTTTCGAGGGACGCTCATCAACTGGAGGTGAGGCCTTTTCCTTATCAATATCCTTGACGCTGCCAAATTTGTATTGCTAAGTCTCTTTACTCTTACATACTGCAGGCACAGGCTCGAAAATGTGGGCAAAACCAATGCCTAGTAAAGCAAAAAGTCCACTTTCGATTGAAGTGCGTCACTCAGAAACGACGTTTGCTTAAACTCCCTAATAACTATTTTTGGAAGGCGGTAAATTTTAAGCATCGTTAATTAGTGATCAAGATATTGTTTACTAAGTACCGCCAACCTAAAGGAAATTTATCAGATTTAATATCAATCCCAATTATCCTCGCGGCACCAGCAGCTTTACAACCCATCACTGCAGAAAGCCCAACTCCTCCCAGTCCCCACACGGCCACACTCGACCCAGGCTTCACCCAGAAAAAAGAACAAAAATGATCGCTTCGTAACTTGTAGCAAAGTTGACAAGGCAACAAATAGTCACTAGTCGAATTGCAAGAGAGTATAATGTCCTATTAGTCTCTCTAGCTTGTGTTCATCAATATATGTCACGTAAGGTGCATTGTGTAACGTGTGTTTCGTTACCTGAGCTGTATTAACTGCAGCACCATATCCAGTGGGCACACCGCAACCGAGGAGACAAGCCTTGTCGAGCGGAAAATCTTGAGGTATCTGTATAAACAAACAGACAAAAAGAGGTGTTGACGTGGAGTAGGTCATTTCCTTTTTCGTTACAAATGAAGCGTTCAGATAGTGGGGATTATTGATCGACTCTCATCCCCTTTCCTCTTCCTTACTTCCTCTTTTTTTTATTTTATATTTTATTATTTTCTTTGCCCACCCACCATTTCGCGCCACTCTCCACAGGCTGTAAAATAATTTTACGAAGAACTAATTATGGCCTACAATGGAGGACAAAAATCCTCGGAACGGTTATGAAAAACCTTCCTTCCACATCCTTAACTTATCAAATGTTCAGATGTAGCATAATATGCACTTCTCTAACCGCTTGGATGCCGCGACTGTCCCTCCCCTACCCCCTCCAAACAATGTTGGGATGAAGAAACACTTTTAGGACAGGGTAGAGTGTACAGGGGTGCACAAACAACAACATTGCTTTGGGGGCGAGGGGGAAAGTGGGAAAAATTAAGGCAGATCGTGTTAATTGTCCTAAGAATTTTGTCCTCCATTGTAGCAAGGTTTAGTGTAGTGGCATCACAGACCTGGGAAGCAACACCTATGAAAATTGAGTGTCTCCCCTTAAACAGTTTTAAAAAAGAATATAAACTCTTTCTACTTGGCAGTCAGGCATCTTGAACAACTCTAATAATTTATTTAGCTCTATTTATTTAATTATTTAATTTAAATAGTTATTATTACTCATATATACCCTTCCTTTTCAATACGATTAATTTAGCAAGAATTACATAACTAGTTTTTTATAAGTACTGTATAACCTCCACCCTCTTGTAACCGCTCTGTGGTAGTAGCCAACTCGAAAGCTTGGCTCTTTTGGCTGATACACACTTTTTTCCTTTGTTATGTTTAATTCAATGTACAGTTAGCTCTGTTTTTACTTCTTCTTTTTTTTCTCTTATCGTTATTGTATTGTAATTGAATAAGTGTGAATGAATGAACTTGAAATTGAACTTAAAGGTATAGCCGATGACTAAGGGCTGAAAATGCTTCAACTTGTCGTCAGTTGTCTTGAACAGCCATGATGTTTTTTGAAACAGGTCAATACTCACAAGGTTTAGTCCCACTTACCTTAACAACAAGCATTTCAGGAACGACGATGTACTCACTGAAGGTTCCCAACCTGGCAAGCTGTTTTATACTCTTTCCTTTACATGTCAACCGGGTTGTTCCATCAAGCATTTCGGCCTTGTCAAATCCGAAACTTCAACATAAGAAAGAAAAACAACAACGTTATTTTTTCATAACTCACCCCATGTATGGTAATAAAAGACAGTTCTGGATTCTGGATTGCACATATTGGATTCCGGATTCCAGGTACTGGATTCCGGATTGTTTGTCAGTGGACTTGTATTCCGTATTCTAATCGTTAGTGGGATTCCGGATTCCTTGAGCTAAATTCCGGATTGCACAAGCACAAATTTCCCGGATTACGGAATTTCACAAGCAAAAATTTTCCCTATTCCGGAATCCGCATAACCTTTCATTGGGCGACATAAAGGTCTTTAATAAAATCAAATTGAAGTATAATTCAGTAGCCTTTATTTTGGAAGACGAAGATCAGTTAGTAGTTCGGACAAGTTAAGCTTTCTACTGATGCAAGTGTTTTCAGAGCGAAAGCAGCAAAGGTAAGACGTCTGGAAATTCATTCAGCTGTCCAGGCTAGGACACATTGCTGTAGAAGAAAGTATGTTTCTGGTTAACGAGGCCCTTAGCAAAAGCTGTTTGGAACAAAATATAGTCGCCGCTGCTGAATGGAGTATTTGCGTAAGAAACAAAACAGAAAGAACGCCGAAAGGTAAGAAGGTCGGAAGGATACAAGGTAGGAAAAAAGGTAGATTAATGGTTATAGAGATGATCTGCAGGAGGGCATACACATTTAATCACATTAATTAGCCTGCTAGCAAGATTTCCATTCAAGGGAGTTGCGAGAAGTAACGCGAGAGGAGCACGCGAAGGGAGACGCTTCGCCGCTTGCTCGCGCGTACTCTGGCAGCACGCTGATCGATGGAAAGCTTGCTCGCACGCTAAATTCATAAATACCTGGTGCACAGATTGGTCAGTGGATTCAGGCAAAGCTTGCATTCTCCACAATTAGGGACGTAGGTCAGTACAACATGGTCTCCTAAGGACAATGACGAGGTAAAATTTGTGATATGGAATAAGCTTTTATCTGGAGTCCCTTAGTCAAACCCACACCTCTGATCGTCCAAACTCGTTCGGTGAAATTCGAGAGAGAGTCAGACTGCATGTATTTATTTACCTGGTTTCACTGTAGTGACTCCTTCACCAACGCTCTCTACAACGCCACTTCCTTCATGTCCCAGTACAACTGGAAAGAAACGATCTCCTTTGTTTCCGCTCGCCATTGTGCTGTCTGAATGGCAGACACCTGTATTGATCATCTTGATTCGCACCTCACCCAATTTAGGTGGCGCGACCTCAACTGTTTCTATGACAGCGGGCTTGGCAGCCTCCCATGTTACTGCGCCTCGGCAGGATATCGGCTGGGAATTGTTGAAAAAGACATTGTTATTGAACCGTTTATTTAGGCACTGATGTTAATTTGTTCTGATGTCATATTGTGTTATGGCAGATACGTCATCACCTAGATCTATTGTTGAACTCGCGGTCTTTTTTCGCCATGTGATTGACTTGTTGTGTTCAGTTTTTTTTGTAGTTTCTGGAAACCTAGACTTCTATTAAATTTAAGATGAAAACTCAACAGGAATATCAACATAAGTTTGTTTGTTAGAGAAAAGACTTAGGTGGACTTTTTACGTACTTCGGCGGTGTCGCTGCTTGTTAAGCAGAAAAAACAATAAAGTGATCCTTGCTAGCGAAACACATGGGCACTAGATTACATTTATGTAGGTAAGTAGATATATTCCTCATTATTGTCATTTTTCGACCATGTTTTTCGTTATAAAATCGTTAGCCGGTAGACTAACAAGGCGCAAGAGGACTGAGAAAAAAGCAATGATAATGAAAATGGAAATGATATTAAATGATAATGATAGTGATGGTGATGACAAAAGGTAAAAAGTATTTGTCCAATATTTTGGCTTGCAAAGCAAACCTGTGGGGTATACAAGAACTCAAGAATATTCAGGCTACAGTCTCTCTGGACGGAATGCGAGTTCACAGTAAGGTTACTCCCGGCAACATTCCCGTTTATACACCTAGCTGGGTAAAGGGACGATACGAGCATAACAACGCCGTTTCTTGTCTTAGAAACAACTTAATGTGACCGAGCCGCGCGAGTAGGGGAGGTAGCGAATGACAACCAATGAAAGACAAAATGCGTACAAAACAAACAAGAATTTAATGGCCAATTAGTGGGGAAAGAAATACAATAAGAAACAAATACTAGGAAAACGAATAAAGCAACAAAAAGGGAAAGAAAAGGGGCGATGAAAAGGGCAATAGCGCTAAAAGGAAACAACGACGCTAAAAATTACTAAGACGGCTAAACAATACAACTAAGAGAATAAAACTACACTAAAATGTGAAAAGTAAACAAAACACGCTAGGAAACATCATGCTAGGTCACGAAAGAAGAACAAGCGTGACAAATAGCACGTGACTCGTGTCAAGAGTCATATGATACGAAGACAAGAAAACACAAGCTAAACGAGGTCAAACTGAAAGGTTGTGATCTACGATCTCGCACAAAACGGTGGCAAAACTAAGCAAAACACTACGCTAGAGGAATAACAACGGCTACGAAACTAAAGGACAATGTTTTCAGAGCGAAAATGCTCGATACAACAGCGGAAAACAACAAAACCAAGAAACGATGAAATCTACAACACGAAAGTAATACTACGGTCGCTGGACGTTTCATAAACACGATGACCTCGAAGGAGAACGAAGAACATCCTAGGAAAAACAGTAAAAGGAGAACACTTACCCACTCCAGCGAGGGGAGAACTCTACAAAACTATGTCCTACGGCTTGACTAGTGAACGCGGCAACTGGAACTGTAGTAATGCGTAGAAACGCTACGTGCAGGCGTATTTATATCGCGCGGAACACAAACAGCTCGCATCCTGTTATTAGCAATACAATTGGACAACTATAGCTAGGTAAGCCACAAAACAGTGAAATCTTCCTTTTGGCAATACGCCTGTTTGCGAAACACTATTATCGCTTTACCGCAAAATACATACGTGTTCTGTTAATACAATAGGAGGAAACAAATGGAGAGTTTCGCGGTTAACTACAGCAATGGCGGCAAATTAAAGCGAGCTAAAATCAATTAATTTCTTTCCTGTTTATGGGTGTAAAGGCGGAGAAATCACAGAGCTAGATAAAACACGGCTAACTACAAAGCACAACTAAAGAAACGCGTACCGTGGGAAAACGATAAACGGAACCGCAAAAATAATACCGAAAAGAAAATGCTTTGTGAGCTAATTATCGAGCTCGGTTACATTTCTCCCCTGCTTAGGTCGTCGTCCTCGACAGACCACAACAATGCTTATTTAAACTAACAAACTCGTTTTACCAAAGGCTATATGCTAAGAACCAAAATAACAAAATGAAATATACTGGAAAGTCTTTAACAGTCAATGTCACTGAGTTATTTACTGCTGATCTTGGGGCTCTATGAGGATTAGAATGCTGTCCTGCTGTCGTCCGGGTCGAGCGTCTCAGGGTCGTCTCTTCAGGGGGCTCTGGGGCTGGGTGTTCCACATGAACTGGTTCTTCGGGGGTCTCTGCAACTGGGGGTACTGGAACGGCAGGTTCAACAATCTCAGGTTCTGCGTAGGGCGCTTGATCTCCTGGGGTCACTTTGATGGGCATTTCTGGAACTGGGGGCTCACTGGTTTCTGATTCTTCCGGGGGGTTCACAGGCTCACAGGGTTCTGGAGGTGCTGTGTTCAATACAGGATGGGGGCGTCTTCTCATCACGATTATCTCTTCCTCATCATCTTGGGGTTCAGTGGGCACTCTATTATGTCTCGCTCTTGGGGGAATCAAATCTGTCGGTACAATGGGGTTGGTGTCAAGGCATGGCTGTACCTGCCTGTGACATGGTCTCATCAGGGTCCGATATACTCTCTTGCTGGGTCCATCTCCATGGGCTGGAGCAACTGTATAAACAGCTCCTGTAGGTCCTGGCGTCTCTTGAACTTTGTACAAGGTGGGATCCCAAGCATCCTGTATCTTGTTTCTGCCTCGGGGATGACTGCGTAGGTAGACAAACTGGCCTTTTTCAATTGGCTGGTCATTGGTACTCTTGTCGCTGGTGGCTTTCCGTGCATCTGCTTGCTGTCTGAGGTGCTCCCCTGCTTTGAGGTAAGCATCTCGTAAGCGGTCTTGGTGGGAGGCTAGCCAGTCTGTTTCAGGTGGATCCTTTTCGTCTGCTCCAAGCATTAGATCTAGTGGTAAGCGGGGGTTACGGCCAAACATCAGGTAATACGGAGAATAGCTGGTGGATGCATGAGGGACAACATTATAGGCATAAAGAAGTTCTGGGAGGTACTCTGGCCACTTTCTCTTCTTTTCTGGTGGTAGAGAACGCAACAGGTTGTGCATGGTTCTGTTAAATCTTTCACATTGGGCATTGCCTTGCGGGTGATAAGGAGTGGTACGCGACTTCTTAATGTCGTACAGCTTACAGAGTTCGGTGATCACTGCATTCTCAAAACTTCTTCCCTGATCGGAGTGGATTCTCAGAGGGACACCATACTTAAAAAACCATTCCTTAAGGAGTACTTTAGCTGTGGTGCTCGCCCGCTGGTCTCTGGTAGGAACTGCATGTGTAAATTTTGTGAAAACATCTGTCATCACCAACACGTTCTCCCTGCCATCTGTGGCTGGTTCCAACAATGTGAAGTCGATCGCAAGAACTTCTAGGGGTTTAGTAGCTAAGAGGTGTCCCATGGCTGGTCTAACACGTGGTAATGGTTCTTTCGACAAGGTACATCTTTCACATTTCTTTATCCATGCTTCTACATCGCTATGTATTCCCGGCCAGTAGCAACGGTCTCTAATCAGATGTAATGTTCGCTCGGTCCCTTGGTGGCCCATACCATCATGTAGGCTGGTAAGTACTTTCTCTTTCAGTTTCTGGGGAAGGATCAACTGTTTTCGTTGGCCGCAATGGGGATCTTGAATGACTCGATACAGTATGCCATTTTCCTCTTCAACCTTGTCCCATTGGTTGAGCAACGTAACAGCATCTCGTGTTTCTCCTCTCCTTTCTTGGGGGGTGGGTTTGCGGTTGGTTTGCCTGTAGTAGTGGAGGCGACTGATGACGGGGTCTGCAATCTGCATGTCTCGTAACTCAGCTGGACTGTGAGAGGGTAGGCTGGTGAATGTTGTCTCTGGGGTACTTGTGCTCAGTTGTTCTTGGGAGGTGTAGGTCGTCACCAACTCTCTCAGCTCGACTGGAACTGGGGTGGATTGCGTGACGCTAATGTTTTCCAACTGAATCTCAGCTAAATCGTCAGCATGCGGGATTTCCTTTTCATGATTTCCACGTGCTACTCTTGAAAGGGCATCTGCGTTCCCATTAGCTCTACCAGGGCGGTACTTCATCTTAAAGTTAAACAAGGCTAATTCAGCTGCCCATCTCTGTTCCACTGCTCCTAACTTGGCTGACTGAAGGTGACTTAGGGGATTGTTGTCTGTGTACACCACGAATTCTGTTCCTAACAGGTAACTTCTGAACTTCTCTGTGATAGCCCACTTCAGCGCTAGTAACTCTAGTTTACGGGAACTATAATTCTGCATGTTTTTCTCTGGAGGTCTGAGCCGACGACTTGCATAAGCGATAACTCTACGTCTACCATCTTGTTCCTGGGATAGCACAGCTCCTAGTCCATCATGGCTAGCATCTGTCTCCACAATATAAGGCTTGGTGTAATCTGCATAACCAAGTACTGGTGCAGTTGTGAGCTTCTCACGCAGGATGTCAAATGCTTCTTGGCACTCTTGGTTCCATTTCTCTTTAAAGGGGCACAAAAGTCTCTTGTTAACTTTGAGTTCATGAAGTGAATTGTTCACTAGCTGGTGAAGGGGTCCTGCTATCTTGGCAAAGCTTTCAATGAATCTTCGATAGTAACTTGCAAAGCCTAAGAAGGTTCTGAGTTCCTTAACAGTTTGGGGAACTGGCCACTCTTGTACGACTGCTATCTTCTGGGGGTCTGGGGCAATACCAGCACCGGATACTTCGTGTCCCAGGTAGGTGACTCTTCTACGCAGGAAGGTACACTTTTCCAACTTCAATTTCAAACCGTGTTCTCTCAGACGTTTAAGGACCATTTCTAGTCTCTCCAGGTGCTCTTCAAAGGTTTTCGAGAAGATCAGGATGTCATCCAAATAAACAAGCAAAATCTGGAAGATCTGCTCATTTAGGCAAGCTTGCATAAGCCGAGCAAAACACGCAGGTGCATTACAGAGTCCAAAAGGCATCCTGTTGTACTCAAACAGACCAAAGGGGGTTATGAATGCAGTCTTCGCTTTGTCTTCTTCAGTTACTCCTATCTGGTTGAAACCACTTGCCAAATCCAGGGTAGAAAACCAGCTTGCTCCCTGCAGTGCATCGAAGGATTCTTCAATCCGAGGTAAGGGATAAGCATCTTTAACTGTTTTTGCGTTTAACTTTCTGTAATCCACACACATGCGGAGGCTACCATTCTTCTTCCGTACAAGTACTATTGGGGAGGAATAGGGGCTGTGGCTCTCTCGGATGATGCCTTGACTTAGGAGTTTCTGAATGTGTTCTTTTGCTTCTTGGTACTGACCGGGGGGTATTCTTCGGAAAGGCTGATTTACAGGGATTTCATCTGTGGTGAATATCTTGTGCTTTACTGTTTCGGTGTAGCCTAGTTCATCATCATCCGTAACAAACATGTCCTTGTACCTGGCCAGGAGCTCATCAAGTTTTGCTTGCTGCTCAGGGGTGCAATGCATGTCTTCAGGGGGAATGGGTGTAGACTTCAGGGAATCTTCTTTCTTGGGGGATTCTTCGGGCTTGGGTTGTATGACTACTTCACTGGCAGAGACTTGTGTGAAGGTAACTGCCTGGTTGTCATCCTGGACACTTGCTACTGCATGCATTATACCAATTCTCTCACGGGGGCGAAGCCAAACGTCCTCTTGTGCTATGTTAGCAACTTGTACTTTGACACGTCCACGACTGACTGATGAGAGGGTGCTCATGATTACCAGTCCATGACATGACAAATCTCTTAGGGGCTCGATAAGGACAATTGCATCTTCACCAGGCTGCGATCCTCGATAACCAGTGGCATCTACAGTTGTGACCATTCCAGCTGGGATCCTAACATCACTTCTGCCTGCAATCTTCGCAAATCCTCTAACTGACGTCATAGCTTTCCCTGCAACTTGGAGTGTATTAGACCAAGCAGAGTCTTCTAGGAGTTTGGGTTCTTTAATCTCTTGATTCATTCTTTGTATAATGTTCATTCCAATCAGACCTGGCACGGCTTCTTTACGGGCTCTTGACTGGGGATCCGGGGGGTCTCGTACCACGAGAATACCTCTCTGAAGGATGGTTACACCTTGTGCTTCAAAGTCTAGTTCCAGGTAACCAATGTATGGTATTTCCAGGCCATTAGCAGCTGTAAGGGTAAGCCATTGGTTTGTGTCAAGCAGTTTGCTCCTTCTAGGGCGGAAGTGCTTATTAAAGAAACTCTCAGTGATGGTGGAGACTTGTGATCCAGAATCAAGAAGACAGCGTACATGTACTCCCCCCAGCTTCACAGTAGTGACTGGACAACTTCCAACTGCTCTCTCATAGACAATTCCAGGTAACTGTGGGGGACAAGGTGAGCCAGGACTGTTCCCTCCTGCTGCCTGACTCTCAGCAGCAGGGGGGGCTAGTTTGACGGGTTAGGTGGAGGCCTGGGGGTGAGGTTCCGGAGGGGCGGCGGTCTACTTCGTGCTGTGCAATTCCGGGCAAAGTGTCCTGGTGCTCCACACTGATAACACCTGTCGCCACCTGCATCAGGTCTAGGCTGACGCTGCTGGAACTGGGGCTGAGGCTGTATATTCTGTCCTCTGTGGGTGGGTACTGTATTCAGCTTCTTGAGATTGGCTGCTAGGTCTTCGATAGCCTTTTGCTGGCCTTGCAAGGTTTTAATCATCTCATTCATGGCTGATTCAATGGAAGAGGGCTTAGTGGAGGTACTGGTCTCATGCGACGAAGCCACCCTGGGGCGCGGTCCACAGGACTTCTCGTCTTCTTCGGCCCATCGAATAGCTTCCTCTCTGGTGTCTAGAAAGGAAATTTCTGGGTGGGTTCTAATAAACTTCTTGAGTTCCTTTCGAAGGAGGGGATCTCTGACATTTTCGGCGAAGTGGTCTCGAAGGGCTGCGTCTTGGCCACTTGATTTGGTCACACTTTTCTTTTGTATCTTGGCTTGCAGTTCTCTCAGGGCATGGGAGAATGCACGAAGGGTTTCGCCTTCCCTCTGTCGGCGGTCGTAAAAAGCTTTTAAGAGCTGGGGAACAGAATGCTTCTCGCCAAAAGACTCTTGAAGGAGGTCGAAGATCTTATCTGAATTCGTAAGGTCACTTTTAGGGTAGAGCTTCATTTCTTCTTTAGCAGGGCCCTCTAGGTATGAGAGTACAAAATTCGCCTGCTCTGGGAGGGGGAGTCCTCTTGAGGTGATTGCGCTTTTCGCATTATCAATAAAATCCTCTATGGACAGTTCATTATCACCATGTCTTCCACTAAACTTCTTCAATTTTTGTTCATTGGGGATCACCACTAACTGCTTTTCCTGGGGTTGGGATGGGGCTGGAGCTCCTGGGGATTCCTTAGCTTGGAGGGTTTTCAGGAGTTGATATGTCTGGGTGTGTTCCTCCTCCAATTTTTGGAGCTTCTGTTTGAGTTGCTCCACCTCACCCTCCATATGGGATGTGACCTCTATTGCCCTTTTCTACTCCTAGTGCTTTATTGTATTTCTAAGATTTTGGAAGCCAAATAATATTCGCTACCCCACTCCTGGTACCAAAATGTGACCGAGCCGCGCGAGTAGGGGAGGTAGCGAATGACAACCAATGAAAGACAAAATGCGTACAAAACAAACAAGAATTTAATGGCCAATTAGTGGAAAAGAAATACAATAAGAAACAAATACTAGGAAAACGAATAAAGCAACAAAAAGGGAAAGAAAAGGGGCGATGAAAAGGGCAATAGCGCTAAAAGGAAACAACGACGCTAAAAATTACTAAGACGGCTAAACAATACAACTAAGAGAATAAAACTACACTAAAATGTAAAAAGTAAACAAAACACGCTAAGAAACATGCTAGGTCACGAAAGAAGAACAAGCGTGACAAATAGCACGTGACTCGTGTCAAGAGTCATATGATACGAAGACAAGAAAACACAAGCTAAACGAGGTCAAACTGAAAGGTTGTGATCTACGATCTCGCACAAAACGGTGGCAAAACTAAGCAAAACACTACGCTAGAGGAATAACAACGGCTACGAAACTAAAGGACAATGTTTTCAGAGCGAAAATGCTCGATACAACAGCGGAAAACAACAAAACCAAGAAACGATGAAATCTACAACACGAAAGTAATACTACGGTCGCTGGACGTTTCATAAACACGATGACCTCGAAGGAGAACGAAGAACATCCTAGGAAAAACAGTAAAAAGGAGAACACTTACCCACTCCAGCGAGGGGAGAACTCTACAAAACTATGTCCTACGGCTTGACTAGTGAACGCGGCAACTGGAACTGTAGTAATGCGTAGAAACGCTACGTGCAGGCGTATTTATATCGCGCGGAACACAAACAGCTCGCATCCTGTTATTAGCAATACAATTGGACAACTATAGCTAGGTAAGCCACAAAACAGTGAAATCTTCCTTTTGGCAATACGCCTGTTTGCGAAACACTATTATCGCTTTACCGCAAAATACATACGTGTTCTGTTAATACAATAGGAGGAAACAAATGGAGAGTTTCGCGGTTAACTACAGCAATGGCGGCAAATTAAAGCGAGCTAAAATCAATTAATTTCTTTCCTGTTTATGGGTGTAAAGGCGGAGAAATCACAGAGCTAGATAAAACACGGCTAACCACAAAGCACAACTAAAGAAACGCGTACCGTGGGAAAACGATAAACGGAACCGCAAAAATAATACCGAAAAGAAAATGCTTTGTGAGCTAATTATCGAGCTCGGTTACATTAACGCGTGGTAAGGATAGAACAAGGACGCTCGCCCATGTATGGCCACTAGGACTGACCTCACCACGCCTCCCTCGGATACGTGTCCCGTGTTGATCATGAAAATTTTTTCAAGAAGTATTCACATTAATCATAAAACAATTTACAATTGGACGGATTAGGGTCTGCATGGGTGTCTAGAGCTGCAATACTGAACATTGGAATTGTAGGCCCTGTATTACTTAATCAAAGGCATTTACTGAAAACTCTATTTTCTTGCTAAACACTAAAACGCGGACGTTTAACTTTGACTACGTATACAAAATCTGGCGAATGACAATTAACATTCAACTCCATCTAGAACGTATCTAGAACCTATTGGAAAAAAATATATATATAAATTAAAAAGAATCTTATATTTTACTTTTTTTCACGAAATTCACTGAAGTCTAAATACCGGATCATTTTAAAAACGTACCGCGATGCCAATATCCTTAATTCCACCACCACGCAACTAATCTTTTGAATGTCGGACGGCCAAATGTCACACTTCTTCAAACGCAACGCAGTTGACCTTTGTAAAGACCTTTTCATAGAGCTACGTATACCTTCTGCTAAAAACGCAAGGCCGCAATCAAACCATCTCCCGTTAGCTGATAGCTAAAGGAAGTAACTGATCGACTAATGTGAAGAAAAATTAAAGCGAAAGTCACCTCCGTCAAAATTTATCATGCATCCTTTTACAGGCCGATCGTAAATCGAGTGACCATGTGATTTTTTTGGTAGCGGCTTGATCGTTTGTCCTAAAGTCAGTCCTGGAGTCCGCGGTCCTCGCCCACATGATCAGATGCCTGATTTTCCTTACGCAGGAAGCTTCGTATCCTTCAGTCTTTGGCTTTCATATTTGGGATCAATAAATTGCGACGTTGTAAGTTTTCAGACCTGTTAATTATAGACAAAACAAGAGGTGTGTGTGTTTTAATCAGTTCAAGGGTGGCGAGTAAGAACGGCTACCGTACTGCTTGTCATCGGTTAGTTCGTTTTTCCGTGCTTTGCGATTTGTCTTTTCGGTACAGACTACTCGGAGGCCAATATTTTATCTTAGAATCTATCAGCTTTCCACTGGATATAAAGTTATTGGTAAGACTTACCTTCCCTACTGTCTCCGACATTTCGGGAAAAAAGATCCTTGTGAAGAAATCAAAGCAGTCTGTTTCTGTGTAATTGTACCTTGTAACCCCGGGGGGGGTACTCTCATATATGGGCTATATAGGTACGTGCCGCGGAATAGGGTATGGTTTTTGAGGTTCTCGGTCCTTAAATAGGGTATCTTTTTTGACCCTTTTGTTTCTGTGTCCCTGGTGTGGTCCTTAGATAGGGTAGCTTAATTGTATTATCTAATACTGGAGTGTGAAAACGCCCGCCTAAACGAACATTTTTTTTTTAAACTAGAATTGTTCTAGTATTTTATGCTTGATGCTATACATCCAATGTTACAGAGAAGAAATAAAGTTTTCCTTTTCATGCTATTAATAATTTTGTTTTTTCCTTGAATAGGGTGTCATTTTCGGCTTTCGGCCTTAAAAAGGGTATCAGTTTTCGCTTTCTTAGTCCTTAAATAGGGTTAGGGTTCTCGAACCTTCGCGGCACACCACTATCCAAAATTCGCGGGAGTACCCCCCCGGGCTTGTAACAGCGTTGAATTACGTTTAAGTCCATCAATGAATGCCTTGCACATGGACCGTCACGTAAGGCTTTTACAGGCTAAAACGATTTTTAGTCCTAGGTGTGACATGTTGTCATAGGCCCAGTGGGCATTCCCTCCCTTCTTTTTTCTGTGAAATCAAATGCTTTGTTTTTAAAAACCTATCGTCTAGCTAGAGGTCTAATTCCTGACTCTTACGGGAGGTTGTCGACTACAAGAATTGAACAATGTGTCTTTATGGAAGATAATTTATTGCACCTAATGTCTAAGTTACTACATGTGTAGTTCCATATTGTCACTAAAGTTCCTCGTATATTGTAACAAGCATAGGGCGCATAACGCGAACATAGAGATCAGAGAATGCGTCAAGTGGTCACTTGCAAGAGGTTAAAAACAATGGAAAATCATTAACCGTCTGGCCCAAAAAGTGATCGGGGTCGCTTACAGGAGGCAGTCCTTTACTAGACTGTTTCAACTGTAAGGCTTTGACTGGGGGAATTTTGGTGTTTCCGGTAGGTGGTCGCACATGGAGGTTCGACTGTATTCTGATATAGTCTATAGGCTCTTTTATCTATATCCGCTTGGAGCCTATATCGACTAAGGCTTCTAGCGAAGCGAGATCTCATTTTGACGTGCAGGAGCAAAAGACGGATACTGTAGAGGACGCAAGTTCTCAGGGTCTTCAAGGACCTTCAGGGTGTTTAAGAGGGAGCCTTGGTATTAACACGGCTTATCGCGTGATTGCTCAGCTGGAGTGGAAAAAAAACCTGCGAGCGTGGACAAGCCGCTATAGGGCTTACGAATGCCACTGTCGAAACTTGTCTTCAAATCTTCTACTTGCAGTCGTACGCGTCGTCGGTGCTAAAACTCTTTATTAAAGTATTACATCAAACTTCAAACATCGCAAAAGCAATTTTTATTCTCCTTTATATAAATCTTTGAAAGAAAAACGTCCATTATCCTTGTAGAAAAAATGTCTCCTCAGTTTAAACATAAACGTTATTGCGAGAACTGAAACGACATGGCTGCAGGTAGCTCAGAACTCTGGGATTTAATATGATATCTGATATGTTTTGTACTCGTACATACCTCAAAAACAAATGACTGTTCGAAAGCTGTACAAAGAAAGAGAAAACAACGAAAAAAAACTTACACGATGATGTTGTTCCTGATCAGAAAGCAGTAGACAAAGGATATAATTGCGGTTACATGGGGCAATAGCAATATCTTTTGTGTAAGTTATTCGGCTTTTCAAATTTTAAACATCTAATGATTATTCTCTGCAGGGGCAGTCATTAGGGCGTTTACAGCAGAGAACGTTTATGACTTCGACGATATTTCAGTAAAAACCTTGACTCCTTAGTCAGTTTTACCAGTTGATTTCTGTAAAGAAAAAAATAAAAAACCTTATACTTTGAACTAGAATAGGGCATGGATGGCTGCAAAACGTTCGTGAGACCACTGACTTATAATGCCAAGTCTATGTCCATAAAGACTGTTGAAGTTCCAGTTTCAATCTTGTATATTAGAATCAGCTTTTATCTATTTATACGTATTCATAGCAATTGTTAGTCATCATAATTCTTATAGTGACATTTGCAGTTGTACATTGTATTTTAGTTTTCATGGCAAATCTAGTTGTTATATATATATACATCTAATATATTTTTTATTCTCTTGATTTAAAGACAATTTTATGTTAGCACGTACGTATTTTGAACGAGTCTTTTAGCTCACCGGATAAATAAACGATTCATTGATTGCTTGATTGAACTAATCTAAAAACAAAAACAACTCTTTCTCTATAATTCTGATATTTTTCACCACATACCTTAGAGGTAAATGACTGTCCGGATGCTGTACAAAGAAAGGAAATAAAATTTAGAAAAAACAATCAAATCCATATCTTTTCCAGTTCAGAGAGCGAAAGATGCGACTAAATTCGTCTTGCCAAAGAGGTACTGATCATGACTGTCCCGCGATGGAGGTATGTTTTGCTAAGGAGTACTTTGTAAGTGCAATTAAACTATCCACGGTTCCGTTTTGCCATGAACAAAGATACGAGAAGGGTGGCAATTTCAAAAAGTCAGGCGAGTTATTTTTCTAAAAATTTGTGTCATCGTGTCTAGGAATGATTCTTTTCTGCTTTGATCCATCCACAGATTCACTTGAAATCCAAGTCTTGATGCTTTAGGTGCACCCGTGGAAGTGATGAAATTACACGCTCTTGAACAAACTTATAGAGGGTATTACACGGTGGCGCGAAGATATGACATCGATAAAATAATAGAGGGAAATTACCGAAATTACGTCATCGATAAACTCACATGTGAGATTATGGAAAATAAACCACTCGGGTCCCGGATGTAGTTTTTATGAATTTTACGAGTGGTTTATTTTCCACTAAAACAGTCGTGTCTATATAATAAATGGCAATAATTCATGTGGCACAGTGCCTCTCGAACCTCCGGTCATTTTGCGATGTAGGCTGTCATGGCGTTTATAGTAAAGACCGTTTGTGACTTTAAGAAAAAAAGGGAAACTAATATGACTATTAGGCTTTTACGCTCTGTTTAAAAGTTTGAACTCAATCACTTGATATTGTTTTGTTATAGAGAACGTCAAATAAATTTACCAATACGCAAAAAAAAAAACGCCACCCAGAGGTTTTGATTACCACCTCCAAAAAGCCTACCTATTAACATCGAAAGAGAAATTATGTTAACTGTAAAAGCTACAATTTGTTTGGTGACAAACCTTTTCCCAGCAAACATGACATCAAAAGCTTCATTTATCTTATCCAGAGGCATCGTGTGAGTTATGAGCTTCTCAAGACTTAATTTTCCAGCCATGTACTCTTGCGATAGTTTAGGGATAATTTCGTGTGCAACACATCCTTGCAAACAAAACAAACAAACAAAAAAAGGTCGAAAGGAAATAACCTTTTATTAGCCGAGTTCGAGGTTTGTATTGGAAGAAGGTCCAAAGGTGAGGTAAAATGGGAACTGGGATTTACCTTTTTCTGTACAGGGAAAATGAGATTTACTGCACTGGAGCTGGGATTTAACCACTGGGAAAGGGATAAACAATTTCACCGCAAAATTGGAATGGGATTTCTCTCCTTTCAAGATCTTCGACTATATTATTTGACGCAACTGCTCAGATGTGCCTACTTTTTAACTTAAAATAAAAATATGCTGTATACCAGTGACCTGCGGCAGTAAGTATGATCGTGTCAGTCTGTTTTTCTTTTTTATTGGCGTTCGTGTCCAATGCAACGCCGCAACTCCGTTATCATGAAGCTCGTATGGTCAGTTCAGCGGTTTGTTGTAGGGGGAATTACATGTGCATGTTTGCGCGTGGAATTGAAGCTAATTGACGATTCTGCCGCAAAGAGCGGATTTGCTGATTAAGCAGCAGAAATATTTCATGTGGACCACGTTAAACCAGGTTACCCCCAAACAAACGCCGTTCGTATTGCTTTCAAAAAGGAACAATAAACAACGCCTTTAGTAAAAGTTCGCGTTCAGCCTCAGGCTTCACTTGTTGCGACACCCCTACCTGGACCGGCAACGCAGTCAATAACTTACGTGGGTAAAAAACACAAAAAGTAAACAAAGACCGTTAGAAAAAAAAGTTGGAGTGAGTTGCCTCTCAGTAACTTATGAAAAACTCAAGGGGTTCTCGAAAACCCAGACGATGTGAGATTGGCAGGCAATGGTAAAAGCATGAGATGCTTGCTTTATGGTAAAACAACCAAAATAGACAAAAGCAAGAAGTCAAATAGAGGCCATCTAAAGTATTTCAGGCATCTGCATGTGTGCTTTGCACGGGTCGGTACAGAGGCTGTAAATGCAAAGACAAGGAGGTTTGACGAGTTTTATCAAAACCAGATGGTCCAGTGGTGAAAGTTAAGATGACAGAAGTGGTGTTAATATGGTTATGCCAACAAGGGCCCAGTTTTTTTTCAGGCGATTTCCCTGATCCAGGAGAAATAAAAAGATGATCTGTAAGTTAAGTTACATACCGACAAAACGAGGTGAAGGCAGAAAATAAGAGTATTATAATGTAAGCTCGAGCAGAAAGTACTGAGCAAAAGGAGACTCACCCAATCAGATCCGCTCTACTCTACATACTCCTAACCAAAAAAAGCCACGGCAAAACGACATCTATAACAAGTATTCGATAGCTGCAGAGACGATGCAAGCGAAAAATATCTCTTTTTGAGATGCTGTACGCGAGACCTCGTGACCAAAAGTATACGCTGTGTTAGTCTTGCTTGACTCATTAGACACCTTTTTAGATACTAGAGACCTTTAGATTCTAGGACAACTACGAGTACGAGATTTGACTTACAGTTTTTTCGCGTATTCTCAAATGATAAACACGCTGGAAAGCTTCATTGCACTTCTTTTTCACCAGAATTTAGCACTGTTATCTTTACTGAAGGAGCTTTTAAGCTTAAAAGCCATCTACCGGCCGCAAAATGATAAAACCTTTAACACTTTATAACTTGTTTCCTTTTATACCACGTCACTCTCCCTAAAACTCGTAGTAGAATGACGACGGCAATCATGTTTTCCCGCCAAAATGACGCTGGTTCGCGCACGTGCACTACTTAGTATTGAGAAAATCTCGTACTCGTATTCGTACTCGTCTCAGAATCTAAAGGTCTCTACTAAGACGAGGGCGACAACGAGAACAAGATTTTCTCAATACAAAGTTGTACGCGCGCGGGAATAAACGTCGGTTTGGCGGGGAAACGTGATAGCCGTGGTTTTAAAGACATCAAATGCTAGAAGTTTAATTGTTTTGCGATGGGGAAAGGGCTTAACCTCATAAATAAAAATAACCGTGCTAACGTCCCTGAGAAAAAAGAATGTTCAATCAAGCTTTCCGGGATGCGTATTTTCTGAGAAAGTGCGAAAAAAACTTTAAGTCAATTCTCTTCCTCGAATCTAAAGGTCTCTGCTGTCTTACGATGTTATTCAAAACAAAGTGATTATAATTAATGTTGATTCATACCTCCAAAGAGTGATCCTATTATATTCTTTCCCATCAGCAAATGATCAGGATTTACTGACAGTTGTTCTTGTGCCACGCCAACTATAACAGTTGTTCCCCAACCAACATGACTTGACTCAAATGCAGCGCGCTAAAGAGTCAGAGAATATTTAATGAGTATCATGTTAGCTTATAGTGGGAGCGAAGGGTGGGGCGTAAGGAAAATCTAACCCCGATATCCTTACCACGATTAATACACTTTCAGTCTTAAATTACCAGAATTCCTCTGCTTTTTACTATGGTCTCCTAAATTGTAATCAATTGATTCTAATCCTTAATTTTTCTTTTGACTAGAGTTTACCTAGACCGGAGCAGTCTCTTACTTTTCTTTTTAGATTCAGTGGTGTAACACGTAAGTGGCGATCGACAAATTAAAGCCGCAAGACGCGAGAAACGACGCCCTCGTTTCTCGAGAAACGACGGTCTCGTTTCTCGCTTCTCGCGGCCTTGCCGCTAGCGCCGTGTTACGTTAAAAGAGGAAAAGAGGCCCAGTCTAAAAAGAGCATAATGTTCGAGAAATATGCGTAAACTGTTACAAAAAGATCATAGACGCATTTTTTGCTCTCTAGTACCATGATGACCATATGGAGGTAGACTTGTGCGCTTCATGAGCAAATGTTAGAAAGCCCTCCTCTAATCTCTGACTAGATGAATAAATACAATATTTTTAACCTTCGTGCAACTTTCGAAGACAACTTCTACGTCTTAGAAGACAGCTATGGAGACGAAATAACACTAATAAATATTAACCATTGTTGCAATGTTTCCAATGCATTCAATCGTAAAGTCCAGTCCTCCTTCAGTCATTTCTGTTAAGACCTACGGAGTCAAAAGTACAAAAGTGAGAAAGAGCTTATATATATGACATTGTGATCGGCAAACACTAAGTAAATCATGGGAATATCAGTTCTCAGTCGCCGGGCTGTGTTCAGTATCCCGCTGGGCCGTTTCTTGCTCAGTTCAGTGCGGCGTTAAGAGCCAAGTGAGTCTAGGGATGAATCGGTTAGAAAAATAGACCATTTTCACAGTAGTGTGCTTAGTGCCCTGGTCTTTGAATAGGAAAGGGGCTGGAGGTGTCCCCTTTTTGTTACAAATTAGCAAATGTTCACGGGTCTCTTAGCATGAGAATAAAATAAAGACGAACTTGTTCCCTGGATCCCAAGTAGGTGAGGTAACCCGCTTAGGTGAGGTGACCCGCCTGAAATATAATCTTTCAAATGATTTTAATTTAATCACGTTTGTATGGTAGGTGGGGTGACCTTACGAGAGATTATGTGGACAGGCGGGTTCCCCCACCAAAGCGGGTTACCTCACCTACCTGGGGTCCCCCACTTCTACGTAAGCAGGCCTTATAATTAGCCGGCGCAGAACAAGGAGCAAGGAGGCCCTCGCCGGCTGTGAGGTATATACAGTAGGCTCCGGAGACAAGAATTGTTCTCTCTCAGCAATAATATCGGTTCCCATAGTGCCTGGACGTTTTTTAGGTCAATAGGCTATAGCTGGGAAGCGAACTCAAGTGTGAATTGTGTAATGTTTTGAATTGCTGAGAAGTAGGAAACTGTATAAATCCTTCCGAACAACATGTTGTAGAAATGAAACTGGTATAAACCAGAAATTAAAGAATTTGATGGTCTTGAATTCCGCGAGGTTTGAACTCGCAACCTGTAGACAGGATCTACCAGCGCTCTACCGATTGAGAATTTAGGTATTCATTTATTACTAGGTATTTATACTCGGAGTCACTGCAGTGGAGATCTAGATTCACTGTGTGAATTACGTAGAAGCATGTGCTGGAGACTATTTGCTTTCATTCAGGATGTTTTAATCGGCTCTCTCGTCTACCAACTCTTCTCAGTAGAGACCTTTATATTAAAGGACGAGGAGGAGGTTTAACTTATAGTTTTTAGAATGATGACGGCTATAACATCTCCCGCCAAAATGACCTTAGTATTGAGAAAATCTCGTCCTCATAAACGCCCTCGTTTTAAGGGGCTGTTAACAAGGGTGGGGGGGGGGAAAATCCTAGAACACGGAACAACTTTTCGTTGGCTTTACATACAGAAATTTCGGCCCGTGTTGTAAACAGCAGAGACAAAATTTGACATTAGAGATTATCCACTGAACGATCCTCTGCCGTTTTTCTGTGGTTTGTCTCTAGTACTAGGATCTTCATAGCGAAGGGATGGCAGTTTACATGGTGCTAAGATCTTTCTAGTACTAGCTAGGATCGTCCTACCTCTCAGCTTTGAAGATCCTAGCGCTAGGGATAAGTAAAACGTTTTGCCCGTAAACTGAATACAGATGAAACATATGGCGCTAGGATGATCCGCCTTCTTGGATCTTCCTGGTGCTAAGAGCTTGCTCTCTTCATGTGAACAACCCCTTAGAATCAAAGGGTCTTTAGCTAGTACCAGGCTGCTTTAGCAACAGAACGGGAACTTCATTTGACAACGGGAAAGCGCGCGAAAGGGAGTAAACTCGGCTTCCGGTGCCCAATTTGCCGCTCTGCCATTGGTCAAGCCAGTTGTTTGATTTTTGATTTGTGCGCGCCGTCGCCAACTAACTTTCCCATTCTGTTGCTAAATCAGCCTAATATGATTTATAAGACAGCATACGTTGAAACCAGGTTAAAACAAACCTGCTGGATAGGTTTATCATAATCTTTAGGGTTCATACACTCAGTGCAGCCCAACTCTTTTGCTGGAAGAAAATAATTAAAAACAAACCCCGTTACTACGGACACTACGTGGGGCATAGAACTGTCCGTAATAACGAGGTGTTTGACTGTACAAAGAGATGTGACCGGATCAAAACATTGCAAGTAGAGGCAGCGGGAAATTGAACAAATTCGTTTTCTTTGATTTTATATTTCTTCAACTGGATTAAAAGTGAATTTTTAATTTTTTGACTAATTTTGTTTTGGTTCTGTTTTTGATGATGTTGTTGTTGTTGTTGTTGTTGTTGTTGTTGTTTCGCTCTCTTTCGTACAAGAAAGATGAAACAAAACCGGGGGAAAAGAAAATATTTCAACGAGATCGGCGTCCTTGAACAGCCATGGTCGGGTTCGATAACCACTGAGCTAAGGAGGAACTCCCGGGGGGTTGGGCCGAGTCTAAGGGCAAGCTCTCGCGGGTGGCTGGAAATCACGAGAGCCGTAGGTCATGCACTTTCCACGTGACACACTTGATTCCTCTCCTCTCGCGTTCTAAAAACGTGCGCTTGCTCACGGGCAGGCTTTAATTTGTCTACGCTATTTAACAGAAATTCATAGTGTGAAACGCGTCTTGCATACTTTCTAGGCCGACCAGCAATCTTGGATGCATCTTGTGCGATGATCAGTTGTGAAGGAAGATAAATGCTAAGCTCGGTGAATAAATCATAAAGATGTTGTTTTTAAAGTACCACCAACCTAAAGGAAATTTATCAGGCTTAATATCAATCCCAATTATCCTCGCGGCACCAGCAGCCTTGCAACCCATCACTGCAGAAAGCCCAACTCCGCCCAGTCCCCACACGGCCACACTAGATCCAGGCTTTACCTAGAAAAAGAACAAAAAGAATTCAGAGCTCTTAAAAATGAGGCGCAACCATCACCAGGGGTCAATTTAATAAAACGTTTACAAGCTTAGTGTAATTTACAAATGTAGCTATTGTTTTCAGACTCTAAAACAATGGCTACACTTGTAAAAGTTTCATTAAATTGACCCTAGGCCAGCCGGAGTACATCACCTTAGCGGTTTGGTAACAGACAAATAAAACTGACCATTCAAAAATATTTTTAAACTGAATAAAATTCCTAAGTGAAAAGAGTCTTCGTAGCTGGCCAACGTTAACAAGGTAATTATGTTATTTCTAGGCATGCGCATTGAGCAGGCTGTTTACATGTTATGGTCACCTATCTGGAAAAGGGTGGCAACAGTCGTCGTATCGTAATAGCATGTAACGCCACTTTTTACCCTTAAGGTCTCACTTGGGGCTTTGCGAGGCGAAATAAAGAAAGCAAAAGAAGAAAGAAAGAATCAATTACAACGTCATTATTATCGGAATTAAAATGACTACAGCTCTTATTTGGCTGTCCGATTTTGAATTGCATATGGGTAAAATTAGGCTTGAACCACGCCCACATTGGTTTAATTCAGGGGTTTAATTCCACTTTTCTGACAAGGCACTCCCGCCCCTAGCCTGCAAACGCAGACTTATTTCCGGTTGGCGCTTCTCTCCGCCCGAAAAGGGTCGAGGGAAGCGACGACTGGAAATACGTCTCCGTTCGCAGGCTATCCCGCCCCTTTCACTTCACTCCCGCACATCGATCATTGTTACATTAGTTATACGATGTGTGTTGCGTTACCTTCGCGGTGTTAATTGCAGCACCATATCCAGTGGTTACACAACAACCTAACAAGCAGGCCTTGTCCAGTGGAACATCTTGAGGTATCTTCATGAAGAAAAACAACGTGACAATGACGTGGGGTTATGTCATTGTTGGTTACAAAGGTATATATTCTGTTGAGAAGTGCCAAGCAATGATGCTTTAAATTGTTGTGAGCTACCTTAATCAATGGCCCCATTTCAATATCACATGACCCTTCTAACGGTGGGAAAGGCTCGTTTTCGTTTTGGATAGGACAAAATAAAATTGGCGTTTGCAGAGGCTTCAAAACAGTTTTCGAGCGATTCAAAAAGTCATGCGATGTTGAAAATGGGCCATTAAACAGTCAAACGGCGTTAATACGGATGAGGCCATAGAAAGTCTTCATGTTAACGGGGTGTCCGCCTGAAAAACGTCACCCTTTTTATACAAACAAATAAAAGAGGACATGAGCATCGTCAAATTAAACATCATTCTCTATCCTTCACAAACCTGTCATTCCGCAGACTAAATCCATGGAAGCACTCAAAAATTGCTCGTCTATATACTGTATTACTTAATCAAAACATTTCTCTGCATGACTTGTTTGATGCATGCCAAAGTAGTCTGAAATTGACGTCTACGAATCATCCGGTGTACTGTAGCGCTGGGGACATGGACATGCTGTCAACTGAAGGTTTTTATCACCTTCAAAAGGGAAAGGTCTATTACAGCGCACACCTGACAATGAAGTATCCGCATTAGCGAGGTTGACTTTCGATGAGAAACTGTTGATTGGGCAGGAAACAAGTGTCCGTTGTCCGCATTAATTGGTGTCCGTATTAAGCGGGTGGCGTAGACCGGCCAGGTTCGACTGTAGTGTTCTTTTGAAACAGGTCAAACCTTGCACAGGTTGAGTAGTCCCTGCACCTACCTTCACAACAAGTATTTCAGGAACGACGATGTACTCACTGAAGGTTCCAAGCCTGGTCAATTGCTTTATACTCTTCCCTTTGCATGTCACCCGTGTTGTTCCATCAAGCAATACGGCTTTATCAAGCGCGAAACTATTGTGGAACATTGGACAAAATCAACGTTAATTCCACATAAAAGTTTAAATTCAATTTGTGTGGAGGGAAGGAAAAACTGAAGAAAAGAAACTAAAACAGAAGGGAACAGAGGAAGGAAGAAGGAAGAAAGGAGGGTGAAAATAAGGTTATACGGATTGCGTTTAGGTTGCAAATATTTTATTTACATTTACCTGCTGCACAGATTGGTCAGTGGATTCAGGCAAAGCTTGCATTCTCCACAATTAAGGACCCAGGTTAGTACAACATGGTCTCCTAAAGACAACGCAAAATCAAGTGATATGTACGGAGCTTGTATCCTCTCTCGGGGTAAGGCTTAATGTCCTTAATAAAAATCAAATATTTGTTAAAATGTACGCTGAAAAGTTCGGAAAAGACGAACGTGTTGAGTGCACTTCCTCTTCTTTTTTCAAAGCAGTTGCGTGATAGAACGCCCTCGAAACGTTGGTTTTTACCGAATTTTTTTAGCGCATATTTTAACAAAACCTGTACGAATACACAATTTCTTGTAAATTTTGTGACACTTAATATTCTTGACAAGCAAATGTTGGTGTGTCTGTGCTAAACGGAGTAGGACTGGCACTAACGGACCGTCACAGAGAGGTTTCGCCTTATAACGGGAAGATGACTGCAGAATACTAGGGTGAGGCGTCCGTTTTACGGGCATATCCGTCTAAAACACTCATTTCTTTCATAGGAACATATGAACCCACAATTGAGCTGCTCTCAACGTCAGTGACTTCATAGCACAGTTGGTAGAGCATCGCACCGGTAATCGCGAGGTCACGGGTTTAAACCCCGTTGAAGTCCTGAATTTTTTTTTTTTTTTTAGGCTTCTTTACGCAATTGCATAAATTGCGTTCACTGCGACGATCATTTCTTCATTTTCATAAAAGACGTTTGTTGTTAAGAGAGAGGGAGTTGACTGTATGTATTTATTTACCTGGTTTCACTGTAGTGACTCCTTCCCCAACGCTTTCTACAACGCCACTTCCTTCATGCCCAAGTACAACTGGAAAGAAATCTCCTTTGTTTCCGCTCGCCATTGTGCTGTCTGAATGACAGACACCTGTGTTGATCATCTTGATTCGCACCTCACTCGCTTTAGGTGGCGCAACCTCAACTGTTTCTATGACAGCGGGCTTGGCAGCCTCCCAGGTTACTGCGGCTCGGCAAGATATCGACTGTCAATAACAACATAACAATTGTAGCAGGAGCATCAGGAATTCCTTCCTCCCCCTCCCCCCCCTTTCATTAGGGACCTTAAGCAAAGACGTTTTTGAGCGACGCACGTCAACCGGAAGTGAGGCCTTCTCCCTTTTTATATGCCTTGACGCTAACAAACTTGTATTGCTGAGTTTCTTTTTCCCGAGAGAGTTTTCCTTCCCCAATGATGGAAAAAGTCCACTTCCGGTTGACGTCCGTCGCTCAAAAACGCTGTTGCTTAAGCTCCCTATTTTCTGGTTCTCGTTTCATTTCTCGCGCGGTCAAAACCGAAAATCCCCTTCCACTGTCTGTTATATTCCGAAACCAAACGGAAACGCTTGCTACCTAGGCTAGTTTTACTGAAGAACCACATAATATAAAAACCGCGATGGCAATATCCTTTATCTCCACGACGACGGAAATGACCTTTTTTTAAAGTCGTTTAAAAATTGTAATACAAATCGCATGGCAAATGTCACGCTTTTTAACGCAGAATATTTTGGGAGCCTTCACGTACTCGAATGACCTTTTCACAGAATTAAGAATTGCATCCCTACTGTAACGCAAACCTCTTTTAGAAACGGAATATTTTGGGGGAAAAAGGGAATTAAACTTAATTCTCTCTTCACAATTCTAAAGTTGCCCTACTAAATTAACAGCGCGCTTAAAAAGTGCGCTATAGGTGAAAAACAAGAGATGGCTTACTCAAGATGGATTATGTATAAATATATCCTTTCATAACAAGGATAGGTAACTGTGAGGTAAATCGAAGATCGAGTCCGCAAATAATAAAAATTAAAAAAAATAAATAAATAACGGTTTAGTTGTAGCACTCCTTGTCTATGATTCCGGATCGAATTGGAATTAAGAAAAGTTGGTTTGTCAGGAGGAGGTGGGTACCCGTGCCATGATGTTCTCTTACAAGCACTAAGCCACCCTAATTCCCACAGTGTCTTTAAGACACATTTGTATTCCTGCTTTCCTTGGTAGAATGATAACTTGACGAACTCTATCACGCCGGGTCCGGCTTCGAAACTACAAGTAGTAATGTCCCGAGTAACGTGTTGTTTTAAAAAGCTAGAGAGTCCGTCGCGTACGAGGCGCGTCCTTTCTGTCCTCGATGATGATTGTTTTGCAAAACGTTTTGGCTGGGCGTCACATAGCCTCTCACGGGTACAGTTTGGATCAGAAAATAGCAGATCTTCTGTTTTCAGTCCTGTTGATTCTCGCGGGACAAAATATATGCTGCAGTTTCTTTGTGAAAAACAGAGAAAAAGAAGTGCGTGTGCTTGAGTTAATTCTCTGGTGGCAAGTGAGTACGGCTTCTATCCTGCTATCTGCTGAAAGTAGTTGGTTTTTTCGGTGCTTTGCGATTTCGCACTATATTGCTATTACTGCAATATATTTGACTCTGAGAAACTATCAGCTCGCCAGTGCGTGTATAAAGTTATAAGACTTACCTTTCCTTCTGTCTCCGACATTCTAGGAGAGGCGATCATTGACATGTGAAGAAAGTGAATTGTAACGGATCGTAACGCGATGCTGAAGGCAATGCTACCTACCTTGTAGCGACCAGCGTCCAGGTAGCGACCAGCGTCCAGGGGGCGTTTCTCGAAGCCGTTACGGGTGTGTTTTGTTTTCCAGTTTGTTTTAAAGGAAAATTATGTAGAGTTATTAGCTAACAAAACGGCCTCATTAGAGGTCGGAACACCCTTGAGACTTTGATTTAAAATAATTCCGGGCCCGAACGGGACCAGGATAACCCGGAACACCCCCCCGACAGCTCGGATCTCCTCGGAATACCCCTCAATACAAGAATTAGACAAAGAAAAATCTCAAACACCAAAAGAATGAAAATATCATCAATGAATCAACATGTTGGAACTAAAGAAAAAGTAAATTGGGCCTGAGATTGACGAAGTCATGCTACTTAACGGAGCTGTGTCACGAAATTTACCAAAATTCAATTAGTGCACACGTGGGACCTGCCATCAAACTGAGTGAAAGATAAATGATTACCGCTCAAAACCTTACAGAGATGTAACTGAACAAAGTTAATACAAATGGACGCGCGGATGAACAAAAATGGAGATGATTTTCAGATCTTTTTTGCAACCTCGTTCCCAGGTTCTCTCACGCTCCGTAGGGACGGGTAGGAGTGAACCCTGGTAACGAGGTTGTTCTTTTTTGTTCTTTATAACGTTTGAAATAATGCTTTCTTGTGTGACATGAAGCTGTGATTTTGTCGTTCAGACAAGTAATTTTTCATGATGCTCATAGCGAATAAGAGCGTGTAGTTAGTATTTGACGCCCAATTTAATGTCGTGGTTTTGAATTAAGCGTCTGTTCTTTTTCTTTTCAGTTTCATGTTGGTGGTAATATATGGCTGTGGGTGTTTTGCTAACTGCGTCACGATGTAGCCTCTCTATCATCATCTTTGACATTTGGCTAACAGGTTCGGTACCACCGAGGCCCTCACACCGGACAAAATCTGTTCGTAACTTTCTTCGTGCCCTGATTCAAGTTCCCAAACTCATTAATAATTCATATAGAAAATTCAAAGGAAATTAATGTTCTTTGGAAATCAGATGAAAAACTGCTCATCTTTGCATCTTTAATTTCTCCTTCTAAAATCACATTTGTTTGAGAAGTAATATCAAGCATTCCACACAGTGTTTCATTACCAGATGACCGGATGAAAGACCTCAAAGTTCGTCAAAAATACTCCGCTGCGCGTCGCATATTTTCAACTCCGAGATCTGATAATGAAACACTGCGTCACATGCTTGATACACGTATATTACCTCAAGGCATTCAATGCAACAGGATGCAAGTCCAAATAACTCAACCTGTCTAAGCATACCCTGTTGGGCGGCACATATAACCGTTTGGGACTTATGTGGCCGTGCCTCCCCTCGAACCTACCGTACAACTAGAAATCTAAAACTCTCCAAAATTTTGCAAATTTCAGAACTCATTTCTTTGTTTATTTCTTTATAATCTCTCTCAAAAAAAATTCAAACATCATTCAGATGGAGTCTGGGCGACCAGTGACTGCATGCAGCTGCATAGTTACGTAGTACACATTAAATCAGATAGTGTCGGACATTTAGAACGAATATCCAACGGAGGGGTTGGGGGGTGGGCGTTTGGGGGTCCGACCTTTTAGGGGAGTGCTCCGGGTACATGGTGCGCATTTTAGGTCAGCTTTGGCCTTACTCTGCTTTCTGTCTTATCTATAGCCCTTAGTCACAACCCTACCTTCTTAACCGGTCTTTTGCTGAGCTTCTGGTCCTATGTTTTCTATTTATTTGCTTTTTGTTCTCTCTTTCTCGACTTTATTTTTATGTATCTATTATTGCTACTGTTTTCCCTCTATTACGTTAGTTTAACCACCAAGAAACAATGTCTAGTATTGTAGAAAGTGTGTAAAATCCCGATGATCAGGTGAACGCCGAGGAGAAAACAAAGACGAAAGACAGACTCCATGCTTAATAGCGTAACAATGTAATAATGATTGTTAAAGTATTTGCACAGAGCACTCATGACATTGTCAAAGCGTGATGCCCATACTACAGCCAATAAAGTGCCGCACAAAACCCAGTGGAAAAAATAATATTTGGAAAGGTCATATAAATATAAACAGCGTCAAAACGTTGAGAAGCACAAACAACAGACCTTTGTCACGTGGCGGCCATTTTGTCTCAAGAGATTTAAATGCCCCGCTAGCCTCGTTCTCTCTACGAGGCTAGCCGGGCAAAAATAAAGCTTTTTAAATCTCTTGAGACAAAATGGCCGCCACGTGACAAAGGTCTATACTAACACGCTCGTAGCATCGTAACAAAGGTGACCGCTTAATTCAGTGATTCGAACTGAGAGATATACTTCTCGTCGGAATAATTACTCCTACTGTATGAATAGTTTGAAATAAGTATTTACTTTTTTATCCTATTTTACGTTATCTTAAGAATTAATTAACGAATCAATAATAAGTTATGCATACTGTATTTGTTATAGTCGTGCAAATAAAGCTTGTTGTTGTTGGTAAAGATAACGATGAAAGACAAACTTAGGACAGCTGAAGAGTGGCCTCAGCCGCCTTTAAAGTACACGTATGAGCTAAAAAATTGGGACTCTTTCGTAGCTTGATAAAGGGACGTTTATTCAGGTTCCAACGTATATAATTCGCCACTTAAGAAACGATAAGGGGACTGGTGCCGAAATGTGTCGCGCAATAGGCGATTTCCGAGTTCCCCCGGGCCTCTGCATCAAAACGAGGTTAAGTGCTCAGCCTTTGATATGCAAATGATTTTTCACTCTCATGCAAATTTTCACAAGAAAAGTTGTGCACTTGGCCTCATTTTGAAAGTGAGGGTTTTTGGAACTCGGAAGTGGCCCGTTGCCTCTGGGATCGATACTGGGGACGAGCTGGTCAGCTTTTGGCCAATTTCCCCCCCCTGTTCTTAATAACAGTTCCAGAAGTCTTTGCGAAAGTTAACTCGGCCCAGTTTTTTCTTTTCGTCTCTAAAGTGGCGACAGCTCATTCACCACGCGCTCACCACGTGATTGCCAGGCTGTGGTGGCATTTTAGAGGTTAAGGGTCTCGTGGTCATCAGATTTCATCTTAAAATTCGTCTGCTTTCCATAACAAGATTTAGTCCACACGCCGACATATCACTCCAACTTTTTCATTTAAATTTGATTAGTTATATTAACAGATTGCTGGTTTTACAGCTGCTTGCATTTCAGCTCTACAAAACACCACTTTCATACGGTTGTTCTTCCTCGGACCAAAGAAGCTGCAACGGATAAAAACGACAACCATTAACTAGTCTACAACGTAAAAGAAAACTTCGACATTTTTAACGCAAAGTAAAACAGTGCTCACCGGATATCACTGGTTGCCATTCTTTAGAAGTTAACAACGGCTCGAATGCTGCAAAAGAGAACCGAGACGATCACATAAAATCAGAAAAAGAAAACAAAACAAAAAGGAACACACCCTGGAACTGACTTACTACTAGCTTCAGGAGTGAAAATAAATTATTCCCTGACTTCACAATACCGTATTTACCCCAGCGCACGCAAACTGCTCCGCACATTTGTGACTTTGTTTTTACAACCCAATACTTGGAGGGTTAGTATCTCATGAAAGACTCCATCTCAAAGTCCAATAAAACACTCCTACTTGTGTTTGATATAATTATGACTCTTCGACGTTGGCATATCAGTTTAAACACTCTTTCTTGGTATTACTTGTATACATTACTCCATGGTGTAAGGATATCATATCAAACACTCTGTTAAGTTCCTACTGTTGTAACTTAGAAATCCAAGGACGAAATTATGAATCAACGCGAGCGTTGAACATGAACATTCTAGTCTTCTTTTATTCCTAGTTCTCACTCCTGCGCAAGCGCATCCATGTACACATAACACGACTATGACGTAACTTCGTACAATGTAACACAACAATAACAAAACAAAGTCACGATTTAACATCTACTGTATGATCAAACCTTTTCCCAGCATGCATGAGATCAAAAGCTTCATTAATTTTATCCAGTGGCATCGTGTGAGTGATAAACTCATCCACCTTAACTTTGCCTGCCAAGTAATCTTCCACGAGTTTGGGAACGCTGTCGCAACTCTTCCAGCCTGTCATTACAAGTAAATAGTTTTTAGTGTTCCCCAGGGCTTAATACTCGGTCTATTACTGTTTACTGTTTCAATACACGATCCAAGAAGTTATACAGCGGATGCTCTACGAGGACGAGCCCCAAATGCTCAACACTAGTAAGGCTCCGAAACACTTCGTCGACTTTGTTACAATAACTGCATCGGACTAAAGTCGATTGAAGCTTCTCTAAGTCTAAATATTGTCTAAAGGATAATCTAACTTCCATGGCCTTTCATCAAAAAGCAAAAAGGCAGAATGGAGATATGAAAGAGATCAAAAGTCGGTTTAAAACTATTTGAAGGTGTTTTGTCAATCCCATCAACGTGAGCTAAATGTGTGTTTCCAGCCTCGCTGTGACTTTCTTGTCACTATAACACGTACCCTTGTTTGTCAGTTAGCATCAATGCACACAGATGTGTTAACTAAAACATGCACCCAAACTGTTCTGAATTTTCTACTAGTTTTTTCACTTTCAACAAATTGCAATCTGGATTTCACTGCTCTTTATTCTTCCTGATAATAAATTTTGTAATGCCTTGAAATTTCGGGATGTAAAGGAAATAGATAAGAGCAAGTCTTTCACAAGGCTCGGCTCTTAAAGATAATGAACTGTCTGGGGGTAATGTACAACCATAACATAGGGCTTTGTTTAGTTATGTTATGGAGACAGTGAGGCACACAGTGACAAGGTAGAAAATACTTGAGATACCGTAAAATTCCGAAAATAAGCCCCGCGGCTTATATTTTTCAAAGGGCCTTTTTGAGGGGCTTATTTTTGGAGGCACTTATATTCGGAGGGGCTTATCTACAGAGGGAAATTTGCGTTTCAAAATCGATTAGGCTAACCCTATAGTTAGAAGTAAATTTACCATTTTTGCTTTGTTTTACTTTGTATTTGAGGACAATTTTCCAAGTACAAGCCCCGGGGGGCTTATACTTGGAGGGGTGATTTAACGGAGGGTTTTTTGCGTTACGAGTTTGGGGGGCTTGTATTTGGAGGGTCTTATACATGGAGGGGCTTATTTTCGGGATTTTACAGTATCCTAATGAGATTTCCTCGCATGAAACATGGCATTAAAATTATATAACTTCGTTTCTCAGACCTTATTATGCTAAACAACAAATTACAATGTAGACCTAAGCATCCCTGAATAATTAGGAAATTAAGGGAGTCGAAGAGTAAATTGATAATTTGAACCTCCAAATGCAGTTCCTTTCCAGACTCTTCCAGTCACAAGTTGGAAAGGCCTTGTGGATATCTCCTGTCCTGCTCCAGCAACTCCAATAATGACAGATGTTCCCCATCCTTTGTGACAGGCTTCCAAAGCAGCTCGCTTAAAAACACAGCATCCATGTCAGTATTCTAAGGCAGCAGGGGAAATCATGGTTCTTATATCTCGGCCGAATTGTTCATTTGTCATTTGTAATACACATAAAATTCCTCTTGTCCTAAGCCATCCTTACTTGCTACAATACATTATTCCCAAACATGTCCATAATAATCAATGGAGGGTACTTCTTGGTCAACAGAGAGGGATTTGTGGAGACACTTAAAATGCCCCACCCCTTCAAACAAGACTTACAAGAACGATTCTATTTACAAAAACCTGTTTCCAGGTTGGCTTAATACAAAAATAAATAATAACTATGTACCACATTTATAAGACATAAAGTGTGTATGTGCATATACGTATACAGTTGTTCATACCATTGTTTTGACATTTCCAATGCACTCAAATGTATAGTCCAGGCCTCCATCAGTCATTTCTATGAGGACCTTATAGAACAAAATAACCATATCTACATATGCATTACAGGACATTTAACACATGTAGTCTTGGGCCTTTGCAATTTCTTTTATAAATCTGCCACTTGCACATCTCCCGTAATATACCTTCTTTGCCCCCCAAAATTTTGGATAAGCATTAATGTCTTCAATTTCTCTTGGGATGACTGTAAATACCCACAAAAAAGTCCCCCAGTCATGATAACCCCGTAACCTGTACTTCCCAACAACTAGTATACCGCAAAATTCCGAAAATAAGCCCATCCATGTATAAGCCCCCCAAACCGGTAATGCAATAAACCTTCCGTTAAATCGCCCTTCCAAATTTAAGCCCCCCGGAGGATTGTACTTGGAAAATTGCCCTCAAATACAAAGTAAAACAAAGCGAAAACAGCAAATTTTCTTCCAACTATAAGGGTAGCCCAATCGATTTTGAAATACAAATTTCCCTCCGTAGATAAGCCCCTCAAAAAGGGCCTTTGAAAAATATAAGCCCCAGGGCTTATTTTCAGAATTTTACGGTATCCTCATTTCACTCAATCTCTTCAACATTTCAAACATTAATGTTTAACAAAAAGCAAAAACCAATCTTCCCAGACCTGCTGAATGGGTTTTTCATGGTCCTTTGGATTGACAAATTCTGTACAGCCAAATTCTTTAGCTGTTAAAAACAAAAGTAAAAAAAAAATGCAAGCAAAATTTAATATTGAATGGATAAAAAACCAACCAGGCCTTACCTTATGAGTACATATGACAGGCCTCATTCAGCTAATCCAAAATGAATTGTATGAATATGATGGAAAGAAAACAGTAACCCATGCAGCTGCATAAAATGGTGTACCAGTACTATGATAAGTCAGATTTTTAACTCTCAACAAAAAAGGCCAAGGGGTGCTTTGAACAATGATTTAGCAACACTTACCCACAGGGAATTTATCAGGGTTGATATCTATCCCAATAATCCTTGAGGCCCCTGCAGTCTTACAGCCCATTACTGTCGCTAGTCCAACAGCTCCCAGTCCCCAAACAGCAGTCGTAGAACCAGCCTCTACCTGTGCAAGACAGAAACAGTAAGGCCTGGTTCAGACGCTGAACTTTTCATGAGCTGAAACTATACATTGAATTAAGAACATGAAAAGTTTGGCATCTGGAACACCTGTTTCAATTTGGAACGCCCGGCTCAGCCTTTCTTTTCACTTAGCCAGGCCAGGAATTTCGTCTTTGGAGTGACTTTGGAACGGCTTTGATTCAAACGCCGAACTTTTTATGTACCGAACCTAATGTATAAATTATTATAATTATATAATTATTACATTATTATAAGCATATATTATTGTAAGCAGTTTGACCAAAATAAGCACTTTTCTCCTTTATTTGGATTTAGTTCAGCTGCAATTAAGATCGGCGTCTGAATCAATTCAGCCATTCTCAATAATTTGGGTCGGCCTTAATTCGAATTAGGTTCGGCTCACGAAAAGTTTGGGGTCTGAATCGGGCCTAACGTCAACTCTGATGGGCATACTGTAGGTTAAGCTGCACTTAACCATTAAAAATGTATCAAATCCAGTATTTTGAGGACTGAAATATTCCAGGTAACCACTTTAATTTGTACCAATTTTCGTATCTATAGTTATTTACATGCAGACAGGGACAGGATAGGACTTATTCAATTATAAATCTGTTCTTTTTTGCAAAATTGGAGAAAAGATACTCATGGCAGACACAGCCTGACTTAAACTGGGAAATATTTTCATATCAGATGTTTATCCCAACAGCACTGTCTCAATACAACCAAAAGAACATGCACAGTTGATGCATTAAAATATTTGCTGGGATCCATTGGAATTATAAGATATCTTGAATCAGTACCTTCGCTGTGTTAAGTGCTGCACCATATCCAGTCGAAATACCACAACCAAGAAGACAAACTTTTTCAAGTGGCGCATTATCATCAACCTGGAATGCAAGTTATGTAACAGTATTTTAAATAAAGAAACAACAGTAAAATTCTTAAATAACACAAAAACAATAAAATCAAAGCAATGGCCGAATGGGTTTCTAAAGTGCAATTTCAATGCAAAAGTGACAAATGCTGTCAGTCAGCTTGAAGGTTATTATTTTGTCAAAAAAAAAAATGCAGTGACACTCATAAAGTCTCGAAAAAAATTATAGCTACATTATACCAAATAAATAAAATTATTGATATAAGAAAAATGTCACAACCATTACCTTGCAAACTGAAATCTCAGCAACAACAGTGTACTCACTGAATGTGCTTGTACCCATAAAATGGTACACAGTTTGACCCTTGCATGTGAATCGTGAAGTTCCATCAGGCATTACTCCTTGACCTTGAGTTGATCTGCCATAAGGACAAGTAAATATAGATGTATTTATGACTTCTTAAAATTAAAATTCAAGAAAACCCCATACACAGGAACCCCATTCCCCTTCCCTCCTATTATAATATTTTTATAAAACATAATCATGATAACCCACTCTTCCCACTGAGGCTATTGGCACTGGATGAATGTTCAACCGGTAGAAAATTCATGCATTTACATCTAGGTGTCCCACTTAAATGGTACCACCTTAACCGGACAAAAAGTTAGATGCCTAGCCATTCAAAGTTCCATGCGAACAGAGCCCAAATATTTAATAGTCCTGTGTGAACGACCTGTCCAGTTAAACTTTTAAACCTGTCAAAAATCTGCCCGGTACCAGGTGAATATATTAACGTAGCCTGAGTTTGCAGACAATAATTGATATACACATGCAAATTAAAGATGGTATTTACCTTATTGTACTGCAAAGGTTAGTCTTGGGGCTTTTACAAAACTTGCATTTTCCACATTGAGGGATATAAAGTGGAATAACATGGTCACCTGCCCAAAAAATGGCATCATGAAATGTCATTATAACTCTTGACTCTGCTTTCCTGCTGCATCATAGATGCAGTCTAGCTCCAGGCAGTGATGTCTGTAAATCAGTGCCAAGATCCTTGCTCTGAACCCCCCCCCCCACAACCCCCTTCAGACCCAATAAAATGACTACAAGTGCATTTAGAATTTCCTTTCAACCTGAATGACAAATCGACCACAGGCCAATCATAGCGCATTCTCAAATCCTGGTAAAATTTTAGGGGCAGCTAAAAAATTAGCCCGTCAGCCCAAAAGGTGATTGCAGATCTCTTACAGGAGGTGGTCATTTGTAAGAGGTTCCAGCTATAAGATTTCGACTGGTAAAGTTTTGGTGTTTTCAAGAACTGGTCGCTAATGGGAGATGGTCGCTTACAAGGGGAGGTCGCACATGGAGGTTTGACTATACTCAAATACAGTTTCAAGAGATGAATCAAACTTTCCACAGGACTTACCAGGTTTAACTCTTGTTACTCCTTCTCCTACACTTTCAACAGTGCCGCCTCCTTCATGTCCAAGAATAACAGGAAACTTTCCCTCAGAGTCATTGCCACTAAGAGTGTGACTGTCTGTGTGACAGACACCAGTAGCTATAATCTTGATGCGTACCTCACCAGCTTTGGGTGGTGCCACTTCAACTGTTTCTATTGTAAGTGGTTTACCAGCCTCCCAGGCTACTGCCGCACGGCAGGATATAGGCTGCAATTAACAAGAGCGAAGGGGAGGATAGATGTTAATAATCTGTGATATAGTCTACAGATTTTAGATCTCCAGAGGTTGGCATCTCTGGATATCAATGGTATGGTTGCATGAAGCATGCAGCACAACATCACCCAAATTTGCCAGAGCCCTCCAGGATACAAGACCTAGTGTACCCGTATCTATACAAGACCCTTCTTTGATAGACATGAACATTTACTCAAAATGGGTCTGGTAATGTTCACTATTACACGTAATGCTCTAAATTGTGCTTAATGTACTTAATGCCAAAATAATAAAGCTAGATGAATCTGAAAAATCCAGGCTGACTTCGAGCTATATGGAAAAATGCAAGATGCCAGATAGAAAATGCGAGACGTGACATAAAAAATCAGAGATTCAAGATAGAAAATAGACACGAGACATATTTACAAGATGCAATATCAAAAATCCAAAATCTGACATAAAAATGTTTTACCTGACACCTCGCATCTCCATTTTAATCTTGTATCGCGCATATTCCGAGTCTTGCCTTTTACATCTCGCATCTTGGATTTTTTACTCGCGCGTTTCTCAAGACAACCGGGGACGAGTCAGCCGTGCATCTCGCATGTTATATCTCACACCTTGCATTTTTTTAACCTCGCATCTCACAATTTTTTATTCCATTCTTTTGCATTTTTTATTTCTCATCTCATGTTTTTTATGCCACATAATGTGACATATGTCTATGTCTATGACATATGTATGACATATATCATAGACATTTTCATAGACACATATGACATCTGACACATGACATATGAAATATGACACTTATAATGACACATATGACACATATGTCATAGACATTATGTCTACGTCTATGTCGCGAGCGCAATTTCTCGATTTCCATCTTGTAGCTTACATTTTTAACTCGAAGTCAACGTAGATTTTGTAGATTCATCTAGAATTATCTCTCATCTTCCATGCCCCCTAGCCTACAGTCATACTATCCAAGACAGTGTTTCAGATCAAGGGAATTACGAAATTTATTTTATCGAAAGAGCAGAATGACCCGTTAAACACGTTGCGCCCGAGATCAATTCCAACGTGTTCCAGCTTAGATTCTTTCCGTTGCACATAAAGCGCCTCTTTCCTCATAAACGAATTCCTACGTTAAGTAAGTTGTTTATACAATTTTCTCACCTTTCCTGTTGTATCAGACATCTCGTCACGCGAAAACCTTTTTAGCGAATACCTCAAGGCAACCGATAACCAAACGTGAGAGCAGGCAAGAGAATATCCCGTAAGACATCACGGGGCGCGATCCATTCAACCAAAATTCATACCAGTCCGACCGGGAAAAGAGGACCACCTCAAAAGGTGGACCAGTTTTTTCGAAACTTTTCCGGTTGGACCGAGCCGATCCATTGAGTTTTGGACCGAAATTTCCGGAAATTTTGGTTGAATGGATCGCGCCCGCGGTCTCATTGTACCATGGAGTAGAGCAAAACGTGGACTGCTATTCTTAGAGTTATTTCTATAGAGTTACGTCGTAGAGTTAGGGTTACGCTTCCAAAAAAAAAAAATTTTTGCTCTCGCTTCAACTTTCACGCAATAACTCTATTGGAAACGGGTTTCAGTAAAACGCGGGGCCCGGTCGGGGCCAGGACCGGCACTCTGGGTCGGGATCGGTATCTTTTTTCTTGCCACTTCTGGGCGCTACGAGAAGATACCCAGAGTTGAGAGGCTTTGCCCCCTTTGTAATAGATCATAAATTGGTGATGAATTCGACTATTTGTTGAAATGTACTCACTCATAACTTTCTCATATGAGGAGTATCTTCTTGGAGAGCCTATACTCGATAAACAGTAATTTTACGAATACGTCTTGCAAGGCACTATTTTTATGGTCGTGACTAGAATGGATACTCCAAAATCAGGTATCCGCTCGGAGACTGGAACTGAATAAAATTATTTTTCGGCAGATCACTCCGACTCTTCACGACCTTGTTGTGTTCAAAGAGGTAAGTATACAAAGACTGACAAAAGGCCAAGATGCGAATGGTTACTCCAAAATATGGATCAAAGCCTACATAGAGGTTAGTTGTTTTTCACGTTCTTTTTGTAAGAATTTAGTGCGAGGAGCAAACAATGTCTGTTTAATTACAGTACCGCGACTGCCTTGTTAAGGTTATTCATAGCAAAGTATCTGTTTGGATAGCTCAGAATAAGGTGGATACTTCAGAATAAGAATGGCCGAAATATGGAAGTTTTGGCCATCTGGATTATTATCACTGAACTTCCCAATATAAACATGATTGTTACGTTTACAAAGAGGGTACAAATACAGTTAAGGTCAGTTAACCATCTTGTAATTTTATGGGTTAGTTGATTCCAAGCGTTAACAATAGTAAAAAACACATAATTTACTTCAGGTCATACTTCTTGTAGCTTGTTGATCACTCTTACAAGCGCAGGCAGGCATATGCTCAAGTTTCTAAAAAAAAAAACGGTCCTGCAGATTGTATTAGTGTAGTGTCTCTGTATATGCTCTGATATAGGACCTGGAGCCTACAGTGGCAGATCTTAACCTTCAGATAAGAGGGGGGGGGGGAGGATTCTCACCAGACCTTAAGGTGACGGGAGGAACCACTCATCCAGACCTTAAGGTATGGAGGAGCTCAATCCAGAAAAGAATTTTCTTGGCACTGTTGTCCTCGGTTTGATCTAGAAATATGGAGGGAAGGGGACCTCCCCTAGATCTACTGCTGGCCTCTGCCAGCCCGCCCATGTTCACCTGCTATCTTTTTACATTTACTAGAATCTCTAGTATCAATCCAAGTTATTTATCCTAAATATTAGGATTTTTGCACAGTTATTTATAGCTACTTTTTTTGCACTTGGTTTTTGTTTTGTTTTGTTGTTTTGTTTTATTCAAATCCCAGGATCCTCATTGTGACCAAAACTCTCTGCCTTCCATACCCTATCCCACACTGAACTGTCTGACAACAGTTCTCAGCCAAGTGCAAGACCTTCAGCATTAAGCTGGTTATGGGCTACTTTCTGTTTTTCACTTAGTATGGTGAGCTTATCATAAATTTAAAATGGAATAAAAATGATCATGCAGGCATATCCATGTTGCAGCTGTAACAGGAGGAGCAGTTGGAGGTCTGGGGGGTGTTGCAGACAAATGCTTGTGAGCCGAACAGAGAAACCAGTTGGAGAAGGAAATGAAGAAAATTGGAGAAGGCCAAGCAGTTGGCTGCTCAGTTGCATGTCTGGGTAGCTTGACCATTTGGTTAATGAAATTCTCAAAACCACAAACAAACCACTCTAACAATTTGATAAAATGTGTAAAATAAATTGTTTATTACTTTTATCAAAATAAAGTTGTTCAAATGTTTACAATTCCACAACCATTTTTTCATTTTTTCCTTTTCTCATAATTCTTTCCTCTCTTTCACTTTCCTCTTACTCTTTCTCCACTTCCACAACATGCTTTTATGTACCCTCTATACCTGGGTTGGAAAGTAACCTGAAAATTTGAAATTAGCCATGCATTAAATAAAGCTTCCATTATAATCAGTCTTTCTGGAAATAAAGCTACTACTTTGGCGGTAATTCTAAAAAGCACTGTGTTCCACGATACAGTGCCTTGATTCAGCAAATAAGCCTTGACCCTTTTGTTTTAGATGAGAGTTTTCAACAGTTATTATGAAAAGATGTTAAAATTATATTTTTTTTTTGGTAGCAGAGAAAGGCCCCCAGTTCAGTGCATTACAAATAATTATCACCTACAAAGTTGCCTATCATCTGAATTAAAAAGGAACAACCAAATCGTTCCTTGTGGTACCTGCCTAATATCAAAATAAATAACTAAAATACTGATAAATTAATAATAATTATTGAAGTAGAGTTTCCAGGCTGTTTTAGCTTAACAAAACAAAAAGCATAAGGTAAGTCATTCTTATTTCTATTTTCGTCCAAAAATGGAATTTAGGACACATTTTGTTTATTGTCATACATTCTCTTATAAATTCAAAGTCCAACGAACTGGGCTTCCTGTGGATGGGGCAGCATTTCATGACAGGATGGACTATAATGGGACTACCTTTTCAACACCTTCAATGTGACTGGAAATTACAAAGGTTCACACAGCAGATTCAGGAATACAAAATGACTAACTTGGAATCACATAGTTTACATTTGCCAAAAGTAGCCAACATTGGGCCTTTTGGTCATAGAAAAGACTATAAAAGGATTTGGGTTCTGGTTGGCTAATAAATTGTGCCAGACACCCAGCACACCAAAAGGTTGACCCATGTATCCCACAGGTTGTGAGGGTCACTTTGGTTTTTATAATCTCATAAAGTATCCATTATTGTCACACTAAACTAAACAGCAACTTACTACTGAAAAAAAAATCAACCATAACATATAAGAAAACAGAAATAGTTTATGTTGAGCCATAAATAATGAACAACTGTCTGCTATCCGGGGAGGGTACTCCCTTATATGGCCGACATGGGGATGTGCCACTGGACAGGGTTTGGTTTTCATCCTCTCTGTCCTAAACAGGGTATATAGTTTGGCACAAGTTTGTCCTAAACAGGGTATACAATTTCGTGCAAGTCTGTCCTAAACAGTGTGCATGATTTGTGCGAGTCTGTTCTAATTATAAACAGGGTGTTTCATGCATGATCGAGTTTGTCTTAGTGCAAACGTTTACAGATATTTAGTACCTCATCACCCAAAGCATTTACTGGAATAAATATAAATGCTATTGTTCTTGGCACCTTTGTCTAGCTACGATAAGTACAAGTTGACAGGTGTGCTTGATAACCTTGTCCCCGTCTGAGGGAGTTGTTGTCCTATCAGGGTACTAATGTTGAGGGTGTTATCCTAAACAGGGTATGGGTTTCAAACCCTCAGCGGCTCACCTATACCCAAGTATTGGTCGAGTACCCCCACCCCCGCTCCCCGGCCTGCTATCCTATAAGCAAGCTTCGAATTAACTGAGCCATAAATACACAATAATTGACTGTATTTGTACCCTTTTTGTAAACGCAACAATCATGTTTATGTTGGGAAGTTCAGTAATAATAATCCAGATGGCCAAAACTTTCATATTTTGGCCATTCTTATTCTGAAGTATCCACCTTATTCTGAGCTATCCAAACAGATACTTTGCTATGAATAAGCTTTACACGGCAGTCGTGGTACTGTAATTAAACAGACATTGTTTGCTCCGTGCACTAAATTCTTACAAAAAGAACGTGAAAAACAACTAACCTCTATGTAGGCTTTGATCCATATTTTGGAGTAACCATTCGCATCTTGGCCTTTTGTCAGTCTTTGTATGCTTATCTCTTTGAACACAACAAGGTCGTGAAGAGTCGGAGTGATTTGCCGAAAAATAATTTTATTCAGTTCCAGTCTCCGAGCGGATACCTGATTTTGGAGTATCCATTCTAGTCACGACCCTATTTTTATCTGTCATGTCTATGTGCCATGAAAACATCATAAATCTTAGTGCTTCTTATATTGAAAATATTCTAAATTGTTGTAAATCCAAACTCTAATTAAACTTTCTTACCATACGAGTAGCGTAGAAGTCGTACATAGCCAAGCAATTTTTCTTTTATGATAATATTCAATATATAATTGATGTTTCTTTCTTTCTTAACGGTTATTTTACTTTGTTTCATGATCATTCGTCATTGTATTGACTGTTCTGGTACTGAAATCTTCGTGTCGAAAGGGCGCTTTAATTTTCCCAGGCTTTGGAGTTGGGGCGGCCAGGGAAAAGCACCCTGGGCAGGAGTCCTGGCCTGGAACGAGGTTGTGTTTTACGGGTAGGGTTAGGGTTAGGGTTATTTACTGAATAAATGTAAAATTAAGCAATATGTAGATCTTATGCAAAAGAAATATATCACTTACTGGAATCATACCCTTCAACATTCACAAAAACCTAACGTTTATTATAAAATCAAAAAGCCCTTCTGTCTACCTAGATTGAACAAGAAAGAACCCTTCTAGGAAATCATTAGTGAAACTGAGAATAAGCAGTCACAAACTTAGGATTGAGACAGGTAGATACGACAATCTACCACGTGACGAAAGGTTATGCAATCTCTGCAATTGTAACAGAATTGAAGATGAAACTCACTTTTTATTAGATTGTCCAAGTTTTTCTTCGGTAAGAGATATGTTCTTCTCTAAACTAGAACCTAAAATACCGTTTCTGCGACTACAATCACATGAGTCCCTCTTATCACATCTGATGAATTCTACTGACTATTTTATCACATCCAATTAATTTTATTTATATCAACTTGCTTTGAATTGAGAGACAAACTTATCTCAAATTATTTTAAATATTTAATTTACAAGGAATCAATGAGTAATTTCAAGTAGCTTTTGCAATACTGTAATACTTTGTTATGGTCATGCAAATAAAGCTTATTGTTGTTGTTGTTGTTAACCCCGACGCCATGTTTTACTGACACAAGACAAGTTTAGTGATGGTCAGTTACTATATGACTTTGCTTGTACGTCCGAGGGTTAAGTTATTCCTCAGTCTCTAAATGATGAACGGTACATCTAACGTGACTTATGGGCAGTACATGTTTTAAGCTTTAATTTAAGAATAATACTGGAATATTTTCAGCCAAAAATCGGCAGAAATATAAGAATATTCAGCCAGCCTGGGCCTAGCCTGCAAGAGTATCCGCTTTTTTCGGCTCTAGGTGGATGAAACTAGAACAGAAAAAACCGCATGCTCTCGCAGGTTAGCCTGGGCCTGAAAAACAACTTAACATTCTTATATAAAAACGAGTGTATCTCAAACGTTTCAATACCCGGGTCCGCAATTGAACTCATGAGCAAGAAATTTACGAGCTAAGTTTTTTCGCAACAGTTTTGCAAAGTGATTCACAAGAAAATTTTGTAGGACACTCACTTTCAAATATCGCAAAAATAGCAAGAATAACCAGATAACAAATTTAACAAAAAATTCTTGACTTAATGATCAGCGAAGAGGAAAGGCAAAGAAGGGCCTCGAGAAGGCTGCAAATTTCGCAAAAATCACGACTGAAACAATAATATTTTTTGTTTCTACCTAAGAACTGAGTAACAAATATTGCAAAAATAGCAAGAATAACAAATTGAACAAAATTCTAGACCTAGAAATAAAGGGAAAAGGCCAAGAAGAACCTCAAGAAGGCCGCAAATTCCCCAAAAATCGCAAAAGTACCTAACAAGATTGAGTAACAAATATCGCAAGAATAGCGAGAAGGAATGACAAATTTAACAAAATTCTAGACTTAAAAAGAAAAGGCCAAGAAGGGCCTCGAGAGGGCCGCAAATTTAGCAAAAATCGCAAAAGTAGCAAGAATTTTGCTACCTAAAAAGACTGAGTAACAAATATACCCATGAAAATTCTTGTTACTTTTGCAATTTTTTAGCCTGAGGGCAGCCAACATTTCACGAAGCCTGTAGCCTGAGTAGCAGGCGCTTGGAATCGAAGTAGTGGGCACAAGAAAAAACGGGCGCGCGAGAAGGAGACACCCTCCTGCACGCAGGCTACGACGTCTGTTTTCTCAGGCTAGCGATTTTTGCGAAATTATTATTCTTGCGATATTTATTAGGGTGTTTTATTGTTCCAATAAAATTTCTTGTTACTTTTGCGATTTTTGCAAACTCTTTTAGAATTATTCAAGCAGTTTCTATTAAACATGTTTTTTATAACATTGAGACAAAAATTTGCTACCACGTTTTTGTTACAGCTTGCAATCCTTGTTGAATTTGTTGTTCTTGCTAAATTTGCTATTTCTCCAGTATACATTTCAGACAGCGGTTCCCTTTAGATCTTTTTTTCCAAAATTGCCAAAAAAATTACCCCCCAAACTTTTGCTGGTGCGTTCAATTTTGGATATCCGGGTGTTGGGCGAATAGTGGAGGGGGGGTGTGGGAGGGGGGTGGGGGAGGCACTGCCATATCGGAGGATTTCTCTTGTATAGGGTATCACTTAACCGAATATGGTGGAGTTTTTGGTGACTAACCTACAACTCCTGGCCGAGTTAATCAGCATAAATCGGAGTTGAACATGCATGGTCTTGTATGGGCCTATGACTCCAGGGTCTAGCCAACCCCTTCCACTGGCGTGAAAAAAATTAGGTCCCCAACAGAGCTCGCACACTTTGTGAGAATTGACAACATTAATTATTTCATAAGTCACATGACAAACCGCAGCAGATGGGTACATTGATACTTTGACTACTACAGTCACACCCCGCTTTACGGACACCCGCTTAATATGGACACCTCGTTAGAGCGATTTTCGTATGACCTTGACAAGAAACGCGCAAACAAAACAGAAACAACAAACGAACGGAAATAGAGCGATTTGATTGGTTTATCGAACGGATACAAACGCGCGTGGCTTTTGGCGGGTTGCTCCTCAAACTTCATGCCCGAGAACTTTCTAGAAATCAACCGATACTTCGCTTTGAGGTCATACTACAACACGATTCATCTGACGATTGGCCAATCGAACAATGCTTTGTCCATAATTATTAGTGTTTTCTTTGGTGGTAAAGCGAAGAGGCCATGTTTTGATCTTTTCATCTATTGGCTATTATGGACAGTTTTCCTTGCCTCTAACCCGCCCTACATTTTCTCTACAAAAAAATCAACCTGCTTGATACGAAGACCCCTTTAATAACATTACGCACACCTTCTGTGGCCTCCTCAGTGTTCGGCGTAATGATGGATTTTGACGGGGGCTCCAAAAGAGAGGAGGAAATGGGGCGAGTGAGCTAATGTGTGTTTCCAGCCTGTGTATGGTTTAGGGACAAGGAACACCCATTTCATATGGACAGTCTTCCTTGTCCCTAACGCCTACATTTTATCTACAAATTCAACCTGCTTAATACGGACACCCCTTTAATCGGCCTTTATCTGTGATAATGGGGTTTGACTGTAATGGGAATTAGCAAACAAGAACTTAGTAATGGTGTAAGGTCCACTGTTCACTGTTGATTAACAACTCATCATCAACATCCTTCATTTCTCAAGCATGGCTGGGAAGTCTTTTATTACCATGCCTTACAAACGATTCCCAAGTATTAATTTTTTTCCACGGCTTCACTTTTATGAGAGAGTACTGGAACCAAAGAAAATGGTTTAATTCAACTTTATTCATTTTCCATTTGTTTTTCTTGAACAAAAAATAAATAATATATTCTTTTTACAAATAATACAAATCGTAAGCAACATTGATTTCTAAAATTTGTGATAGATTTGAAATTTTATAATATACAACAACTATTTGGCATGAATTAAAAAAAAATGATAAATCTTCATCTTAAATGTATATCTTTTTTATGTCTAAATAAATTAAGTTTAACAAAATAATTATTGTACTCGTATGATGGCAATGACATTGGCTTGAGGCATTTGACAAGAAATCGTAAAAAACACAGACAGCTTCTCTCCACTCAGGCTCTAGTTGTTCAAAGAGTAGATAACGCTGTCCACTAAATGAATTAATCCCTTTCCCTCTCCACTGTATGGTGATTTATCTATCCATGATCTTTCAAGCAACTGAGGGCAGTTGCATATGACATTCACAGTGCTTTTAATCCCAAAGAGAAGCCAAGTCAAATGTTTAGAAAAAGAAGCAAAATTCCATGCAATTCTCACATCCAATATAGCATTTTTATTACCCACCTTAGTCTTTTTTTTTCACGTAGAAAGTTTATTTATTTAGTTATTTGCCGGTTCCATACACTTTTTCTGTAGATTACAGAGGAATTGCTATCGAGCAGGAGATCTTAGCAACCACTGGGGCTTTTCATAAATCCCCTTCTAGTAGAAACAATATATATACAGTTTTGTGGTGGCTACCCTACAAATACTAAGTTAACAATTATTACTAAAGATGTATGCTAAATTCTTTGTGTTAATTATATTGTTTAACTGGTACGTCTTCATAGTAATCTATGTATTTTGTATGTAAGAATTTACAGAATTTTTAAATAATCTATAGGATCCTTTGTTTTTCAGATTTTCTGTCAAACTATTCCAAATCTAGATTGGTGATCCACAAAGCAGGTTAACCATATGGGATTGTGGTAATTGTTGTTTCTGCTGCCTGCTTGACTGAGATGGATTGAATTGACTGAAATTGACTGATCATGAACTGACCTAGCCATACATATAATATCAGTAAATGATAATAGAACTCTAGGTCTAAGCAGCTGTAAGAAGCTGTCTTGAGAGCTCGTACACCCCAAACATGACAGATACTTGTGGCACAACTCTTAAGTAGTTGATTGACAACCCTCTGTAAAGACCCCTCCTGACACCATCTTCAGTGTATACTGTCTTCAAAGTTTGGAGGCAACAACTATTAAACGAAACACAAAGCAATGCACAGCATGAGCCATGAGGAATGAACCACAGCCACAGGGTGTAGGCAAGCTAATTGTTTTCGTATAATTTATGATATGTAATGGCTTGCAAGAAATGTCAGAATATCTGTTAAGGGCTATTATATATAACCACGGAATCTACAAATTAATGTAGAATATACTTTACGTAATCAGAAAAATTAATAAATGGGTTTATACCTAAATTTTTTGCGATTTTGTGTTGTTCCAGCAAGCTGCATTCGTCGCTTGGCAACATCAAGGGGATACCTGCGAGTGATTAGTACACAACAACAGTTAGATTGACTCATTATTGTTTTAAAATCATTAATCACATAGCTAAAAGAAGGCACTCAAACTCTTGTTTCTGGGATAATATTTGTGTGCTCTTAGGAAGAAGGGAAGGTTGAAGTTTTTATTAGCATACCAGAGTGTTTGTTACATGTATTGTTCTAATGTATGCTCTCTCTCCAGCTTTTGAGGTCACATGTCACCCACAGTAAAGTTGTTTCCTGATCAAAGTCAGTGGAAAGGCAGCATTACATTAAATCTTAAAGAGGAGATACCCAAGAATGTTGAACTCTACTAAGGGCGTATTCATTGACCATATTCCAGAAGAAGAAATATAAACAAAATAATACTCTGGAAATCAATTATTTTGGCATTGATTGCATTACAATCCCAGGAAATCTGTTAAAATAAAATTTTTTGATGTATGCAGCATTTTAGTGTTACAAAACTCTCAGTGCACGCGATTTGTAACAAAACTTTTGCATATTCTCATGCCAGAATACTATCAATCGAATGCACCCTTAATGCTTTGCCTTCATAAAAAATTCAGAGATCTACTGATAGGCAGTATCCAGGCTCTCAGTAAGTCAGGACAAGAAACAATATTTATTTTTGCACTTTAATTTCCTGATACAAGTCTCAGTGTTTTTAAAGGTGTACGTGAGAGGAAGATGATTGAGATCCATGGGCAGGTTAAATTTATTAAAAAAGGAATTTATTATTGTTGTCTCGCTAACTTACGCTATTGTCTGTGAAATCATTCCTGCTACACCACCGCAGACTAAACTCCCAGTAGGAGACAGAACTGTTTCTCCTGTTGTTGGGTTTACTCTTGTTAATGTTTCATTCAAGGAAAGCAGATATTTTTTCATACTCTCAAATGTTAAAAAGCTTAGACCTGCAAGAGATTTACATCACATAATGTCAACAGAGGCTGTTATATATTAAAAAGAGAGAAAAAGGAGAGAGAAAAAGAGAGAATACTTAAGCTGACCATGCAGATGCCATTAATAGCATTACCTATCATGGGGATCATTGCCAAACATTGTGCACAGAAGCCTCGGTAAAGGGCTACATAGCCTCCCTCAGAACCTGAAATTTTCTTGATTGTGTGGCGAATTCCTAAATACAACTTCTCATCTGCAACTTGGAATGCCAGTCGACAGCGGACAGTGTCCAGGGGATAAGTGATTGAACAAGCTGTAACACCTAAACAAGGCAAATAAATAAATAAAAAGTAATCATTGTCACAACAAAGCCCTCTCTCTTGTAATTCTAGACATGTAATGTCCTTACAAATGCAGGCACCAAAGCCTTACATATAGTAGAGTTAGGCCATGCTGTTCTTCAAAATCTCTTTGAATCTCATTGAAGGAGATGTTTCTCTAATATGGTACTTGGGCCAGTAAACCCATCTTAGAGAGACTTTTCTTTTAGACAACACAAGTATTAATTTAAACTCGGAAAGTGTAAATTTTACACCATCATTTCATTAAAGGAATACCTGCAAGAGATCCAGCTAACAAGTGGCTCAAAGCTCCTTTCCCACACAGCGAATCCAGGAACTGCTTATACTGCTCGTATGATAAGAACTGAACTGCTCCATGAGGAAATGTTCGGACCATCATAGCACCATTTCCTATCAACATAGGCAATAAAGTTAATACTATTCTTCTGAAACATGAATGAAGCAATATGCAAGCATTTCTACGCCACTGTAAACTATTTCTATTCTGTCTAATCTTTCTTAACCCATTTACCCCTGAACCGCCCGTGACTGCCCGTGCCGATCCATGTGCTTTGTACTGCTTGTGATGTCATCAGTTTTAATGGTCAAGGACAACTTTGTCTGCTAACTTGTGCAGAGTGAAGAGATCTTTCAAACCATACCAGAATGAGCACAATTCAGTCAAAGACAGCGGAGAAAAAGGCAAAAAACCATGTAACGTAAAGATTTCCATGAAATCTTGTTCCTCTACCCACCTACCTTTCCTTTCATTTAATCCTAAGATCCTAAAGGCTTTCCTAAAAACTTTTCCTACCAAAATGAAGCCTACTAAATGCCCAGGCATGAAAAAAAATGAGGCAAGAAAAGAGAAAAAAGAGGGGAGGAGAGAAAGCGAAAAGTAAAAGTCAAGAATGCTGTGTCACTTTTAAACCCAAAAACTATGATCTCGAAATTTTGCTTTCTGCACATGCCCAAACTTCCCAAGCTGATATCCTGCATCTGGATCAGGAGGCTGCAAAGTGTACGATTTGTAAATGGCTTGGTGGTAAAGTTTCAAAATGCGTTTTTCGGCAAAATCTCCAGAGGCGAATGGGTTAATCTTTTCTTTTACACAACACACACACACACACACACACACACTTCAGATTAGCATAAGCCCATAAAAAGAATACATCTGCACTGCAGGCCTCATGAAGTTTCTAAAATGGTCGTGATTTCACGACATGTATGTATGTACAGAAGACTGTCTGTTTGGTGTGTCATGCAGTCTTAAGCTTGAATTTATATCTCACTGGAGTCATGACTAAGTATCCACTTAAGGGAGGTGTCCAGCTATGGGCAGTGCCCATCAGTAGAGGTTTGACTGTGTACGGCAAAACAAAGTAACTTTAAACTTACCTCTGAAGAATCCTATAACACCTTCATGGCGAAACATTTCCTTTAATCCTGATATTAGTCCTAAAGAAAGAAATTCAAGATATACAGTCCTAAAGAAGTCCTAAAGAAAACAAGCAAGATATACAGGCACAGTGTTCATTAGGCATTACCCTGCTGGCAGAGTCGCCTCGATCTTTCCTAGATAAGTCGGGACTTATCTAGGAAAGATCGAAGCGACTCTGCTAGCAGCTGGTAATTAGGCATCGGAGATCGGAGAATTTCCCGTTTATTATGCAGAGTTCTCTGGCTAACGTTCGGTAGCCTACGGCTATTTTTTATTCGGACGTGGGGAGGCTCTTTCAAAATATTCTCCTGTTACGCCTTTATCCCGCTACTGGAATTTTTGATGTTTAAACCCCCTTCCCCCCCCACACACACACAGACACCCCCACACACACACACACCCAGAGGACTTTAAGTTACTTAGAGGGTTTAAAGTATAATGACACAAATTATTTTTAACACGAATTCGACAGAAAGCGATAAATGTATCAGTTGGAAGAAAAATAGCGCGAGACTGCCATTTTAGCACAAATTTTTCCACTCAACTCAAGGTCAACTTATTGTCCATCCTTGCAATTCAGGTTACACCCTGCCGTAAGCTCTAACAAAGTATGATACTACATTACGAAAGATAAGATTTATTCATACTAACCAAGGTTTTTGTAGTGTCGATTCTGGCCTTGGAACAGAATCCTCAGTCTTTCTAATGGAGCTGCTGCCGTCTTTGCACAACATGTTGACAGACCTGCAGGGAAACCCGCTCTTAAAATAATCCACAAATCGTTCTGGGTATTTATCAAGACAGTGATGCCAATTTTATGGAAGATGGAAGAGAGATACTGGGAACGAGCTTATTCCAGACGTCAATTTACGTGTACGTGACGTCATGGTCGCAATCCTCAAAAAAAAAAAACACGTGGACAGGTTGGGTACTGAACGTGACGTATCATGGCTTTATCATGGCACTACATTACGCAACACTACAAGAACTGCTCTTTTTCATTTCTTTCTAATAACATTCAGCGTTAAAATTGGTAAATGCAGCCCAGGCAGTGCACCTGAAGCAGCAACTGTATATAAAATATTTCTCTCTCCAAGTATAGGGGTAGTGTCCCGAAATTTTGAAACTAACGTGTATGTGTTACTGAGGACACACGTATACAGTCGTATTTGCAAACATTTGTAATGTTCCGGTTTTGCTGTGAAGTGCTTCATACAAGAACAAATGACTCAGCATAGTGCACCTTTTTCCCCTTGCATCGATTCTCTTGAACTCTTCTCTCGACGTGAAAAATCCGTTAATGTCATGACAAAAACCTTGGTATGCCCCCTTGCCCTTTCGTTTATTGGCAGCGTGTTGTACCCGGGGTGTTGTATTGCTGTCGTGAAATGATGCACGTATTCTTAAAAATGGATTTTGTTTTAAAGAAATTCTGCGTTTTCGGGAAAAAAAGGAAAGGCGAATTTGCGCGCCTTCATAATGCCTTCTACCGCAATTTTATGGCGAGTCCGAGACTCGTCTCCCAGGCTTGTCTCAGATTTTCAAATTCGAGTGCGTGACTTTCAGAGTTCTTGAATGTTGTACTGATAGCTCCATTGGCTGCTTATTTAATAATGGCTCAATGAATTTCAATCTATCCCTTCCATCGTTGGTTTTTTCAGTCTCTCTTAGTTGGGGAACTGCAAAATGCCCAAACACTGAAATACAATTGCGGATGGGACCTTAGAATTCCTCAGCCTTGACTGAGTGAAAATCGAGACTGTAGGAAGGCAAGACTTTCAGAACTGATGATAAAAAAGAAGTATCTTTCTTATTAGACCTTAAGATTTTACTAGACTGTCTATTATTCAGTAGAATAAGGGCTCTTGCTTTATAGAATTTTGAGAAGTTTAAGAAAGAAATCCTCGCTATGACTTTGACCCTTTTTTTTCCCCACCTTTGACTAGTCTTGAATGAAGTTGACAAGTTTTCTTACCTCCAGAAACAACAGTCTGAATAATCGGTACTTGATTTCTGCTGTCCATTCTAGTCTTTCTTGACACTATTTGTGTTCTATGCCGTGTGAGAATTAGTCTTTTATACTGCGAAATAAATTCTAAGAAGAAAACTTGTCCGACTCACGTTTAATTAAGGAAAACATGAGCCAGAACTAATCTGATATCAGCGCTCTCAACTTCATGATTGTCAAGGGATTGCGGTAATGACGTCACAAGAACATCAAATGACACTCCACGACAAATACTGTACATATCCATCCGGCTACGGTCTGATCATTTCTGGTCGATTGGTTCTACAGTCACGTTTATTCAAACTAGTCACGTAAAGATTCTGACAGCTAGTTTTCTAAGCAAATGGTAGTTTTATAACTTTCTCTCTCTCCCAGTTCACTTAAAAGAATCCCTCGGTAAATTAGACTTTCACGAAGCAATTTTATTTTTACCTTTCTGTCATTTTCAGATCATGCACTTTTTTGAAATAATATCTCAGAATATTGAACCAACATAGTAAAATTAGTATCTCTGAAAATTTTGAGAAATATTTGCAGTTCTGCGCAAATTTGTTATCAAGAAAGACTATTAAAGCTGAACAATGTCTTGTTGTCAAGGCAAAATAAGATGATCAATGTCCCCACCCCCGCCCCCACCCCGCAAACACACACACACACCGTAGAGAATGGTCGATGAGCTGGCAAACTGGGGAAAAGGTAGGTTTTCCTAATAATCTGAGGTGTGACATTTCAGTAATTGTTCCATGTCAGCAAAGTGTCTTATGTTTTAAAATTTGCGTAAAAAGGACCCTCAAAGAAACTTTGGAAGAGGAGGGGAGGGTCTCTTATCCTCCACAGCTGGGATGTCATTAGAATCGCTGTTTCATTCACCTTCGATTCCTGATAAATACACTGGCTTGTAATCTTGTAACTATGGAAATAAAATTATGCTGCAAGGGTGGATTTAGGGGTGGACCCATGGGACCCGGGCCCCCCTTTAGTGGTTTATTGTTAATAAATATTTCAGCACTGACATGTTCAATACGGAATTCAGGATTTTGCTAAATTTAAGCGCCCAAAATGCACTAGATTGCATCTCAGCTTCTTAAAACCTTATTGAGCAATCACTTCAATCTCAAAAATTTTCCCGGAGCAGCACGCGCACGAAACTCCCGCGAAAAGTGCGCCATTCGCTGTGCTGATGGGCGCTATGGCGCTATGGTTGTTTTACCAATCTAACCCCATTGCTTTTTTGCCGTCCTCGTTGCTGTCGCCTTCGTCGTTGCTTAAGCTAACTATTAGTGAACCACAGGACAGGAGAGGGAAGAAGACGGCAAACCTTGTGTGACAAGCGTGTCTTCCTTCAAACCGATCTTTTTGTAAAAGCCCAAAAACATTTAGTGAAGATCACGACAGAAAATGCAAGTAATAGCGCCGTCACGTTAGTCACCCACAACCGTTTTGCCGTCCTGTTGCGCGAATTATGTAAACTCACTATTGTGTCAGGTTCTAAAAAACTCCACTGAAGGCACAAAATATTTTTTCCAGTTAGCCTTTATTTTTAATAGTTACATAATGAACCTGAGACTTAGGCCCGGCTCAGACGCCGAACTTTTCATGTGCTTAATTCAGTGTATTATGTTCCGCTCATGAAAAGTTCGACGTCTGAACCGGGCCTTAACAACAAATCACTAGCACGTTACAATAATTTATTATTTCTTTGTTGCACCATAAAATAAAAATTTCCTCTTACTTTTCATTAAAATATTATCATTGTTTTTCATCAAATAATATACTTTAGAACATTTGAAGTAAATGGACAATAACTGTCAAATAGCACAAGAAGGCAATGCACAAACTTGACAAAGTATAACTTACTTTTGTCTTTTGTTAGACAAATGTGTTGTGTCGACCATGAAAAGCCATTTCTCAAACAAATTTCTATGTTTTTTAAGTTATGTTTTTCTACAAGCATAACATCACCTGTCAGCACTGGTAAACAGCTAGTTAACTATGCCATCTTAACAATACTGCCCTTTCCCCCCAAAAAACTTTACCAAATATATCCAACAAAATAACCCCCTCTCTTTTAAAACCAATGCCTTACTTCTTTTTAAGAAGCAGGATGTTTCAAGTTTTGGTGAAAATTAACACAGATAACTCCCTTTCCTGCAGTCACATCAGGATTACATATAACTGATACAGTGTTCAAGCAGGAGTTTATTTTTGTCATGGTGAGTTTTGGATTACCATAGGGAGCGGACAAAAAATACTGCTGTTTAACTGCTCAGGAACCCCTCATCAGTAGCCTCTCAAATAAATGATTCCTTTGTTATGGTTAAAACAGTTAAGCTTAATTGTTTTAATTCTAAAGCAGTAGAATTAAACTGACAATATTATTATAATACTTATAAAACTTATTGCTGACCAAATTAGAGCCCCAATAAAAACTAGTCAATTTACCTCACTGGGACCCACATTACAACTGCTGAATAGACGGTTTGTCCATTTAACTCTTTGATTGTCATTCTCCCCTCAGTAAAGTGCCAGTTCAAATAAAATGTAATGGCCCCCCTTTTTAAAGGCCATAAATCTATTATCATACTGGGCAAGTACTTAGAAATATGGCAGCTCTGTATCAATAATTTGTACTGCAAACTCTGGTCAATTTTTTAAAATAGAACTTTCTTATTAACAAGAAAATTTTTCTCTGATGGACTGGCCATTCCACACATTCACACATTGAATCAACAGGGACTATTGGTAGAAGATTTAGTTCTGGGTCCTTGTTGTTGTTGTTGTTGTTGTTTTTTCCTCTCAAGCAACTTTTTTTTTCTTTCCACAGGGTGGAACAACAGCCTGTTTGGTTACTTTTCTTGTTGTTTTTGTTGTTGGAAGTCAGTGACCTCTCAGCTTTATTCTTTATATCACATGAGTCTTCTGCTGAGATCACTCGCGCTCTCCACTGGTTGGGCCTTTCTCCAGAAACTGTTTTGTGAGTTCATAAACACTGAACATTACTGCAACTTGAGGCACAACTCTCATGTAATTAATTGACAAGCCACGGTACAGTCCTTTCCTGATCCCGTCCTCCATGTACACTGTGACAAAGGTGTTGATACAACCACTGGAAGATTAGAACGAGAATAATCAGGTTTCTAACATCAGAATGATGCTTATTTCAATGGGATAATAACTCTTGTTATCTCAAAAATTTCGTTTTCAGCTGAGTGGATCAAGTTTATATGTTGCCATAAAAACAATTGAAAACTGATGTATGAAGCACTATTTTAGCCTTTTCTCAGAGCAAAAGGCTGCAAACTTTGGGCTACCACAGTTTCTTTTGCATCCAACCCCTTCATTCATTTGCCTGTTACCTCCAGTTTGTAACCGTTCATGTATTGCAAAACATACAAGAGAGGAGTGTATAAAATGGCTGCTTAATTCAGACTTTTTTATCTGAGAACAAAATGTGGTCTTAGACCATAGAGGGCATAGTTGACTATCAGCAGAACAGTTAAATAACTTGTCACCTAATACAATTGAACAGGACTTTCCCTAAGATTTCAAGTTGCCAAAGATATGCAACTGGTAGGCAAGGAACTGAATGGCTAGGAAGTTTTCTGGGCCTATTTTCCTATTTTTTCCTATGAAAGTAGCCAGGGTTCATGCACATACAAGCTGGAGGAAATCCTCTTGCGCCGGCCTTTAGTGACAGCACTGAATGAACAAACTGAAAAAATGCAAGTAGACAGTACCTGTACTTATAGCCATCAGTTACGGCCCCAGCAAGCTGCATACGCCGTCTGACCACATCTAATGGATAACTGAAATGAATGTCATTAAAATTATAGATCATATCGGGACATGCAATCCTGTAGGTTTATTGGCAGCTTTGGCCAGCAAATTATAAGGGCCATGGCAAAAAAAAAAGTAAAAAAAAAAACTTAGTCAAGTCTGTGAGTGCATATAACACTTTTTGGTACATTTTGTTAAAACCGGGTCACTGCACATAACAACTATAATAAGAAAGTTTTCTCAAGTACACATGGTCACAATCTTTTCTCTATTATATAAATCTGGTTACAGTCTTTAGAATTCAAATCCAGGAAAATTTGCCTAAGTTTAAAAATAGTGTAAGTTGGAATAATTACAATAATAAATTCTTTTTGAGGTATGAAAGAAGGCAAACTTATATTTGATGTTTTCGGTACAGTTGCCATTGCTTAACGTCTTTAATATCGTGCAGAAGATTAATACTTAAGCATATTGTCATATGAAATAAATTTTAATACTTACGCCACAGTCTGAGAACATGCTCCTGCCAGAGCACCACACAGCAACCCACCGACGGGTGTAAGAACTGTTTCACCTGTTTCGGTGCTGATTTTTGTCAATGCACTGTCTGTCTTAATGATAAGTTCTTTGAAGGTTTCATAAGCAAAGAATCCAAAACCTAATGACATCAAAGTAACAAAGATGCAAAGAACTTAACAGTTGGTGTTTTTAAGGTCTGACTGCAAAATTTAATCACAATAAGAAGCTTAAAAATTAAAGAAGTAGGTGAAAAAGTCCCAAGGAAGCAACAATAAACTGTCAGATTCTTCTATCAAGCTGTCTTGCACTTACCAGTGAAACCAAGGAAAATTTGTCATCTTATGAAAGGTCATTTAAGGTTGTTTACCACATGTTTGCAAGCAGTTAACTCACCTACAGCAGGAATCATTGCAACTGCTGTTGCAGTGAAGCCTCTGTAAAGAGCCCTAAAACCACCCTCTGTGGTAAAGATCTGACGGATTGCATGACATACACCACAGTAGATTTGTTCATCTGCTACTTGGAATGCCAGGCGTGAGCGCACAACATCCAGGGGATATGTGAATGTACAGGCTGTCATTCCTAATAACAAGCAAAAGAGTGTCATGTTATTGCTTTGAACCTTCACAATGGTATGAATCATAATGCTTTTCCTAACTGGATGTGTCAGCACAGAAAATCCAGAGAAGGGGTGAGACACTGTCTTTGAAGGCTGCAATAATGCTAGACTGCATCACAGTTGACAACCTTTTCCCTTCAACCTGATTAGCAAATCAACAATGGGACTTTTAACAGGCCAATATTATTATAGCACACACTCAAATTCTGGTACACACAAGGATTTTGGCACTGTTTCGCAGATGGACTTAAAACAAATTTAGTGCTGTCTGTGGCGCAGTATACCGATGCATAACTGAACATTAATTTCTTTAACCAGCTCGCAAATGAGAAAATAAATGCATTGATACCAAGGTGATAGGTTAGGAGTTGTTTGTGTTTTTTTTTTCACCAATATACATACAATGCACTTGGAAACTCATTAAAGTATTATCAAATTCACTGGTCAATTATGACTACAGTGGAACCCTGTTAATACGGCCACCACTACCAAAAAAGAAAATTGGCCATATTAATGAGGGTTTATTTTACAAGAAAATGTATTGCTGTTTTTGCCAGGCAGCCAAAAAAAGTGGCCATAACAATGAGGTGGCCGTATTAACAAGGTGGCCTTAAGGCGGGGTTCCACTGTACTTAAATGCTGAGTTTTCATTACTTTCTTTTTCAAGTTGATATTTTTGAAAGCTCACCTGCCAGGGAACCAGAGATAAGCTTACTTGCAGCACAGTTATCACACAAGGGAGTAAAGACCTACAAAGTGTGTAAGGAGAACCGTACTTTAGTCAAAAGAAGAACACTGTGTCTCAGACCCACAAGAATATCTGAATAAGCAGTATAACTCAAAACAAAAAAAGAAAAAACAACAACAACAACAGCAACAACATAATACCAAACCCTTTAAGTTAGGGCAGGGCAGGAGTTAACCTCTTGCCTGGGAGGGGAGGGGGAGGGGCTTCCCTGTTTTGCCCAATAGGCTATGTACTGCCAAATTGTTTTCAGTGGCGTAATTCTTAACAGAGTATACAGCTGTGAAAAGGTTTGAACCCAGGAGTCGTTTCATAAGTAGGCCGAGTATGATCATCCAGGTGAATGTAGTCCTCCGCCACTGCTGTCAACAACAGCCCTATTCAGGACTACGCATTCACCCACACGATCATACTCAACCTACTTATGAGAAAATACAATTTTGCTATTTAGTATGTAGTGATGAACAGGGTGTCTTTTTGGGCAGAAGCTCTGCACAGGGTGTGATGTTTGGCAAAGTGCAGTCTTTTGTGGGGAACAAGAATTAATTTTCTTTTCCATTTGCTTCTACAGCGTCAGTTTTAATACTTACTCTGTATGCCAAAAATGGAATGAATTACCGGTAAGATCATGTGAAAAGGTAAACAAACTGGGTGGTGAAATGAATTAATGGACATTTTCTTAGTCAAAGTAACAGTTTAAAGACCAAAGCGACACACCACCTAACCTCCCATCAAACTTTTGTGACGTGTCTCATCCCCATTAAAAAACAATATTGTTTCACAGAGGACAAAATTATATACGCCAACTAGTTACCTTTTTGTACTGTTCGTAGGAAACAAACTGTAAAGCACCATAGGGAAAGACTCTCAACATGAGAGCACCATTTCCTGAAAAGGTTGGAAACTATGTATAAAACACATGTGTACAGAAAAACAATACCTTGAATCAGACTATATTTACCTCAAAAATAAAATCAATATATGGACAAAAATTTCAAACATGCGTACATATATTTATTTTTTGATATTAAATTTACTTCTCTGATAAACAAAGCCTGCCCCAAAAAGCTGGCTTTGTTGTCTATTAATAATTCACCAAAACAAAACAAAAGAGAACGAAAGGTCTTACCTCTGTAGTACCCCAAAAGACCCTCCAAATGATAAATGGTTCGTAACGCGCGGAGTACGCCTACAAGAACAGCCAAAATATTAAAAAGGTGTCGAAAAAAGTCATGCTTTCATTTAGGGGCGCTTAAATAGCAATAAACGTTCAAGCAACAACAGGTTCTTACAGATATTTTCACTATGTTGAATGCTGCATGCCTTACCCATGTCTTTGTAGTGAATATTCTGTGCTTGAAAGAGTATTTTCAGTCTTTCCAGGGGAGCTGTTGATGTCTTTGCACAACATGTTGAAAGTCCTGCGGAAATTATAGCCGTTTAGTAACAAAACATAAGCTTATCAGTTGTGCAAGTTTAGTAACACGCCACCTTCTTCGACAGAGCTGCGAAGAAAAATGAAAACGTGGAAAGAAACAAGGATTCATTAACGGAAAAGAAAACCCCTGAAGAAAACAGAACTTTCGACCACTTCGTTGGCAGTTTTAATTATCCTGATATAAGCCTCGGGTTTGGTGGAAAAATAGCCGTATAAAACTTGTTTACAACCCGATCGAGTCACGTAAAATCTAGCTAATGAAGTTTTTATACACTCCACTTTGCACGACATAAGCTTCATATAGCCCTCGGGCAAGTATCTTAAAACAACCGATTTATTGGGCAGAAAATGCGACAAAAAGAACAATTAAATTACTACGAACCTCCAGCCAAAAATGTCTTCATAACGTGGTCTGCTTTTACTGCTTTCGCCTCCATTTTTCTTCAAAGAAAATCGCGTACAACACACTACGTGGTCGTTTGACCAATCGAGAAATGAACATCGATTTCCAGCTTTGGGCAAATTTGGAGGCAAAAAATCTTTGCTTAGTTCTTCAAGCAGTCACAGTCAAACTGCGACGAACTTAGCTGAACGCATTTACCAATAAAACTGAAAACAAATCGCTTTCCCGTTCAAAACACTCTGCTAACATGCGGCGGTGCACGACTACTGTTGCTGATGAATTCAGTGGTGTTTTGTGTTATTGTTCACGTGAAAAGGTCAGGGGGGGAGGAGACGAGACCAATTCCCGGTCACGTCATTTGTTCTGTTCATTGAAATTTTCCAACAAATGAATGACAGATACAATGGATAGGGAGAGATTGTCCTGAAATTATACTATGGGTAAAATAGAAAGTCAAACTGCAATAAGATATACTAATCTTAATGTATTTTTACGCAAGACTGTGCGGTAAGATTCCCTTGGAAATCCCCCCGGTTTTTTAGTAACAACATGTGATCACTGGAGTGGGACAGCGGGACTAACCTGATCATCCTGAGTCATCCTGCCCAGTAGCTATGTAACAACAACATACATTGTTCCAGGTAAAGCATCGTGTTAGATACAATATATATGTACAGTTTTTTGTACAATAGGCACCCGATGAAGACCTTTGCTTATCGGATTGATTGGTACAAGCAGGGCTTTTCCACACGGCTGGTCACGTTAAGAGCCATGACCAATGGTCACGTAGATACGTTGGGTCCGAACATACTAGCCAAGGTCGGAAAGACATGGAACACGAAAGCAGTAGATGGAATAACAATAATTTTTACCCTAAGTTCGATGCAAGGAATCGTTCAGCAGTTGATAAAAAATAAGACATATATTTGAACGGGCGATTTAAGGTTTATTTAAGTCTGGGGGGGCACTCAAGGGAAGCTTGGGTAGGGGTGTGCCGCCGAAGCCTACAACCTCGACATAATTAACATTGTTTATTTCGCTATTTTTTTCTCTACCCTGTTTAAGTTGGCCAGGGGACTTATTTTCTGACCCTAATTCATTTTATTTCACATTCGGGATAATAAAGTTATTTTTAAACTAAGCCCTGAAATTAGATTTCACGGAAAAAAAAAAAATTTACCAGACATGTAGACCTCGAAGAGCCAACCGTCCGGTACTCTTTTAAAGGCTACCGGTCCAAAACGACACCCCATTCAAGACTAAAGGGAGTTTCCCCTGCCCCCCGAGGAATAAGCTTAATTCCAAGTCACGAGTCACGTAGTAAAGTACAAATCACAGCCCGCAAGACCCGCAGTGTAGACCACGTCACGTTTTAATAGATCCAATCACGACAAGAAATTTAATTTTGACAAGTTTTAAAATACTTCTTTCAAGTTCATTCTAAAATATAAATATTTACTTTTGACGTTAAGCTGTTGGGGACCCAGCCCTTTTAGCCATATTATATTGCCTTTTCTCTCTCTCTCTCACACATTTTTTTTATTTGTAAGGCACAGTGGGAATCACCCTGCGAGCAGTGGTTTCTCCAGGCCGGACGGGAGAAACCGCTGCTCGCAAGGTAAGTGGGCATCAGACTAGCTAAGAAACTTGAACTTTCTGTTCTGTCAAGGGCTGTTGCATAACTCTGACGCGTTTTGCACGAACTGGAAGTAAAAAGGGGTTTCCGGCACCCTACTCGTTTTTCCCCTACCCTCCCCCTGTTACGTAAGACTCTTACCTTTACACTTTTTTTGCGGATAGAAAATAATGATTGATTCAAGTTACAGCTGCAAATCACTAGTCTGTTCGCAGCCGTTTTATGGATGTCACGCAACGGGGAGCGTTGCGTGACTCCACAAAACGGCTGCCAGGGGACACTAGCTAGTCACTGGCGAATGTTTCTGACGACGGGCAATTAATTTTCTATAGGATTCGAAGCAAGCTATTATTTCTGTTAAAACTATAGATAAATTGATGTTTTCGATCAGACGTCTTTATGCAAACATGAGCTCAGCTTACGCTTCGGACACATCTCGCTCAGTTGTCGAAAGAACCGCAAAAGGCATGCGCAGTGAAGCACAACCGGATAGGTGCTTAAGACGGGTGCGTGAATCCTCTCATGTATTCCTAGGGGTATTTTTCACAGTGGGAAAAGTGGGTACTTGATATCTTTTCTTTTCCACAGAGTTACATCACGTCTCAGTTGTTAAAACTGTATAGAAGACAAGTACGGCTTTTTATAGCATAAGGCTTCAATACAAGTCAAATGATTCGGCAGGCATAGTGTCAGGAGCACCCAACGGCAATTTTCGGGAAAATATCTGTTCGCAAGACGATTTGAGATCTAGAATTTTCGGAGCATTTGTTGTAAAATTTCTTGCTTGCCTGCCTCTCCTAGGATTTTCGAACATATACAAAATGGTATAATTACCCATTTTTAACGTATTTTGACCCTAAAAAAGGCCACCTAGAATTTTCGGGAGCCTTTTCCTGGCTGAAATTTTCGAGAAGGTAACTTTTTATCCCTATAATTTTCGGATCACTAGACTTTCAGCTAGGAAATCCGAACAGATGAAAAGTTTTTAGGGGATAAAAATATGCCTATATCTACCGTTTGAATACTAAAATACGTTCAACAATGCTATGTTAAGTGGTTTTGAACTATATCCTCGTTGGGTGCCCCTGTAGTGTTTAGACTTCGTGCACGTGTCATGAACTCTTGCACTTCAAACTTAACACAAACCACAGCATGTCAGTCTTGCAACTTTTTAACACGCACGAACAACATTTTGAATTTAACAAAACGTCATTCAAGTTGCGCGGTTCGTTGCACAAGCAAACCTCTTCAGGCACACTTCCCTGGGGAAAAGGGCAGAAACGGTAAGTCTTGTAGTACCGTTGTAGTCGCGGATGCTACCAGGTGATGTCAAATTAATTCCAGCAACAATTCATGGGCCTTTTGAAAGCTGGGCTGGCGATTTTCGGCTCTAGAACATGGGGGGCTGAGCCCCCACAAATTAGTAAGCGGGAGCTACAGCCCATATATCCCACAGAATGCCAGCTCCTCCTCCGCCTATCTATAGCTAGTTTTTTTAATTCCTTACAAAACATGTAACGCCCGGATCGTTTTTCGCGGGACTGATTTGAATAAGCTTTCTTTTAACAGTATTGTAAAGCCCTTGGCCAAAGGCCAAAATGCTGATTAGTTGATGCCCGGAGTCGTGCCAGGATTACCTTGCTGTGTCCCGCCGACTGCATGCCTGTTTGAGGAGGGCGTGGGCCGAGGCTAAATCGAAGAAAATCATAAAAGCGGTTAGGGGAACGCCAGGAGGCGATAACTACCTTTTATTTCCATTCTGTGTTATGAGAGATGCATGTATATATTTCGTTTTTGTTGTTAGTCACCTTCGACTTTTTTTCAGGCTCAGGGAGGGCCTCGGCATGGGATTTTTTGGCTAAATCTTGGTCTAGGGATTTTGGGGGTTTTGTTTGAAATCCAAGGGATTTTGGGGGGTTTTGATTGCATCAGTAAATAAATTAAAACATTTTTACTTTGAAAAATGAATGTCAATTAACAGCTGAATTACGATACATCGTTATAGCAGTCGGGATTAACCCATCTGCAAAAAACATTTATGATCACCAAGAGCCGCATTTTTTCATTGGCCTGTGTGGTGTCTCCCTCAGCAGGGGAAGGATCGGAGTCGGCTGTATATAAGTTATTCTTCGAATAATTTGGCAACAGTATATTGTTCAACCTACTTTTGAAATGTGTCTTGCGGTGGTCAGATGGTGACTCGTAAATACTCTAGTATACAGATTGCGTGACTGTTCAGAAGTGATAGATGACCTGGGGCGAGTTGTTTGCAGACGCCAGATTCTGCCGCTTGCTTGTGGGTTGCAAACTGTATTGTAGATCCAAAAATGGGATGCAAGACCCTCTGTGCGGTTTTTGTGGTCATTGTCAGCGTCTCGATCGTAGTTGTTCCTATGCTACTAAGCAAATATCTGTTCCAAATCGGTGAGGGGCCTCGAATCGATGAACATGAATGGTGGGGGAAAGGACAAGAGAGCCACGAGCAGAAAGAAGACACTTCCATTAACCGAATTTATATGAGTTTATCGGATGAAATCCTGTCTGATCTTAAGGACAGACTTTCTAAGACTTACTTCTTTGAAAACTTGGAGGGAATCGATTGGGAATATGGAATAAACCCTGACTATATGAAACAACTTGTTGAGTACTGGAAAACAAAGTTTGATTGGCGCAAACAGGAGACACTTATTAACACTTATCCTCAGTTTAAGACAAAGATAAGCGGAATAGAGGTTCACTTTGTGCATTATAAACCAGATCAACTAAAAGAAGGTCAGCGTTTGATTGCTATAATGATGGTGCATGGATGGCCTGGGTCATTTTATGAGTTCTACAAAGTCATTCCAAAATTGATTGCTGCTTCCACAGATGATTATGCCTTTGCAATTGTCTGCCCCTCTATACCAGGCTATGGTTTGTCTGAAGCACCTCATAAGCCAGGCTTTGATACATTTGCTGCTGGGCGTGTTTTTACCAAGCTGATGGATCGGCTTGGATATGAGTCGTATTATGTTCAGGGTGGAGACTGGGGCAGTGCAATTACTAAGGCAATGGCAATTATGAATCCAAGGTGAGTGTAGATGCTTTTAACCATAAATCCTGCTTCTTATATCTACTTGTTACATGGCTTTTGATGGTACTGCGAGATAATCTGTTTTGACATAAAATTATGAGAATATATGCTGCTGTAATAAGAAATATCACACATCTTTTAATACTGCAGGCTTGCTTGTAAAGTTGAACTAGGGTCAACTTCAGAGGGGTGCAGGCATAAATGACTGGTATGGGTTCTGTTGCTGGTGACTTCTGTTCTCATATTGAAATGGGTAGTCCCAAGGTCTTTGTTATATGCAGGGTAGTCAAAATGCGCTGGCAACCGGCACTATCACCGGCTACTTTAAGGCTTTTGCCGCCTGTAACCTGGGAAACACATGTCCCTAGTGATATGTGTTCCCCTACCTGGAAAACAAATATCCCTAGTGATATGTGTTCCCCCACCTTGGAAACATATCCCTAGTGCTATGTGTTCCCCAACAAGGGAAACACATATCCCCAGTGATATGTGTTCCCCAACCAAGGAAACACATATCACTAGTGATATGTGTTCCCCCACCTGGGAAACACATATCCCTAGTGATTAGTGATGTGTTCCCCCACCTGGAAAACACATATCCCTAGTGCTATGTGTTCCCCAACCAGGGAAACACATATCACTAGTGATATGTGTTCCCCCACCCGGGAAACACATATCCCTAGTGATATGTCTTCCCCCACCTGGGAAACACTTATCCCTAGTGCTATGTGTTCCCCAACCAGGGAGACACATATCTCTAGTGCTATGTGTTCCTCCACCTGGGAAACACACATCCCTAGTGATATGTGTTCCCCAACCAGCGAAACACATATCACTAGTGATATGTGTTCCCCCACCTGGGAAACACATATCCCTAGTGATATCTGTTCCCCTACCTGGGAAACACATATCCCTAGTGATATCTGTTCCCCCACCTGGGAAACACATATCCCTAGTGATCTGTGTTCCCCTACCTGGGAAACACATATCCCTAATGATATGTGTTCCCCCACCTGGGAAACACATATCCCTAGTGATATGTGTTCCCCCACCTGGGAAACACATATCCCTAGTGCTATGTGTTCCCGAACCAGGGAAACAAATTTCCCTTGTGATATGTGTTCCCCAACCAGGGAAACACATTTCACTAGTAATATGTGTTCCCCCACCTGGGAAACACATATTCCTAGTGATTAGTGATGTCTTCCTCTACCTGGAAAACACATATCCCTAGTGATATGTTCCCCAACCAGGGAAACACATTTCACTAGTGATATGTGTTCCCCCACCTGGGAAACACATATCCCTAGTGATATGTGTTCCCCAACTAGGGAAACACATTTCACTAGTGATATGTGTTCCCCCACCTGGGAAACACATATCCCTAGTGATATGTGTTCCCCAACCAGGGAAACACATATCACTAGTGATATGTGTTCCTAGTGATATGTGTTCCCCCACCTGGGAAACACATATTCCTAGTGATATGTGTTCCCCCACCTGGGAAACAGATATCCCTAGTGCTATGTGTTCCCGAACCAGGGAGACACATTTCACTAGTGATATGTGTTCCCCCACCTGGGAAACACATATCCCTAGTGATATGTGTTTCCCTACCTGGGAAACACATATCACTAGTGATATGTGTTCCCCCACGTGGGAAACACATATTCCTAGTGATATGTGTTCCCCCACCTGGGAAACACATATCCCTAGTGATATGTGTTTCCTCCACCTTGGAAATGCATATCCCTAGTGCTATGTGTTCCCCAACCAGGGAAACACATATCCCTAGTGCTATGTGTTTTCCCTACCTTGTAAACACGTGTCCCTATTGATATGTGTTCCCCCACCTGGGAAACACATATCCCTAGTGATATGTGTTCTCCTGACCTGTTAAAAAGATATCTCTAGTGGTATGTGTTTCCCCACCTTGGAAACACATATCCCTAGTGATTTATAATCCTCTTCCTGGGAAACACATATATCCCTAGTGATATGTGTCTTCCACCTGGGAAAAACGTATCCTAGTGTATGTCCCCTGCCTGGAAAACACGTATCCCCAGTGATATGTGTTTTTCCTCCTGGGAAACACGTATCCCTAGTGATACGTGTTCCTCTACCTCTGAAACACATATCCCTAGTGATATGTGTTACCCTGCCTGGGAAACACATATCCTTAGTGATTTATAATCCTCTTCCTGGGAAAGAGATATATCCATAGTGATATGTGCTTCCCTACCTTGGAGACATACCTCTCTAGTGATGTGTTCCCCTACCTGGAAAACACATATCCCTTGTGATATGTGTTCTTCCTCCTGGGAAACATATATCCTAAGTGATATGTGTTCCTCTACGTGAGAAACACATATCCCTAGCGATAGTGATTTACCCAACCTAGGAAACACATATCCCTAGTGATATGTGTTCCCCTACCCAGGAAAGACACATTCGTCTCCGGATCCAGTATATTACTGAGAGGGGCCACATTCTGCTTTAAGTATTTATAAAACTGTTACGTTCTCACTGCTTCAGCTCTAGGTTTTTTTCTTTTTCCTAAGTTAAAGATTTTTCCTATTTGTCACCAGGTCTCTTTGGAGTTCTGCATATATTGATATTAGACATGCCTTTGCTGATAGACTCCCGTTTCTTCCGTCCACAAGTTTGTTTGAACCTCTTCTTTTTATCTCGCTTTAGTTGTCTCTGTTTTGAATTATTAATGTTATGAGAAATATTCTCCCCAAGGGATTGCAAGTTTTCTTTTTCTGTTTCGCATTCCTGATCGAACCATTTGTTTTGTGGTTCACATTTAACTTTGCTGCCTCTCGCTTCTTTGCATGCTTCCACCAAAGTTTCACTTAGTAATTCATATGCAGTATCGATGCTATCATGTTTGACAGCTGCTTAGTCACTAACCTGGATTGAACTGTTTACATATATCAATAGTGATATGTCTTCCTCTACTGGTGTTTGTTGTTTGCCGGAAACACATAATCCGAGAGGTTTTCCGCTACCTTCCCCCTTATTCTCCTGCGACGGTAAAGAACCACTATGTGGATGTTTTTGACAACCCTGTGAATGTCTTTTTGACAATATGTACATAGGCGACATATGAGAACCACCAAGGCTTAACAAGGCCACTTTCTTATTTTAAGCAATAACCCACACCCCTTTCAGGGGATAAAAAAGAATGAGAATAATTAGAGGCAGGGAAAGCTGAGGGGAATGGAAAGATAACCTGCAGAAGAGGCATTCTAGCTAGTGTTTTATGAAGTGTCTCAATGGCCAGCAACCAGTGAAAGATTTTCAAAGTGACTGACAGCTGGCTATATAGAGGCTTATTATTTAAGATTGCACATTAGCAAAAATCAGAGAGAGGTTAAGGGCAGGGTACTGCTTGCGCCAAGTGGGGATCTGCAGTGGGGACTCCAATAACCTGAAGTGGATGGTGATGCTTGCTGGAAAATTAAATGTCTTTTAAGTTTGTCAATAGTCCATTTTCGAGTTCGCTATTACTGCTGAATTAAAGAAGTGAAGACGCATTTTTTACAGCCTTAGCCTCGATCTGAAGTAATATATTCACAAATTCCAACGAGAAAAAAGACGTCTTTATTACTCTGTCTATTGTGTATATTCAAATTTCAAACACTTGCCAGAATTTCTGATTATTTTACTTTACGTCGAGGCTAACCCTATATGAATGTGTCGTTAGTGTTTGTTTTCAACGGTAATTTTTAATTCGAAACTGGACTATTCCCTTGCTTTTTTGAAAGACACTGCATTCTAAATTTCATCTGAAATCTTTTTATTTTCTTCCACAGTCACATTCGAGGACTGCACCTCAATATGATTACTGGATCAATCACCCTCTCTCCATTTGCCTATTTACAGGCAAAACTTTTCTTTTCAGAGAAAGAACAAAAGAAAATCTTCCCAATCCAGAAATTCTTTTCTAAACTGCTGGCTGAATCGGGATATTTTCATTTGCAAGGTTAGTGTACAGGGTAACCACTGCTGTTTAAAACCAAAATTATGCTGGATATCTTGTGAATGGCCACTTTTTAACAATTTCTTGAAAACTCATAACCAAATTGAGTGGGTTTCCCAGTAGTTTAATTGTTTTGTAAAAAGGCTGGATTGATGCACCTAGATGATGGATGTAAGAACTGTTCTCTCTGCACATCATAACTATTTAATTTTACAATTCTCTCTCAGTTATTTTAGATTGTCATCAGAGTATAAATGATATTATGCGTAGTTAGTTAAATATTTTTTACTTTTATATTTTATAGGTAATTCCAATTATTTAATTACAAATTGTGTCCCCAAATTAGTACGGGGTACGTACGTTGTTCCCAACCTATACGGCTCTGACACATTAATAAAGTTTTCTATTCTATTCTATGAAAAAATAAATGAATACATAACTTAGAAATTATAATAACGTTTATAGTAATCAGACTAATAATAATGATAATAATAGTTTTTAATAATTATTATTATTGATCAATTTTAATTATTAAAATTGATCAATTTATTCCAACGGTGACAGGAGGTCTGGAAGTAATAAAGAAAGAAGATCAAAATTTACTTACATTTATTGTAAATTGACATGATAATCTTTTTCAGTGATAAAATATGTGCAAAAGTGTTCCGTACTGCCTCGTACCTCAGGAAATTGTTGAATTTTGGGAAAATATGGACTTCCTTAAAACCTACATCACGGCCAAGCTCTGAAGCCAGAAGTCGATTTAACCGGAAAATTTGATGACCTGTACGGAAGACCAGGGAATTGGTGCCATATCCCTACGAGTTGGCGTATGGGTGGGAGTACTTAGAAAAGTTAATTCATCCGTGGGGGAAGTATGCCAGATCTTTTCTGGAACTATTAAAACTGCAGATTTTCATTTAAGGACAGAATAAACACGAAAATAATCCTTGTAGTTTTAGCTAAAGCAAAGATTATTGGCATGTAAAAGTAAGATTTCAAATGAATTATCTATTAGCCTATTATAACCTCATTGTATGACATTCTTTTTAAAGAGCAAGTTGTGTTGCCATATATGGTGTAGCTAAATGTGATTTGTTTTCAGCCACTCGTCCTCACTCTGTTGCCTTAGCAACCAATGATTCACCAGCTGGTCTGGCGGCATACATCCTGGAGAAGTTTGCAATGTGGAGTGGATGTGAAATGACAGATACTGCAACTTGTTTAGAATCTCGCTTTTCCAAAGATGACTTGCTAACCAATGTAATGATCTATTGGGCAACGCACTCAATAGCGTCGTCAATGAGGTTTTATTATGAACAAATGCACAGTCCTTATCGACATGTTTCAGCAAGGTTAGTGCCTTTAAAGGCCAGTCAATCTTGTGATCCAGGGGCGTAGCGTGATGTCTTGAAGGTGCACGCGCGGATAGAAAGGTTAGACCTCGGAAGGTACTGCAAACGATGGGGATCTGAGGGTATACTCTCCAAGAAAATGTTTCAAATTTAGGGGCTCAGAAATCAATTTCTACGTTTTGCCCAGGACATTTTCAATAAATAAATACGAAGGATAATGCAATAGTTTTTAATTGGAAAAAAGTGTTAAACAGTGACGCCATTTGGACGAGTAAATGGGCTATAATATGTGCCGCTGTGAAGGGTATGGTTTTCAAGCAGTTTAAGGATAGGGTATTTAATAGAATTTTATTTTTCAGAAAAAAGTTGGTTGAAGATTTTTAAACAGTGAAACAGCCATCAATTTGGGAGTTTACTCTAGTATAGGGTAGCAAAATTCATGAACTAGCTCTGGTATAGGTTAAGGGTTCCAGGGACGGCACATCCCCACCCAGAAATTCAGACGGGACACCCTTCAGACATCAAATATAATGCGAAAGATTTATCATTTATCCCGATTTAATGATAACGCTCCTTACCTCTGCTGGGAGGAGATGTTTGTTTCGGCGAACGGAAGGTCAGACAAAATTTTAAATTCCCCACTTTATACGTACTTTATTATAAACGATAAGGGGACTCGTGCCAAAAAAGGAAGGGCTATATTACAGTCTACACACAGTTGGTATGTCCTCATTAGCGAGGTTGGATTTCTCAGTGAGAATCTGCCTATTGGGCGAGAAACAAGTGTCCGTTATCCGCATTAACGGATGTCCATCTTAAGCGGGTCGAAGAGAATTTGTAAGTGCCTTCCCTAGAGGTAAAGAAAACTGTCTGTAATAACAAGGTGTCCGTATAGAGTGGGTGGGTGTCCATAAAGCGAGACTCGACTGTAAGGTAATATTGTCGCCTGGCCCTCACCTCCTTAAATTTCATTGTAAAATTCAAGTGTCGGTAGGTAATTGTCTTTTCGATATGGCGGTGATTTGGTTGGTGGCGAAGTGACCGTATACCAATGCGACGTGTCGCTGCGACCTTTGTCAGCAACTTGTCGCCCAACCTGGATACAAGTACTGGGGTCAATTTAATGACACTTTTACAACGGTAATTTACAAGTCTAGCTATTGTTGTTAGATTCTAAAATAATGGCTACGATTGTAAATTATTATACTTTTAAAAGTTTGGTTGAATTGACCCCTCATTTGGCGCCTCGACGAGTCTGTGAACGCGGATGTATTTCCGGTTGTTACTTTTTTCCACCCGAAATAATTACTGCAAGCAAAATAATAAGATAGTGAGTTACTTTTCGAGTGGAAAGAAGCCACGTCTGGAAATACGTTTGCGTTCGCATCCTACGCCGTGATCTTTGTGCCGTGAGGATTTTAATTAATTTTATTTGCTTTGTGTCATTCTACAGGTGTCCGATAACAGTTCCTACAGGGCTGGCAGAATTTCCCCACGAGATTTTCCCCACTCCTAAACCCTGGGTTTACAACATATTTCTTGATATTGTACAATATTCTGAGCTTCCTCGGGGTGGACACTTTGCTGCTTTTCAAGAACCAGAGCTGTTTTCCAACGATGTGATCATGTTTGTAGAAAAGGTTGAACAGCGTATTGCAGCCAAAAAAGCCGAAGACACAGCTGAATCTAAGTCTCAATAAGTATTGATCAGCTGATTGTCTTAGAGCAAAAAAACTATATATCAAAGAAGTGGTTATGGATGATTAACAAAGATTATTTTCCTGATGTGCTCGTTTCATAATGCTTGCAGCATGTGAAACACATACGTTGTCATCAAAAGAATGACTCTTCTTAAAATCTTTTGGTAAAGAATGGTATTTTTGGAAATGTTTTTGTACTCAGCTTCCTACTGCTGTTTGAGTAACACATAAATATACCGAATCGGCACTCTAAATCCCTACGGAATCAATCAACGCCCTTCACTCAACTGCATGAATGTCAAGTTAATCAAGTTTCAACCAAAGGCGTCGCTCTTCGAATAAAAACCACAATAACCTCAGAGTCCCTTGATTTTCACTCTACACTGACCAAGAGCTACCCTATTCCAGGCGTTCAGTTAGTAGAGCGCGAGCTACTGTAGCCCTTTTCTATCCTTTTACGACTATGGTAAATTGACTTTTATCAAAAGTTGATAAAACCAAATTTTCATGTTTTACTCCTCCACGTCGGGAGCAACACAGTTCCCGAGATGATCGTGTTGACAGGCTCTTTAAAATAATAAACAGATAACTGAAATGACTCACAAGTATTTTTTTTTCCGATTTGGGTGGAAAGAATGTGGTAGTAATAGCCAGGAGATCGTATAGACGGGTGATCGTAAGGCTGGGTTCTACTGTATTTGGTAGCAAGTGCAAGCTCTAGTTACGACATTCTTCTTCTTGGAGGTGTGACGCTTACTGATGCGGAACCTTTTTAGCCTTTTTAACCCTGCCTCCCAATTTCCTGGCAATGCCACTGCCCTCACTCGTCCCCAGGGCTTTTCCCTTAAAAAATGGGTGGGGCCACCCATTTTTTAAGGGGAAAGCCCTGGGGACGAGGTTGCACTGCCGTCTCCCACCTTTTGTTTGGCGCCAGACCAAAACCGGCATGCTACGCAGGCTAGAGCCTTTTATTTTGTAGTGAATACCGGCTATTCTTTGAGTTTTTACGGAGAGGGAAATGATCCGGTTGAAGCACGGCAATAGAGCTAGAGCAAGACGAGCAAGCACTTCAGTTCCGACTAGAAATGTCACTGACGAGTGTGTTTTCGTACTACAAAGCCAACAAGAGAGAGTTCTTCCCAGTATTGATCAGTATTTATAGGGTAAACGAAGGCCCATCAGGTTCAGTCCCCAACCCTGTTACCCACATACCAGACAGTGACCAGATATGTCATTTCATTCATTGTCTATTGGTAGCTGGATATACCATGAGGTTTTTAACACTGTTCGCTTAATAATAACCTAAAGTCGTAATAACGTATGGCCCGGTCGATTCAATTACAAGTGTGCTCTCTCTCCGGTCATTTGTCATTTTTGCATCGCTAGAACCCCATAGTAGCAGACTCGTACCCAGTTTTGAGGGTGAAAGAAGAGTTGGGGTTAGGTTGAGGCGCGCGCGGGGTCTCATGGGAAGGGACGGGTCGCTATTTTTACTTCGTCCCTTCCCATAAAAACCGCGCGCGCCTCAACCTAACCCCCACTCTTCTCTCACCCCCAAAACACATGAATAGCGACTGGGCACTCCGGGCACAAGGATAAGAAGAACTCTTCTTATCTTAAAAAATAATTCAGAATGAAAACAAACTCAACAGCAATAGTAGCCTGTGTAGTTGGCGGAATTATTTTTACTCTTGGTGGCTGACATATACCATACCCTAGTCTCGGGAACAACCACTCCTGACACTGTGCCCGGCATGCACAAATGCCCTACGCTTAATTGGAACTGGTCTGGTACTGACGTATGGCGTTTCTAAGAGCCAGTATTAGAAATGAAAAATATGAATGTTGGTCATTACCATTTTCTAAGTTTTTTTCAATAGAAAAAGTGACATCGCTTGTTGACGACAGGGGAACGTTGCTCAGGCGGGTTGAGACAGGCGTGTATCCAGCCACGTCCCCTGAGCCCAGCTGTTCGAAGGCTGAGTAGCGTAAATTCTAACCCGGACTTAATGTTTCCTCTTCTTTTAAGAGCATCTAATCATCAAATTGCAGACCAAAGGGAATTAAACTGAATTTGCTTTGCAAGCTGTTATATCGCACTAACCTTAACCTAGCCTCCCCGCAGACGTCCGTTGGGGTTCGGTTGTCACGCATTCATTTCTCCCGCGTGACAACCGAACCCCAACGGACGTCTGCGGGGAGGCTAACCTTAACCCCGCCGTCTATTAAATAACCCGGACCAGTACCCCAGTTGGGTTTCGTACCTTGATTGCGTGACTGTCACGAGAGAAAAGAGCGAGCGAAGTTTTACTAATAAGAAAGGGAAGAAGCTACAAGACAAGCTACACTGAAGCTAGTGTTTTTTTGAGCATATTTTGCTTCCAGTACACTCAAAAATGGGCTTCAAGACCTATTGTGCGGTTTTTGTGGTGATCGTCGGTATCTCGATCGTTGTTGTTCCTATGCTAGTAAGCAAATATCTGTTCCCGACTGGCGAGGTGCCTCGAATCGATGAACATGAATGGTGGGGGAAAGGACAAGAGAGCGAGCAGAAAGAAGACACTTCTATTAACCGAATTTATATGAGTTTATCGGATGAAATCCTGTCTGATCTTAAGGACAGACTTTCTAAGACGTACTTCTTTGAAAACTTGGAGGGAATTGATTGGGAATATGGAATAAACCCTGACTATATGAAACAACTTGTTGAATACTGGAAAACAAAGTTTGATTGGCGCAAACAGGAGACACTTATTAACACTTATCCTCAGTTTAAGACAAAGATAAGCGGAATAGAGGTTCACTTTGTGCATTATAAACCACATCAACTCAAAGAAGGTCAGCGTTTGATTGCTATAATGATGGTGCATGGATGGCCTGGGTCATTTTATGAGTTCTACAAAGTCATTCCAAAATTGATTGCTGCTTCCACAGATGATTATGCCTTTGCAATTATCTGTCCGTCTATACCAGGCTATGGTTTGTCTGAAGCACCTCATAAGCCAGGCTTTAATTCAATTTCTGCAGCTCGTGTTTTTACCAAGCTGATGGATCGGCTTGGATATGAGTCGTATTATGTTCAGGGCGGAGACTGGGGCAGTGTTATCACTAGAGCAATGGCAATTATGAATCCAAGGTGAGAAAGGAATAATTTTGAAAATAACAAGACTGCTGACTGCTTTTAAGCAAACAGTAACAGAGGGTAGGGTTGTGACTTAAGGTGGCCAGCACCCTTACTCTTAATCGCTATCATATAAGCCACATAGGTTATGTGCCGCCCCAATGGGTGTTGTTTTTATGCCATTTTGGTCTGAAAATGGGTATAGACTTTGCCCATCTTGGTATGGAATCGGGTATAAGTTTTGAGGGAGTGTATGAATGTAATTGTTGCCTCAATTCCTGGTGAAGCGTTATGCGAATTTAAAAGGATTGACATTTTTTGGTCTGAGACAGGGTCAGGATTGGAAAACTGGGCGACACACCCCCTCCAAGAATACCCAGCAGCACCCTAATTATCCCAGGCAGTGTGGCCGAGTGGTCTACATGTGAGACTTGTAATCCGGCGAGTCTCACCCAACCTGCTGAGCTGGCCACTTGCTGGATTTGTTCGTGGTTGTCCCGAGTCCAAATCCTCAACCAGGCTTTCAAATAACCAACTGGTTGCCTCCTATCAGTTGGGGTTTTTCTATTGGCATTATTTGTTCCTAAGTATTTGAGTAGAGTGCCTGTAAACTAGCTGGATAAGCTAAGTGCACCTCCCACTACAAACAAATCTTAAACCTTTCTTCAACCTTTCAACCTTTATATAGAGTTATGTCACAAGGATATCGCTGTTCTAGTGATCAATTCTGTGCTGAAGTTATTACTTAGCTTTTATTTACCCATAAACAAAATGCACCTGTAGAGTTTTGAAGAAGACTACCAAACAAATTTCATCAGGGAGCCCTGACCATAATAATTTTTTGATGATTTTTGCAGTCACAGTATTAAAACTTGAGAAAGTTAATTTGGCCCACTTTTTTCATATTTCAAAGTGTTAACTGCTCAGCCACACAAGCCTCCACGTAATTGTAGAAGGGCTTTAATTTTACTGTCTGCATTTGACGGGCAGGCCTATAATTAGATTGTATTGGAGGGTGTAACAAAATACACAGTAGCCTGCATGCGTAGCTGGCAGTTTTTTGGTGTTTTTTTTTTGTGTGTGTGTTTGATAGACATCTGCATGCAAGGTCAAGAAGAAAACATGTAAGATCAATCAAGCCCCTCACCCTCTTTCCCACTGCTTTCTTGTTTTACCTTGGCTCACTGCTTTCACACAGCTGAATCTCAATTTATGAGCCAAAAACAAAAAAACCACCGGCTATATATGCAGGGTACAAAACATGTGGGAGATATGCCCTCCTCTCAAGCCATTTGACCTATTTTAATTTTTCACCAGACAAATTGAAGGTAAAATCTTTACTTTATCAGTGTAATTTTTGTGGATTTTCAATGTACATCTTCAAATGAACTTTTTGTAATAACAGGTTAAAGTTCCATTTTCCCTTTAAAAATATATAGTTTCTCAGGTCCAGCCCTTTTTGCAACTCCCATATGATTGCATATCACTGACCCCTGCTTCCTGATAGTCTACAATCTAGCTACACAGAGACTAATATTCTGTTGTTTTTATTGTAACTTTTAGCCACGTTCGAGGACTGCATCTTAATGTTATTTTTGGATCAGCTATCAGCTCACCATTTGCCTTAATACAGGCAAAGCTTTTCTTCTCAGAGAAGGAACAGAAGAAAATCTTCCCACTCCAGAATTGGTTTTTCAAACTTCTGGCTGAGTCAGGTTATTTTCACTTACAAGGTCAGTGCAAAGGGAAGTTATTCCTGTTAAATAAGGGCCTGTTTACAATATGAAGGGAGGAACATTCTAGCACCAGGAAGATCCAAGAATGCGGATCATCCTAGTGTATTCAGTTTACATGCACAAACAAGCAACTGTCAAAACCATCGATCATTTTAGGGGTAGAATAAGAGAGTCTATATAGACTAAGAATGAGCTTTTCTTTTCTGGAGATTCAGAAAAGTGTAAATTAAACTCAGAAATAAAATATTGCATCTCTCCCGAATTAGTAAACAAGATTTTATGCAAAATAAGAATTAAGGGTTGTGGATTCTTTTGTTTCCTGAAGTCACTCTATTTGAGTTCAATGTCTCAACAATTTTGGTGCTGATTGCTATCCTGTTCCTTTCCTCTACTTAATTTCTTCCTAGTTATAAATTACTTTATGTTCTCCTCTGCCTGCCTCAATATGCCAAGCTGTTTTCGAGCAAAGGATGTTTGTGTGTACATGTATGTTTTAATTTTTTAAGATCAATAAACTTCACAAGGATTTTCTTAGTAATAGGATCTTCCTAGCAGAGAGGTTAAGAAGATCCTAGGACCATGAAAACTTTTTTTTCTGGGAAGATCCCAGCACTAGGGAGACATCACACAAAATGGAGGCTGGTTGTTCAGTGGATATATAGCAGGCCAACCATTTTGTTTGGCATTACCACGCACTTATAGTTGTGATAATTCTTAACTTAAAGATGGATAGTAACGCCAGTAAAGAAAGCAGAAAGGCCCAGATTCCATTGTTGTTATATTTTCGCCCTGGGTCTTTAATTCCTTCTACACTTGGTAACCACACATGGACCGAAAGTTTTGGATGTAAACCCAACAAGACATTGTTAGTTCTGCTTTCTAGGAATCTTCCTGGTGCTAGGATTTTCCTCTTTTCATGTAAACATTACCTACGTCTGTATAATTATAATGATGTCACTAAATGACTTTGTTTTTTTTTCAGCCACTCGTCCTCACTCTGTCGGCTTAGCAACCAATGATTCACCAGCTGGCCTGGCAGCATACATCCTGGAGAAGTTTGCAATGTGGAGTGGATGTCAAATGACTGATACTGCAATGTGTTTAGAATCTTGCTTTTCCAAAGATGACTTGTTAACCAATGTAATGATCTATTGGGCAACCCACTCAATTACATCCTCAATGAGGTTGTACTATGAAGAAATGCACAGTACCGAAGCGCAGCATGCAGAAGGGTTAGTAACTGAGTTTAAGGGCACTAAATCCAGGGAGAAGGATCTTTGGGTAATTAAAAAAGAGGTTTACATTTTAGTGTAAATTATAAAAGGTTGGGATGTTTTTTGGAAATGTAGGAGTAAGTGTGATTTGAATGATATGAAGGGCAAGAATCAGCCACAGGGGATAAATTTTGCATAAGATACCGTAAAATTCCGAAAATAATTCTGGAGGGGCTTATATTCGGAGGGGCTTATGTACGGAGGGAAATTTGCGTTTCAAAATCGATTGGGCTAGCTTGTAGTAGGAGGAAATTTACCATTTTTGCTTTGTTTCACTTTGTATTTGAGAGCAAATTCCATGTACAAGCCCCCCGGGTGGCTTATATTCGGAGGGGCGATCTAACGGAGGGTTTTTTGCGTTACGATTTTGAGGGGCTTATACATGGAGGGGCTTATTTTCGGACTTTTACGGTGTTTAATGTGGGAAGGTTTTTTTGTTGAGGGAAGAATGAGGGTTAACTTGCACTGTAGCAGTAGTCTGTGGTTATGATTTTTCAGTATATACTTAGCTGGATTTTCCCCACCAGCCCGACGTCTCATTGGGCAGTAAAACTGTTTCCTTTCAAAAATCTCTGAGAAAGCTCAAAACATTGAAATATCCATAATGTCAGGGGGCACATCAGGAAAGTTAAACTTGGAGAACCTGAATTTTTTAATGGGCCTTAAGCGGGTGGGAAGTTCACAAGTTAAAGACCTGACTGTGGAAAAGGAGAAGTTGATAATTATAAGGGGAGTGATGAATTCCAGGTAAATCACATCAATGTCGCCCTGCCTAGCCTCCCCTAGACTTTAAAGAGTCCCATGTTTTTCACAGGGATAGAAAAAAATAACTTGAATTACTTGCAAAATAAGACAGCATGTCTTTACCAAATTCGACGCACGTATATGAGAAATGTAAAATGTAAAAATAAAAATGTTCTGGAAGTTTTAAAATCCTCGAAATATATTTCGCTCTTCGAGCCTCGTCAGTCCAAAAAAAAAAATAATAGAACCACCGAAACACCTGTACATGCCAGAAATCACCAATCCTGTTTGCGTTTATTGCCTGCTTTAATTGCCATCTCTGATCCTGCTGGTACTTAACACAGGCTACTTGGGTAAGTTGTGGGAACAGGTTTTACAAAAAAAAAAAGAGAAAAAGAAGAAAGAAGAAAAATACGCCAGAGAGGTCTGTTTTCAATTTGTGTTTTGAACTAGGCAAGGAAAGAGGACCACGATCCGGTTAATCTATGAAAACTTTCTTCAGTAAACAATCAATACTAAACGATTTTATGTATTGTGATAATAGGGCCATTTATACGAGTAAAAATAAGACGCGTCTTTCATAAGACGCGTCTTAAATAAGACGCCAACTTTCCGTATAAACGGCACATTTCGTCTAAAATAAGACGCGGCTTAGCTAAGACGCGTCTTATTAGATAAGTCATGCTCGTATAAATGGTACAGTTCGCGTCTTATTTAAGACGCGTCTTATTTTTCCTCGTATAAATGGCCCTATTGTAGTAGTAAATCTGTACTCCATGCATTTCCATTGAAACATTTACGATTGCGTACATACATACTATTGTACCAGCATTGTAAGACTGGCCCTATTTTTGTCCAGCAATGCATTAAATTGATGCTGTCCTGTGTTTTGAAGATGCTTTTGATTGTAAAAAATGTTATTTTTTCTTCATCACTACAGGATTCCAGTAACAGTTCCTACAGGGCTGGCAGAATTTCCTCACGAGATTTTCCTCACCCCTGAACCCTGGACGCACAGCTTATTTCTTGACATTGTGCAGTATTCTGAGATTCCTCGTGGTGGACACTTTGCTGCTTTCGAAGAGCCAGAGCTGTTCGCCGATGATGTGATCAAGTTTGTAGAAAAAGTTGAAAAGCGTATTGCAGCCAAAAAGGCCAAAGACACAACTGAACCTAAGTCTGAATGAGTATTGACCAGCTGAGCGCCGTCTTAGTAAAGCCTTTTTTTCCTAATCTAGTTGCGGTTAAGCATGTGCCACACATATTTTCTCAATTTTTCATTTAAAAAACGCAATACACATACACACCCAAAGAGGTTGTTACACCTGCAAAATATGGCTTTCGCTAATCCCCAGCCTTCTCTTTCCCGGGGAACAAAGGCCGTTTCCCATCCGGATATCATTCTGGGAAGCTGATAAAGTAGTCAGGAATAGTAGAGCAAGCAACATGCGCTGTCTTGTGTTGCGTTTTGGACGAGTAAAACCGATAATAGTATGCATAACTTAAAGAGTACATCTTTGTAGTTTTGAGTCCACTAAACGTTATGAACACCTGAGAGAGTAGCGCCGTTTTAGGCTTTCCTTTTTACTCGGTGTGTGAAACAAATGCCGAAAAAGGCATTTGTTCACTTCTTTACGTTAACGTTTGGTCTAGGGGATAACCATTTTAAAAGTGATGGGGGAGGTGGGGTAAAACCATGCAAAAAGAAAAAAATTTTCATTTTTGAAACCTCCCTCAGTATTACATTTATCAAAATGAAAAGTATTTAATAGTATTGTCCCGAGTATTGTATGTCATATTAAAATAAACTTGAGTAAAAAAAGTGACGCTGAAAGTACAAGTTTTGTATTTTTACAAAATCAAAGACGTGGATTTGGAATTGTAGCATGCTGTTTAAATTGTTTATGTGACAAAGGTTTGAGAAAATCACTGAATAGTCTGTTATTTCTTAAAGATACAATTTTTGTCTTTTATAAAATTATTCCGGGAATTATTCTATCGACATGGCTTGAGGAAACCACATTATTGTTCCTGCTTATTTAATCCAAATATAAAAGTTTTCCTTCAGTGCCTGTATATTATCTGCCGTTACAAAGGAAGTTTTTTTGAGGAATGCTCATTACAATATTAATAGTCCTTGTTAGCGCTTTTTTCAGAAATACAATTTCGATTGCGTAATTGTTACTATACGGTGCTAGGTATAAAGGGTCGGTGTAATGGCATTATTGGAGTTACGGGCATTGTTTTAAGCGTATTCACTTGTACAGGAACCACACCAACTATTGAAAATAAACAAGTCAACAAGCTGCTTTTAATGCCACCTTGCGCAAATTCTCAAGCATTGATTGCTTCAGTATTTTTGTGCCTAGAGTGCGTGCATTACTCGTCGCATTGACATAAGGTTCGAGCAAAAATTTATTAAAAAGATACCGATGCGAAAACGCATCGTTAACCATTGTTATTTTTGTTTTGTTTCAAGCCTCCAAGGCCCTGTCTCCACGAATCCGGACATTATTGAAACGTTTTAGGGGCCCGGATTCGTGTGGAAATCACTCTGGAAAGTCAAACAGACACGGTTTCATTAGCGAGAAAAGCCGATTTCGTGTAAGAAATATTTGCAGTTTTAAAATATCCGGATCAGTTACGACTAGATTCCCTTGTGTACGGTTTATTGTTCGTGGGCTGATCATTTATCATCTGATTGCTGTTTATTTGTAAAGTCGGTAAAAATATTTCTCAAGTTGGATTGAATATTAATCTGGTTAGAGAACAAATCTTTCTTCAACTTTCTGAGCTTTTCTAATAACGGAATAAATGTCCACTAAGAAGTTGTGACTGCATTTTTTGCTTTATTCAGAAGGTAGTGGAAATGCGGCTACAATTCTTTGATCACCAGTTTTCGCGTCACGGTTTTATCGAGTCGGCAAATTTTCTATTGTGAATGCGTCCAATCAAAGCATTTATTGTTTATTGATGAATTGAAAGCGCGGCCTTTTCCCACTGCATTGTCAAAGCCCAGCAACGTTGCCTTATACTTTATGCAGTTAAATTTAGGTCACTTTTAAAAAACCCCATGAAGTCCCATGCGTGTTCACCTTTTTTCCCAAGAGCCAAACTGAGCGAGTCGGCAAATTTCAAATGTGTCCAGTTTTAACTATAAAAGTGTTGATTACCAGTCGTTGAACCCTTAGTGCGTGCATTTCTCGCAATATTGAGATAACTTTTATTAGAGCGTTTCTGGTGACTCATTGTCATATTTTTATACAAACAAAAATATTTCTCATGTTGTAGCAACTGAATTTTAATCAAGCGATCGTATAAATGAAGACACCAATTTCTTGTTGATTCAAACTGTTTTTAGTCAGAAAACTGGCCACAGTGAAGATGATCAAACACACTTTAAACGATCCCTGGTGTAGAAGAATTGTCAAGATTGTCTTCTGCCTCTTCGAATCCAGGTTTGTTCTTAGTTCGTATTTTTTGTTTTGACATTACTAAATTAAACAAATTACAGGCAGTAAATCTTATTGATAAAAACGGTGCTATCAGCCGAAAGTTGTACTCTTACATGCTTAACTCAGTTTCTTAACATAGCTAGCTGTGCATGATTCATTTTGAGTGTTTGATCCGTCATCCAAAGTGTTCTGTGAACTTGCAAAACAGTTCCAGACTTCAGGCTACTGTTCAGTGCTTCGATGATACACATGAAGGGCAAAACGTAACTATAAGAATTGTCACTGAACAAAGCATCAAGAAACTTAGGTTGCCCCGTCGGATATGACTATAGTTGGAAATTTTTTGTAGCAAAATAAAAAATTTGGTAATCGGTTGTACAGAGAACTCGTATTACTTCAAAAGTTACAAAGGTTTTCTTTGACTCAAACAATATGCTCAGAATATTATATTTCTGTTTAGTTAACTACCATTTGTGCTATTTAAAGTGTCTGAATAATTGCCCTATATCAGTAAGACTTGAGGGTAAGTTATATGCGTCGATGGCAATGCCATGCCAACAAACGTTCATAAAAGGGTGGAAGTGCCTGCACTGGCTTGGGTTTAATTGAGAGCGCTTTAGTTCAATTTGGGAATTATCATAGTACATAAAATATTATCACCCTTCCGCTTAAACAGAAAACGAAATCTTCTCAGGGTTTGAAGCTTGGTTTTTCAGTTTTGTTAAGGTGGGGTAGCACAGTTTCTCTGACATAAAGTTGCGCGCGCTGAGAAACTTCGCTGACGAAATTGTTTCAGTGTGCACGTGATCTAAAGAAAAGATTTTATCCCTCTACTGTTAACATCTTTATTATGATTACATATGCAGCCAATGAGGTTTTCTAGAAAAAATGCGAGTGCAAACTGATGAAAATTGCCATAAGTTTTCTGTAGAAATATATTCTGATTTCGTCGCTTTTGTCATATCGCGTGACCCTGGTTAAGTAACCCAAGCGCACACAATTGTTGAGCATGCGTACTTAGGGAAAATGTCAGAGCGCTTGTTTTAAAGACTTTCAATAGACAATGGATAGAAACTACGATTTCCTCAAATCTACTTAATAGAATTCGACGAATTTTGACAAAAATTGGTAAAATTATTTATTGTAACAGTGCACACTTATTAGAAAAATGAAAAATGAATAATGAATAAATAAAAAATGTGTCGAGATGAGTGATCTGTATCAAAAGTTAATTCAACTGTGTGATAATTCATCAACCCAGCTGATTTCTAGTTTGGAGTTTTATTTAGAGATGTCCATAGGATTGAATTACTATCCAATGATTTGTCATAACTGCCATTAAGTATTCAATAAATTTTACAGCCTCCTTTTATGTAATCAAGAATTATTTTCCGTAGGTTTACCACGAATGTGCTTCAGCTAATTATTAATTATCAGCTAATTTGGTCTTGCCATGTTCAAACTTTAAGATTGTACTTGTCGTGTAATTTAAGATTTTTGCGATGAGCAGAGAGTTTGATCGTATTTAGGGCCGGGAAGAGTATTACATCTGCAGTTAAATTAAACACTGCTCCGTAACGTTTCAGTTGACAGTAAAGACTAACTAAAAAATGGTTTGGAGAAAATACTATAGTAAGAAAATAACATCAAAGTAAAGGTTATATAATACTTGCAATGATTTGAAATGGTAGTAATAAGAACAAATGCTAAAACTTGTTATTTTTTTGCAGGATTACAGAATTATGCCAGGAACAAACAATGCTATGCAAGACAGTCTTCAAAAAAGAAACAATAAAATTTTAAAACTGCCGCCGTCCTTAACAGGATTTTGCAGCCAACTTCTTTGTCTATGTTCTTGATTATTTTTACATGCCAAACCTGTGGTAAGTGTTCTTTCTATGAATTAAGACAATCAGATAAGCGGAATATCTATAAAACATTTTTCGATCATTTACAGGAGCAAGCTTTTTCCACATTGATATCTAAAAATTTTTCTTTAAGACACCACAGGTTCAGGTATCTTTAATACAACTATTTCCGTTTGCCTTTACGTAGGCTACCGACAGGCGTACACATGTAATGCACAGTTCAATTGTTTTTACACCAGAAGGTAGTTATTATTGGTACCTGAGTAGAAATATAGGTTATTATTCAAAATAATAGCCCTTACTTCATACTCAGAGATGCTTTTGCATCCCTTAGAAATAATTACCAGTTAAAAACAAAGTTAAACAAATATATTTGCATTTCAAATCTGATTATGTAAATATAAAAAGAGAAAAGAAGATTTAAAAAAATTCAACCAACAAACCACACAAGTGATGAAAAACGAGGAAGGTACGTACAAACAAGATAAGTTTCTTTCAAATAAATTAAGCCCAAGGGACTGGGGGTGGACCCGGTGAGGGGGAGCGCCCAAGGGACTGGGGGTGGACCCGGTGAGGGGGAGCGCCCAAGGGACTAGGGGTGGGGGCTCAGAAATCAATGTCTGCGTTTTCCGTAGGACATTTTCAGTAAATGAATACGAAGGATAATGCAATAGTTTTTAATTAGAAAAATGGGTTAAACAGTGACGCCATCAAGGAGGTTACAAGCAATGGACGAGACGTACCCTTCAGACGGGCAAATACATCAATATAATGCGAAAGATTTATCATTCATCCCGATTTAATGATAACGCTCCTTACCTCTGCTGGGAGGAGATGTTTGTTTCGGCGAACGGAAGGTCAGACAAAATTTTAAATTCCCCACTTTATACGTACTTTATTATAAACGATAAGGGGACTCGTGCCAAAAAAGGAAGGGCTATATTACACAGTCTACACACAGTTGGTATGTCCTCATTAGCGAGGTTGGCTTTCTCAGTGAGAATCTGCCTATTGGGCGAGAAACAAGTGTCCGTTATCCGCATTAACGGATGTCCATCTTAAGCGGGTCGAAGAGAATTTGTAAGTACCTTCCCTAGAGGTAAAGAAAACTGTCTGTAATAACAAGGTGTCCGTATAGAGTGGGTGGGTGTCCATAAAGCGAGACTCGACTGTAAGGTAATATTGTCGCTTGGCCCTCACCTCCTTAAATTTCATTGTAAAATTCAAGTGTCGGTAGGTAATTGTCTTGTCGATATGGTGGTGATTTCGTTTGTGGTGAGGTGACCGGATACCAATGCGACGTGTCGCTGCGAACTTTGTCTGCAACTTGCCGCCCAACCTGGATACAAGTACTGGGGTCAATTTAATAAAACTTTCACAAGGGTAATTTACAAGTGTAGCTATTGTTGTTAGATTCTAAAACAATGGCTACAATTGTAAATTATTATACTTGTAAAAGTTTGGTTGAATTGACCCCTCATTTGTCACCGCGACGAGTCTGTGAACGCGGATGTATTTCCGGTTGTTGCTTTTTTCCACCCGAAATAATTACTGCAAGCTAAATAATAAGATAGTAAGTTACTTTCCGAGTGGAAAGAAGCCACGTCTGGAAATACGTTTGCGTTCGCATCCTACGCCGTGATCTTTGTGCCGTGAGGATTTCAATTAATTTCACTTGCTTTGTGTCATTCTGCAGGTGTCCGATAACAGTTCCTACAGGGCTGGCAGAATTTCCCCACGAGATTTTCCCCACTCCTAAACCCTGGGTTCACAACATATTTCTTGATATTGTGCAATATTCTGAGCTTCCTCGTGGTGGACACTTTGCTGCTTTTCAAGAACCAGAGCTGTTTTCCAACGATGTGATCATGTTTGTAGAAAAGGTTGAACAGCGTATTGCAGCCAAAAAGGCCGAAGACACAGCTGAATCTAAGTCTCAATAAGTATTGATCAGCTGATTGTCTTAGAGCAAAAAAACTATATATCAAAGAAGTGGTTATGGATGATTAACAAAGATTATTTTCCTGATGTGCTCGTTTCATAATGCTTGCAGCATGTGAAACACATACGTTGCCATCAAAAGAATGACTCTTCTTAAAATCTTTTGGTAAAGAATGGTATTTTTTGAAATGTTTTTGTACTCAGCTTCCTACTGCTGTTTGAGTAAAACATAAATATACCGAATCGGCACTCTAAATCCCTACGGAATCAATCAACGCCCTTCACTCAACTGCATGAATGTCAAGTTAATCAAGTTTCAACCAAAGGCGTCGCTCTTCGAATAAAAACCACAATAACCTCAGAGTCCCTTGATTTTCACTCTACACTGACCAAGAGCTACCCTATTCCAGGCGTTCAGTTAGTAGAGCGCGAGCTACTGTAGCCCTTTTCCATCCTTTTACGACTATGGTAAATTGACTTTTATCAAAAGTTGATAAAACCAAATTTTCATGTTTTACTCCTCCACGTCGGGAGCAACACAGTTCCCGAGATGATCGTGTTGACAGGCTCTTTAAAATAATAAACAGATAACTGAAATGACTCACGAGTATTTTTTTTCCGATTTGGGTGGAAAGAATGTGGTAGTAATAGCCAGGAGATCGTATAGACGGGTGTTCGTAAGGCTGGGTTCTACTGTATTTGGTAGCAAGTGCAAGCTCTAGTTACGACACTCTTCTTCTTGGAGGTGTGGCGCTTACTGATGCGGAAACCTTTTTAGCCTTTTTAACCCTGCCTCCCAATTTCCTGGCAATGCCACTGCCCTCACTCGTCCCCAGGGCTTTTCCCTTAAAAAATGGGTGGGGCCACCCATTTTTTTAAGGGGAAAGCCCTGGGGACGAGGTTGCACTGCCGTCGCCCACCTTTTGTTTGGCGCCAGACCAAAACCGGCATGCTACGCAGGCTAGAGCCTTTTATTTTGTAGTGAATACCGGCTATTCTTTGAGTTTTTACGGAGAGGGAAATGATCTGGTTGAAGCACGGCAATAGAGCTAGAGCAAGATGAGCAAGCACTTCAGTTCCGACTAGAAATGTCACTGACGAGTGTGTTTTCGTACTACAAAGCCAACGAGAGAGAGTTCTTCCCAGTATTGATCAGTATTTATAGGGTAAACGAAGGCCCATCAGGTTCAGTCCCCAACCCCGTTACCCACATATCAGACAGTGACCAGATATGTCATTTCATTCATTGTCTATTGGTAGCTGGATATACCATGAGGTTTTTAACACTATTCGCTTAATAATGACCTAAAGTCGTAATAACGTATGGCCCGGTCGATCAATTACAAGTGTGCTCTCTCTCCGGTCATTTGTCATTTTTACATCGCTAGAACCCCATAGTAGCAGACTCGTACCCAGTTTTGAGGGTGAAAGAAGAGTTGGGGTTAGGTTGAGGCGCGCGCGGGGTCTCATGGGAAGGGACGGGTCGCTATTTTTACTTCGTCCCTTCCCATAAAAACCGCGCGCGCCTCAACCTAACCCCCACTCTTCTCTCACCCCCAAAACACATGAATAGCGACTGGGCACTCCGGGCACAAGGATAAGAAGAACTCTTCTTATCTTAAAAAATAATTCAGAATGAAAACAAACTCAACAGCAATAGCAGCCTGTGTAGTTGGCAGAATTATTTTTACTCTTGGTTGCTGACATATACCCTACCCTAGCCTCGGGAACAACCACTCCTGACACTGTGCCCGGCATGCACAAATGCCCTACGCTTAATTGGAACTGGTTTGGTACTGACGTATGGTGTTTCTAAGAGCCAGTATTAGAAACGAAAAATATGAATGTTGGTCATTACCATTTTCTAAGTTTTTTTCAATAGAAAAAGTGACATCGCTTGTTGACGACAGGGGAACGTTGCTCAGGCGGGTTGAGACAGGCGTGTATCCAGCCACGTCCCCTGAGCCCAGTTGTTCGAACGGCTGAGTAGCGTTAACCCCGGGGTAAATTCTAACCCGGACTTAATGTTTCCTCTTCTTTTAAGAGCATCTAATCATCAAATTGCAGACCAAAGGGAATTAAACCGAATTTGCTTTGCAAGCTGTTACATGTTATATCGCACTAACCTTAACCCCGCCGTCTATTAAATAACCCGGACCAGTACCCCAGTTGGGTTTCGTACCTTGATTGCGTGACTGTCACGAGAGAAAAGAGCGCGCGAAGTTTTACTAAGAAGAAAGGGAAGAAGCTTCAAGACAAGCTACACTGAAGCTAGTGGTTTTTTGTCCATATTTTGCTTCCAGTACACTCAAAAATGGGCTTCAAGACCTGTTGTGCGGTTTTTGTGGTGATCGCCGGTATCTCGATCGTAGTTATTCCTATGCTACTAAGCAAATACCTGTTCCCGACTGGCGAGGTGCCTCGGATCGATGAACATGAATGGTGGGGGAAAGGACAAGAGAGCCGCGAGCAGAAAGAAGACACTTCCATTAACCGAATTTATATGAGTTTATCCGATGAAATCCTGTCTGATCTTAAGGACAGACTTTCTAAGACGTACTTCTTTGAAAACTTGGAGGGAATCGATTGGGAATATGGAATAAACCCTGACTATATGAAACAACTTGTTGAGTACTGGAAAACAAATTTTGATTGGCGCAAACAGGAGACACTTATTAACACTTATCCTCAGTTCAAGACAAAGATAAGCGGAATAGAGGTTCACTTTGTGCATTATAAACCAGATCAACTAAAAGAAGGTCAGCGTTTGATCGCTATAATGATGGTGCATGGATGGCCTGGGTCATTTTATGAGTTCTACAAAGTCATTCCAAAATTGATTGCTGCTTCCACAGATGATTATGCCTTTGCAATTGTCTGCCCCTCTATACCAGGCTATGGTTTGTCTGAAGCTCCTCATAAGCCAGGCTTTAATTCAATTTCTGCAGCTCGTGTTTTTACCCAGCTGATGGATCGGCTTGGATATGAGTCGTATTATGTTCAGGGCGGAGACTGGGGCAGTATTATCACTAGAGCAATGGCAATTATGAATCCAAGGTGAGAAAGGAATCATTTTAACAATGACAAGACTGCTGACTGCCTTTAAGCAAACAGTAACAGAGTGTAGGGTTGTGACTTAAGGTGGCCAGCACCCTTACCCTTAATCACTTATTATATAAGCCAAATAGGTATATAATTATGTGCCGCCCCAATGGGTGTTGTTTTTATGCCATTTCGGTCTGAAAATGGTTATACACTTTGCCCATCTTGGTATGGAATCAGGTATGGGTTTTGAGGGAGTTATGGGAGTGTATGAGTGTAAATTATTGTTGCTTCAACTCCAAGTGAATAAGAAAGAAAGAGTGATATGCGAATTTAAAATCGGTTGACATTTTTTGGTCTGAGACAGGGTCAGGATTGGAAAACTGGGCAACACACCCCCTCCAAGAATACCCATCATCACCCTAATTATCCCAGGCAGTGTGGCGGGGTAGTCTGCATGTGAGACTCGTAGTCCGGCGAGTCTCACCCAGCCTGGCCACTTGCTGGATTTGTTCTTGGTTGTCCCGAGTTCAAATCTTCAACCAGGCTTTCAAATAATCAACTGGTTGCCACCTATCAGTTGGGGTTTTTCTATTGACATTATTTGTTCCTAAGTATTTGAGTAGAGTGCCTGTAAACTAGCTGGATAAGCTAAGTGCACTTCCCACTACAAACAAACCTTAAACCTTTCTTTAATCTTGTAACCTTATAGAGTTATGTCACAAGGATTATACCCTTGCGAAATGGAATTGAGAATTCCTAGGAATTCCTAGGATTTTCCTAAGAATTCCTAAGAATTTATTCTTAGGAATTCTTAGGAATTCTTAAGAATTCCTAGGAATCAAGGTGTGAAATTTCACGGTAATTGGAACATGGAATTCCTAAGAATTCCTAGGAATTCCAAGCTTTGCTCACCCATCAGTTGGCTTGGAAAATATTCCTAGGAATTCTTAGGAATTCCTAGGAATTGAAAGAATATAAACAGAATGATTACTTCTTAGGAATTCCTAGGAATTTCCTAGGAATTCCTAGGAATTCCTTGGAAAAGCTTGGAATAGCTAGGTCAATAGGGATTGAAAGAATATAAACAGAATGATTACTTCTTAGGAATTCCTAGGAATTTCCTAGGAATTCCTAGGAATTCCTTGGAATAGCTTGGAATAGCTAGGTCAATAGGGATGTAACAAATCGACCTGCTGCCGGAATCAAGGGATATTCGAATCAAAAACTGATTTGCATTTAAACCCTTATGCTAAGGAAGTTAATACTAGAGGTTGCTATTTTGCTCTCCGAACCAGAAACCCATAAGGCAAATGTACAAAAACTGAAGCAATGTTTATTCCAGCAATAACTGAAAAATGGCTCTCCATGTTAACAAAAAATACTTCTTCTGCTTTACCTTGACTTAAAAATTTCACTGCACTGATCGTTTAAATGTTCCAAAAATTACAACAGTGACCTCAAAAAATCAAATTTAAGACAATGACTTTTGTGAAGTAGGAATCAAATAATTCAGTATAATGACTGTGGTCCTTATATACATATGAACAAACTTAGATATAGATATACTTACTTACACATAGATATACATGTAGTGTAAAGTAAACTATCGCTATAGTCATGATTGAAAAAAAAAATGTAAAACATAACCTGTTCAGGTGGAATCTCTAGATAGTGAGATAATGTAAAGTAACATATACCTACAGTCATGATTGAAAAAAATATATAAAAACATACCCTGTTGGTGGAATCTACAGATAGTGTTTGTTTTTAATCCAAATGACAACATCAGCTGAACATTCTCTTTTTCGTAATTTATTTTACCCAACATACACATCACCACATTCCACACACATGCATGTAAATAAACATCTTTGAATAATTAATACAGTGCATGAATATGAAAAAAAGCTAAATGACTGCTTTTTCCAATGTCGCCGATGCAGCCTTCTGAACTGAAGGTCCACACATCAGGCAAGTGCTAGTGCTAGTTGTTTTTGACCTTAATATTGCAGCGATTACTAAGACTACATGTACCACAAGCATTTAATATAAAACCTTATGCAACTTATACTATGAATTAAAGTTCAAATGAACAAACCTACCGGCTGTATTCTAATATTTTATATGTAAGTTCAAGTCTCAAGTCCTTATAAATTAACTGGAAATTTCATTGCTTCTAACTTGTATAAGTAGCCATTATGCTATTTCTTCTCCTATTTTATCTAACATTGGTCTTGACAAGTCTGCTATAACCTTGTAGCGCCAGAACATACAGTTTTCAGAGTATTCCACTGACTATTTGCAACAAAGAGTACAGTTCTTTCGATCTGCAGTAAACAAAAAGCAGCAAAAAGGGATCTGATCAATGGCATATCTTCGCATGCATCTTTCAACTTTGTAAGCTTATTTACGCAAAGTTATCAGAAAACATACCTTTCCACATTAATCCAGCTGAGTAAACTCACTTGCAAACATGCTTTATGTGAACACAAACTTCGCAATTGATCAATTTGTCTCGAAAATAACATGGATAATAGAAAGACAGTCTTACGAAAATACTTTGTTGCTTGTGAAGTCCGCGTGAATTTGAACTATTCAACGGAAGTTCATTTGGCACTTTTCTATTGGTTCAAGAGTCACACGTGACAAAGTAAATCAAATCGCGCATGTGGCAAAGGCACGCGTGGAAGCCTGGGAAACAAGAAAACATGGCGGCTAATCTCGTCTTGCGAGGTCCATCTTGCGAAGTGCTCCCGTTTGGGTCGAAATAGCAGTTATTTTCAACGTTAATTAAGATGAAGCAACGCATTTGAAGTGTTAAAAGCAAGAAGTAAACTTAACGCTGTTCTTTTAAGTTGGGAAAGAAAATGTTGGACCACATTATCAATCAAAGAACTGCGACGAAAAACGTGTTGTGGCCGTTGTTCCGGGCTTGGCCGGGCTTGCCATGCTTTTGACTGCACTCCTGATGCAAGGGTTGAAGGGAATCAAGACAGCCCATGTCTTGTGCGTTTGCCTAATTTCCGTGGAGTATGTGGATAAACAACGTACATTTCAGACTGGAAATGCACTTCATATTTTTAAAAACGAGACTTCTCATTTCAGACAACATTTTGTACTGAAAGTGTACTGGACATGTAACAGCTTTAAATATTTATTGCTGTAATATGCTGTAATAATGTAATTTAGATACGTTAAATTGTTATCTTAATTTAAATACTGGTTGGAGGTTTGTGAACAGCATTCGCCACATGTCAGCATTACCATATTTAAGGTAACATTGAGTTGAATATAAGAATGTAAGTATAGAAGTATACATTACCAGTATGTTCTGTATTATAAGTTTAGAATTGTTTCAGTGCAATCACTTAAAATTAAAATGTGAAAAAATAAGAAAAGACTACAAAATCTTCTACAATTTTTAGTCTTTCTGATTTTTAAACATCCCTGAGCTGAATTCCTAATTTGCATAACTTAGAATTCCTAGGAATTCCCAGGAATTCCAAGCCCAGTTGGCCTGAATTTTTCTATTCCCAGAAATTCTCAACAATTCTTAAGCTTCTAAAATTGTAACACTTAGAATTCCTAGGAATTCCTAGGAATTCCAAGCCTAGAGTGAGACCTAATTTGCCATTCCCAAAAATTCTCAAGAATTCCAAGCTTATTTGATGAAGGCTGATTTGCATAGTTGGGAATTTTTGGGAATTCCTAGGAATTCTCAAGAATTCCTAGGAATTCCCAGAAAGCTGGGAATTCATTTCGCAAGGGTATCGCTGTTCTGGGGATCAATTCTGTGCTGAAGTTATTACTTAGCTCTTACCCATAAACAAAATGCACCTGTAGAGTTTTGAAGAAGACTATCAAACAAATTTCATCAGGGAGCCCTGACCATAATAATTTTTTGATGATTTTTGCAGTCACAGTATTAAAACTTGAGAAAGATAGCCCACTTTTTTCATGTTTCGAGTTGTTAACTGCTCAGCCACACAAGCCTCCACGTAATTGTAGAAGGGCTTTAATTTTACTGTCTGCATTTTTGAAGGGCAGGCCTATAAATAAATTGTATTGGAGGGTGTAACAAAATACACTAGCCTGCGTAGCTGGCAGTTTTTTTGTGTTTTTTTTGTGTGTGTGTTCGATAGACATCTGCATGCAAGGTCAAGAAGAAAACATGTAAGATCAATCAAGCCCCTCGCCCTCCTCTTTGACTTTCCCATTGCTTTCTTGTTTTACCTCGGTTCACTGCTTTCACACAGCTGAATCTCACTTTATTAGCCAAAAACGAAAAACCACCGGCTATATATACAAGCTACAAAACCTGTGGGAGATATGCCCTCGTCTCAAGCCATTTGACCTATTTCAATTTTTCACCATACAAATTGAAGGTAAAATCTTTACTTTATCAGTGTAATTTTTGTGGATTTTCAATGTACATCTTCAAATGAACTTTTTTTAATAACAGTTTAGTTCCATTTTCCCTTTGAAAATATATAGTTTCTCAAACCCGGCCCTTTTTGCAACTCCCATATGATTGCATATCACTGACCCCTGCTTTCTATTAGTCTACAATCTGGCTACATATAGTCTAATATTCTGTCGTTTTTATTGTAATGTTTAGCCACATTCGAGGACTGCATCTTACTCATGTTATTTTTGGATCACCTATGAGGTCACCATTTGCCTTAATACAGGCAAAGCTTTTCTTCTCAGAGAAGGAACAGAAGAAAATCTTCCCACTCCAGAATTGGTTTTTCAAACTTCTGGCTGAGTCAGGTTATTTTCACTTACAAGGTCAGTGCAAAGGGAAGTTATTCCTGTTAAATAAGGGCCTGTTTACAATATGAAGGGAGGAACATTCTAGCACCAGGAAGATCCAAGAACGCGGATCATCCTGGTGTATTCAGTTTACATGCAAAAACAAGCAACTGTCAAAACCATGGATCATTTTTAGGGTTAGAATAAGACAGTCTATAAGGACTTAAAGAATGAGCTTTTCTTTTCTGGAGATTCAGAGAGTATGAAATTCAACACAGAAATAAAATATTGCATCTCTCTTGAATTAGTAAAAGAAAATTATTTTAATCGCAATAGTACTTTATGCAAAAATGTATGCAATACATGTATGAAGAAGACATGGGAAGGTATAAATGTGTTAATCAGTCATCAAAAAAGTAACATTAAGCAATCTCTCGTATTAAGTGCCCCAATAACACTGTTACCGCCAAACAACTGGAAATTCCAAATACCCTTAACAAACATTTTGCTTAATCTGTCATATATTTTATAACTCAGTCCATCTTCTTGTGTCATTTATATAGATGTATCTTCAATCGGTGACAGAATTAGTTGAGTCACTTTTCCCTAAAGAGGCCAGCTTTCTGACGTTTCACTGACTTCAAAAGGGGAAAATAAAACTTTTCCTTCCCCAATCCCGTCATGCAATGTTGTGCCACTTTTTGAGCTACCTATAGAAAACAGTCACCCCAACTTTGAATGGAGGGCAGGGGGGAGGGGTGTGGATTCTTTTGTTTCCTGAAGTTACCCTATTTGAGTTCAATGTCTCAACAATTTTGGTGCTTATATTGCTATCCTATTCCTTTCCTCTACTTAATTTCTTCCTAGTTATAGATTACTTTATGTTTTCCTCTCCCTGCCTCAATTAGCCAAGCTATTTTCGAGCAGAGGATGTTTGTGTGTACATGTATGTTTTAATTTTTTAAGATCAATAAACTTCACAAGGATTTTCCTGGTAAACGGATCTTCCTAGCAGACAACCATTTCGTTTGGCATTACCACGCACTTATAGTTGTGATAATTCTTAACTTAAAGGTGGATAGTATCACCAGTAAAGAAAGCAGAAAGGCAGAAAGCAGAAAGTTATATTTTCGCCCTCCATATTTAATTCCTTCTACACTTGGTAACTACACATGGACCAAAATTTTTGGATGTAAACCCAACAAAAAGTTGTCAGTTCTGCTTTCTAGGATCTTTCTGGTGCTTACATCTGTGTAATTATAATGATGTCACTAAATGACTTTGTTTTTTTTTTTTCAGCCACTCGTCCCCACTCTGTCGGCTTAGCAACCAATGATTCACCAGCTGGCCTGGCAGCATACATCGTGGAGAAGTTTGCAATGGGGAGTGGATGTCAAATGACTGATACTGCAATGTGTTTAGAATCTTGCTTTTCCAAAGATGACTTGTTAACCAATGTAATGATCTATTGGGCAACCCACTCAATTACATCCTCAATGAGGTTGTACTATGAAGAAATGCACAGTGCCGAAGCGCAGCATGCAGCAGAAGGGTTAGTAACTGAGTTTAAGGGCACTAAATCTAGGGAGATGGATCTTAGGGTACTTAAAAAAAAGGTTTACATTTCAGTGTAAATTATAAAAGGTTGGCATGTTTGGAAGTGTAGGAGTAGTGTGATTTGAATGATATGAATGGCAGGAATCAGCCTCAGGGGATAAATTGTGCATATGATATTTAATGTGGGAAGGTTTTGTTGTTGAGGAAAGAAGGAGGGTTAACTTACACTGTAGCAGTAGTTTGTTGTATTTTTATGTACTTAGCTAGATTTTCCCCACCAGCACACCTTACGCATTGGGCAGTAAAACTGTTTCCTTTCAAAAGTCTTGGAGAAAGCTCAAAACATTGAAATATCCATAATGTCAGAGGGTACATCAGGAAAGTTAAACTTGGAGAACGTGAATTTTTTAATGGGCCTTAAGCAGGTGGGAAGTTCACAAGTTAAAGACCTGACTGTGGAAAAGGAAAGGTTGATAATTATGAGGGGGTGAAGAATTCCAGGTAAACCACATCAATGTCGCCTTGCCTAGCCTCCCCTAGACTTTAAAGAGTCCCATGTTTTTCACAGGGATAGAAAAAAATAACTTGAACTACTTGCAAACTAAGACATCACGTCTTTACCACATTAGACGCACGTATAGGAAATTGAAAATGTTCTAGAAGTTTTAAAGTCCTCTTCGAGCCTCGTCAGTCAAACAAAAAATAGAACCACCTAAACACCTGTACATGCCAGAAATCACCAGTCCTGCTAGTGTTTAGTCCCTGCTTTAATTGCCATCTCTGATCATGCTGGCACTTAATACAGGCTACTTGGGTAAGTTCTGGGAACAGGTTTTACAAAAAAAAGAAAACAGAAAAAGAAGAAAGAAGAAAAATATGCCAGAGAGGTCTGTTTTCAATTTGTTTTTTGAACTAGGCAAGGAGAGAGGACCACGATCAGTTAAGCTATGAAAACGTTCTTCAGTAAACAATCAATACTAAACGATTTTATGTATTGTGATTTTGTAATAGTAAATCTGTACTCCATGCGTTTCCATTGAAACATTTACGATTGCGCACATACATCCTATTGTACCAGCAGTGTAACACTGGCCTATTTTTGTCCAGCAATGCATTAAATTGATGCTGTCCTGTGTTTTGAAGATGCTTTTGATTGTAAAAAATGTTATTTGTTTTCATCACTACAGGATTCCAATAACAGTTCCTACAGGGCTGGCAGAATTTCCTCACGAGATTTTCCTCACCCCTGAACCCTGGACGCACAGCTTATTTCTTGACATTGTGCAGTATTCTGAGATTCCTCGTGGTGGACACTATGCTGCTTTTGAAGAGCCAGAGCTGTTCGCCGATGATGTGATCAAGTTTGTAGAAAAAGTTGAAAAGCGTATTGCAGCCAAAAAGGCCAAAGACACAACTGAACCTAAGTCTGAATGAGTATTGACCAGCTGAGTGCCGTCTTAGTAAAGCCTTTAAGTGGTTAAGCATGTGCTACACATATTTTCTCAATTTTTCATTTAAAAAACGCAATGCACATACACACACAAAGAGGTTATTACACCTGCAAAATATGGCTTTCTAATCTCAACAACAACAACAACACTTTATTACACCCCATAATATACAAGAAATAAAAATTTATAACAATGGTACAGACGATGATAGGGGCGCTGGCTGCCCGAAATAACCTAAGAGTTAAAAATGCCAGGCAGCCAGTTAAAAGAAAAGATGTTTAAATGTTTAGGTCTCGTTCCCAGCCTTCTCTTTCCCGGGGAACGAAGGGCGTTTCCCATCCGGATATCATTCTGGGAAGCTGATAAAGTAGTCAGGAATAGTAGAGCATGCAACATGTGCTATCTTGTGTAGGGTTTTGGACGAGTAAAACCGATAATAGTATGCATAACTTAATAAAGAGTACAACTTTGTAGTTTTGAGTCCACTAAACGTTATGAACACCTGAGAGAGTAGCGCCGTTTTAGGCTTTCCTTTTTACTCGATGTGTGAAACAAATGCCGAAAAAGGCATTTGTTCACTTCTTTACGTTAACGTTTGGTCTAGGGGCTAACCATTTTAAAAGTGATGGGGGAGGTGGGATAAAAATCATGCAAAGAGAAAAATTTTCATTTTTGAAACCTCCCTCAGTATTACATTTATCAAAATGAAAAGTATTTAATAGTATTGTATGTCATATTAAAATAAACTTGAGGAGAAAAATTGACGCTGAAACTACAAGTTTTGTATTTTTACGAAATCAAAGACGTGGATTTGGAATTGAAGCATGCTGTTTAAACTGTTTATGTGACAGAGGTTTGAGAAAATCACCGAACAGTCTGTTATTTCTTAAACATACAATTTTTGTCTTTTATAAAATTATTCCGGGAATTATTCTATCGACATGGCTTGTAGCCTCCCACGCAGGCGTTTTTAGGGGAGCTCGTATTTCTTCCCTCCCCACAAACGGCGTTTGTGGGGAGAGAAGAAATACGAGCTCTCCTTCAGTGCCTGTATATTATCTGCCGTTACAAAGGAAATTTTTTTAAGGAATGCTCATTACAATATTAATAGTCCTTGTTAGCGCCTTTTTCAGAAATACAATTTCGATTGCGTAATTGTTGCTATACGGTGCTGGTTATAAAATAAAGGGTCGGTGTAATGGCATTATTGGAGTTACGGGCATTGTTTTAAGCGTATTCACTTGTATAGGAACCACACCAACTATTGAAAATAAACAAGTCAACAAGCTGCTTTGAATGCCACCTTGCACAAATTCTCAAGCATTGATTGCTTCAGTATTTTTGTGCCTAGAGTGCGTGCATTACTCGTCGCATTGACATAAGGCTCGAGCAAAAATTTATTAAAAAGATACCGATGCGAAAACGCATCGTTAACCATTGTTATTTTTGTTTTGTTTCAAGCCTCCAAGGCCCTGTCTCCACGAACCCGGACATTATTGAAACGTTTCAGGGGCCCGGATTCGTGTGTAAATCACCCTGGAAAGTCAAAAAGAGGCGGTTTCATTAGCGAGAAAAGCCGATTTCGTGTAAAAAATATTTGCAGTTTTAAAAATATCCGGATCAGTTACGACTGGATTCCCTTGTGTACGGTTTATTGTTCGTGGTCAATTGACGAACCTGTCGGTGTGATCATTTATCATCTGATTGCTGTTTATTTGTAAAGTCGGTAAAAATATTTCTCAAGTTGGATTGAATATTAATCTGGCTAGAGAACAAATATTTCTTCAACTTTCTGTGCTTTTCTAATAAGAGAATAAATGTCCACCAAGAAGTTGTGACTGTATTTTTTGCTTTATTCAGAAGGTAGTGAAAACGCGGCTACTTTTCTTTGATCACCAGTTTTCGCGTCACGGTTTTATCGAGTCGGCAAATTTTCTATTGTGAATGCGTCCAATCAAAGCATTTATTGTTTAGGGATGCACCATTAGAAATGTGAAGGGGGGGGGAGTCCAAAAACAAAAAAAAAAATCCTGCAAAACAAAATTTTAAGAAAAAAAAATCCTGCATTGCAACGAAACCAGAAAAAAATATCCTGCTTGGATAACCAATGTGACTGCGACAATATATTACACAGTCTGAAAAATAAATCTGTGATCTGTAACAGGAAATCCCCTTCCCCAACTTCCTAAATTCATGTCAAACTACATTTCAGGCAGAAAAAACAATTTCTACTGGCTAAATAGAGATTTCAATTTGAACCAACTCTGATGCCCTTGATCTCTATAGCTGCCATAGTATTAAATTAAGAGACTGTGGTGATAATTGTTTAACTTTATAAATTAAATAAACTTTTTATTGAAATACTTTTGTTTTAATGGGATTAAAGTGAGATTGTGTTAACAACGTCAATAGTTCCACTTGCACGCAAGTTTATGGAGTTGGTGTTGTACAATATGCGTTGCTACTTGAATCCATAAAGTTTACAGCTATAAACAAAAGTAGATGTCCCAAAAACACCAATCACACTGCAGATCCCGCTGCATTTAAAAGTATTAAGAATATTATTTACCCAAACTAACACAAAATATTTTGAATGCTTTGCAAAACCATAAATAGAAATGGTGCATTCTAATAAAAACTTGAACCTAAACATATGGGCCACAGACATATGGTAGGATTTAGAGGAAATGTTCTTCAAGTTCTTCCTCTGTATCCCAGTCCTCGCCTGATGAAGACTGACATGCTGGCTGCAGTTTTACTTCTTCTTTTTCTTCTTCTTCTTCTTCTTCTTCTTCTTCTTCTTCTTCTTCTTCTTCTTCTTCTTCTTCCTTTTCTTTCTGTTTTTCTGTCTCTTGTCTTCCCTCAGGTTCTTTCTCTGTGTTCCAGTCCTTGCATGATAAGGACTGAGATGCTTGCTTTCCTTCTTTCTGTTTCTCTGTTTCTTGTCTTCCCTCAGGTTCTTTCTCTGTGTTCCAGTCCTCGCCTGCTTGAAATTTCTTCTTTGTTTTTCTTTATTTTCCTTTAGAGCATTCTTCTTCCTCTTTCTTCGCAATACTTTACTTTGGGTAAAACACCGTTTGATCTGCTTGTGTAGCTGTTTCAACTGCCACTGAACTCAGTTCGGACGTTTGAACGTATAGATTACTTCATGGGCAGCGCGGGCGTACGGTATTTACGCACGAGTTGGTTCGCATCAGAAATTGAACGAGCAAGGCTTTGCGAGTGAGATCCAGAAAGCGAGAGAGATTTATCTGACATACAATGCGAAAAAAGTCCATGTCTAACACTGCACGTGTTTAGGTGTCCTATTACATTATGTACTAAACATCTGTGACTGGACGAAACGCTTTTTTTCACGTGTGTGAAAGTCGTTTCGCCATTCTGATTGGCTGCGAACCCTGAACAGGGTTTTCACACGCCAAATTTCAATAGAAAATCTCAATTAGTATGAAAAAAATATACTTAAAACAAACGTGTTCTGTTGGAACACTACAACAAAAAACATTTGCGCGGTTGAAACAGTCTAGTAAAACAAGACCAAAAGAGGGCATAGTCATTTTGGAAAAAAAAAATCGTGCAAGGGTTTGAAGGTTGAAAAAAAAATCCTGCACTCCTGCTGGTTGTGAAAAAAATAACATGCCTTTCCAGAAAGTCCTACCCCCCCCTTCACATTTCTAATGGTGCATCCCTTATTGATGAATTGAAAGCGCGGCCTTTTCCCACTGCATTGTCAAAGCCCAGCAACGTTGCCTTATATTTTATGCAGTTTAGATCACTTTTAAAAAACCCCATGAAGTCCCATGCTTGTTCACCCTTTTTTCCCAAGAGCCAAGTTGAGCGAGTCGACAAATTTTGAATGTGTCCAGTTTTACTACAAAAGTGTTGATTACCAGTCGTTGAACCCTCAGTGCGTGCATTTCTCGCAGTATTGAGATAAGTCTTATTAAAGCGTTTCTGCTGTATCATTGTCATATTTTTATACAAACAAAAATATTTCTCATGGTGTAGCAACTGAATTTTAATCAAGCGCTCGTATAAATGAAGACACCAATTTCTTGTTGATTCAAACTGTTTTTAGTCAGAAAACTGGCCACAATGAAGATGATCAAACACACTTCAAACGATCTCTGGTGTAGAAGAATTGTCAAGACTCTCTTCTGCCTCTTCGAAGCCAGGTTTGTTCTTAGTTCGTATTTTTTGTTTTAACTTATCATTAAATTAAACAAATTACAGGCAATAAATCTTATTGATAAAAACGGTGCTATCAGCCGAAAGTTGTACGGGCTCTTACATGCTTAACTCAGTCTCTTAACATAGCTGTGCATGATCAGGGGCACCCAACGACAATTTTCGGAAAAATATCTGTTCGGAAGACGATTTGAGATCTAGAATTTTCGGAACATTTGTTGTAAAATTTCTTGCTTGCCTGCTTCCCTAGGATTTTCGAACATCTAAAATATGGTATAATTGCCTATTTTTAACGGATTTTTACCCTAAAAAGGTCACCTAGAATTTTCGGGAGCCTTTTTTCTGGCTGAAATTTTCGAAAAGGTAAGTTTTGATCCCTATAATTTTCTGATCACTAGACTTTCAGCTAGGAAATCCGAACAGATCAAAAATTTTTAGGGGATAAAAATATGCCTATATCTACCGTTTAAATACCAAAAGACGTTTAACAATGCAATGTTTTAGCGGTTTTGAACTAAAGTCTCGTTGGGTGCCCCTGCATGATTCATTTGAGTGTTTGATCCGTCATCCGAATGGTTTTCTGTGAACTTGCAAAACAGTTCCAGACTTCAGGCTACTGTTCAGTGCTTCGATGATACACATGAAGGGCAAAACGTAACTATAAGAATTGTCACTGAACAAAGCATCAAGAAATGAAGGTTACCCCGTCGGATTTGACTTTTTCTTATGACTATAGTGGAAATTTTTTGTAGCAAAATAAAAAAATTTGGTAATCGGTTGTACAGAGAACACGTATATATTTACTTCAAAAGTTGCAAAGGTTTTCTTTGACTCAAACAATATGCTCAGAATATTATATTTCTATTAAGTTAACTGCCATTTGTGCTATTTAAAGTGTCTGGATAATTATATTGCCCTATATCAGTAAGATTTGAGGGTAATTTACATGCGTCGATGGCCAGGCCATGGCAATAAACGCTCATAAAAGTGTTGAAGTGCCTGCACTGGCTTGGGTTTAATTGAGAGCGCTTTAGTTTAATTTGGGAATCATCATAGTACATAAAATAATATCATCCTTCCGCTTAAACAGAAAACGAAATCTTCTCAGGGTTTGAAGTTTGGTTTTTCAGTTTTGTTATGGTGGGGGAACACAGTGTCTCTGACATAAAGTTGCGCGCGCTAAGAAACTTCACTGACGAAATTGTTTCAGCGCGCACGTGATCTGAAGGAAAGACTTTATCCCTCTACTGTTAACATTTTTATTATGATTACGTATGCGGCCAATGAGATTTTCTAGAAAAACTGCCAGTACAAGCCGATGAAATTTGCCATAAGTTTTCTGTGGAAGTTTATTCTGTTTTCGTCGCTTTTGTCATATCGCGTGACAATGGTTAAGTAACCCCAGCGCACACAATTGTTGAGCATGCGTACTTAGGGAAAATGTGAGGGCGCTTGTTTTAGACTTTCGATAGACAATGGATAGAAACTACGATTTCCTCTAATCTACTCATTAGAATTTGACGAAATTTGACAAAAATTTCAAAAACTGTTTGGTAAAATTAAATTCGGTTAAGCATTATTTATTGTAACAGTGCAAACTTATTAGAAAAATGAATAACGAATAAATAAAAAATGTGTCGAGATGGGTGATCTGTATCAAAAGTTAATTGAACTGTGTGATAATTCATCAACCCGGTTGATTTCTAGTTTGGAGTTTTATTCAGAGATGTCCATAGGATTGAATTACTATCCAATGATTTGTCATAACTGCCATTAAATATTCAATGAATTTTACAGCCTTCTTTTATTTAATCAAGAATTAGTTTCCGTAGGTTTACCACGAATGTGCTTCAGCTAATTATTAATTATCAGCTAATTTGGTCTTGCCATGTTCAAAATTTAAGATTGTACTTGTCGTGTAATTTTAAGATTTTTGCGATGAGCAGAGAGTTTGATCGT